>JAGFNQ010000609.1:132872-536330 GCA_024364735.1 Boesenbergia rotunda | reverse complement strand
TTCCATGTCGGTTTTCTTCTTGAAAACCCACTTGCACCCTATGGGCTTAATCCCTTCAGGTGGGTTAACCAAGTCCCATACTTGATTTTCGTACATGGAATCCATTTCCGACTTCATGGCTTCAAGCCATTTGTCCCTTTCTGAACATTTCAGAACATCTTCATAACTGATAGGTTCGTCATCACTTATGAGTAACACGTCATTCGATTCGCTTATGAGAAATCCGTATCTCTCTGGAATATTGCGTGTCCTATCAGATCTACGAAGAGGTGGTGTTGTTTTAGGTTCAACTGATAGCTCATCATTATGAGTTATTGGTTGTGGGTCTAGACTAGGTGTCTCTGTAATGTCTATTGGAGTTTCTTGAACTTCATCAAGTTCAATGCCACTCCCACTATTCTCTTGTAAAAGAAATTCTTTTTCCAGAAATACAGCATGCCTTGAAACAAATACCTTTTGTTCCAAGGAATGACAGAATTGGTAACCCTTCGTTTCCTTAGGGTATCCAATAAATAGACATTTATCAGACTTAGCATCCAATTTGTCTGATACAGTCCGCTTCACATAAGCAGGACAACCCCATATCTTAAGGTGAGTTAAGTGAGGTTTCTTACTATTCCATGTCTCATATGGAGTAATAGAGACTAGCTTGGTCGGGAGTCTGTTTAGCAAGTAAACACCTGTCTTAAGTGCATAGCCCCAAAAGGATTTTGGAAGAGTTGCATGATTCATCATCGACCTAACCATGTCCATTATGGTTCGGTTGCGCCTCTCAGATACACCATTATGCTGTGGTGTATATGGCGGAGTCCATTGGGACAATATCCCATTGTCCCTAAGATAATCTTGAAACTCTTGACTTAAGTATTCACCACCCCGATCGGATCGAAGTATCTTAATACTTTTGTCAAGCTGTTTCTCTACTTCATTTCTGAACTCTTTGAATTTCTCAAAATCTTCAGATTTGTGTTTCATCAAGAACACATACCCGAATTGTGAGTGATCATCGATAAAGGTGATGAAGTAGCTATAGCCTCCTTGTGCAAGAGTTGACATTGGTCCACATACATCAGTATGTATTAGACCAAGCAATTCTCCCACTGGATTACCTTTTCCAGAAAAGGGTAATTTGGCCATCTTTCCTTTTAAGCATGATTCGCATGTATCAAATGAACCGGGTTAAAATGATTCCAAAATTCCACATTGGTGTAATTTGGTCATGCGTTTCTTACTTACATGGCCAAGACGACAATGCCACGTGTAGGAGCCTATTCGATTATCTATTCAAGCACGTTTGTTGCTAACTTCGATATTGAAAACGTCACCGGATAAATCTAACGTGTAGATACCATTGCACAAAGTTTCATTCCCATGAAGAACGTCATTTAAAGTTATGTAACAACAATTGTTACTAAAAGTTAAATGATAACCCTTTTCATTCAAACATGAAATAGATACAATGTTCTTTATTAACGAAGGAACAAAATAACAATTATCCAATTCTAAGACACGTCCAGTGGGGAGCTTTAGCAAATATGTTCCGATGGCAACAGCAGCAATCTTTGCTCCATTTCCAACTCGCAAATTCGCTTCTCCTTTGACGAGTCTTCTTCTATTCCTTAGCCCATGTATGTCATTACATATATGTGAGCTACACCCAGTATCAAGTACCCAGGTGTTTGAGGAAATAGAGTGACATTCAATAACGAAGATACTTGAAGAGGATGGGGCATCGGATGCCTTCTCTTTCAAGGACTCAAGATAAACCTTGCAGTTTCTTCGCCCGTGACCCTCCTTGCCACAGTGATGGCAAGTGCCTTTTAGGGTATTTTTAGTCTTTTTGGCCTTTTTCTTCTTTCCCTTATTCTGTTCTTTGGCCTTCCTCTTAGAACCTTTCTTCGAGGAACCAACTAACAATACCGTCTTTTGATCCTGCTTCACAGAAGGCTCTACAGTCTTCAGCAGGTTGAGCAACTCAGGAAACTGGTCTGGAGTTGCATTTTCAGGAGGACGGTTGGGAAGTTGATCTTCAAGGACATAAGCAAGCTTCTCTGCCTTAAGGACTATCCTCAGGTTTCGAAGCCAGTCCATGAAGTTTGGCCCAGTCAGTTTATTGGTGTCCAAAATGGAACGCAAATTCAGAGAAGACATGATCGAGTGATTATCCTAGAAATACAAATTGAGCTTATGTGAGAAGAATGATTAAAGAATGTATCAACATACATTAATAAAATCCTATTTATTTTTCAAATTGAATAACCCTTTTTTTATCAATTCGGGAGATCGTAGGAACATCTCCAAATAGGTTGATATCCAACCATAGATAAGAACAACCATGGCTGTGGCCATCAAGTTATTCTTAGCTATGAAGGTAGGTAAATATACCGATTACATATCACATATATGTAACTATCACTTTATGCTATCAACTAATTGAATGTTTGCATAAATCATTGGGTTGTTAACTCATTAACAAGTATGCAACATTATACATAGCACCCAACTGCACCTCTCTTTACATCGACCTTGGCTGTGGCACAACAAATCGATGCTCCAAGCTTAAGGCTGACACATTAATCAAGAAATAGTTTTAATATGGTTGGAGCTCATTCAACCGTTTAGTCAGGCTTGGATGTGTCCAACAACCAAAACTAAGGATTGACCTCTGACTCTAACTATATTATTCATAAACTAATTCCATGGTTTGAACATGTTGAGGTTCAAGCCGGGCATGGATGTGTCCATCAACCCAAACGAGAAACAAAACTCCGATTCTAACCATATTAATGAAAGGTGTTAGCCTTAATATTTTGTAAGGAGTTTTGGGTCTCATCCTTTCTTTTCTAAGCACATTCATGACATATAATTATGTCATGACTAACGATTTCCTTAATAAAGTAAGTATGTGACTTAATTTATCAAGTCTCATTAATTGAATTAGGAACCGGATTTCCTAATTCTAATTTCATACTTTATTCAAGGAATTGTTTTGGGAAATAATTTCCTAAATTGTCATAATCAATTTCGGAAATAATATGTTTAAGACTTTGATTTCTCTAAATTAAATCTTATTAAATTAAGAGACATATTCCCTTAATTCAACCACATATTATTTTCATGAAAATCTTATTTAAGAAAACTCTATAGGAAATCATTTTCCTAATTAATTTTGGAGACAACAATATGTAAGAGCATCACCTCTTAAATCAAATAAGGAAATTATCCTAAATTTCCTTGATTTGATCACATATTTTATTTATGGATTAATTAATTACAACAAATTGTTTTCTAAGTGTGGCTCCCCGAGGCTCAGATACCCAAAGAAAAGAAATTTGTCGTAAATTCAATTTGCTCCGCTTCTGAAGCGCAACCAAATTAAACATGACAATTTCATTCAAAATTGGGAAATTAAATTACAACAACTAACTTTAAATTGGACGGCTCCCCGAGGCTCAATCCAAAATAAAGAATTTTGTTGATAATTTAAAACCAATTCGAATTTAATTATCAATTAATTGTCCATAAATTTGTCTAGACTTTTTTGAAAGAAAGTGCCCAAAATTGCGAGATTTCATAATAGGTTTTCAGAATAATTGTAAGTTTATGGTAAAAAGAAAACTTATATATTTCCAAAATGGAAAATTTTCCAAAATAGGAAATTTCCAAAATTGGAAAGTTTCCAAAGATGGAAAGTTTTCATAATTATCATAAAATTTCAAAAACTAGGATATTTCAAACGTTTGCGAAATTTCATGAGGATTTCCAAACTTTGAAATTCCTAAATCTAATATTTATAATAATTGGAAAATTTCCATAATTGAAAATTTTTCCAAAATTGAGATTATGACAAAGTTTTCCGCAAAACAATTATATGATTATGTCGAACACTAACCGGCTCTGATACCACTGTTGGGACCGGGTGCATGTTGACAAGGATACGGGTTTGTAAAATTTTAAATTTTCACGTGCAGCGGAAGAATTAGCATAAAATAATTTCTCAAATTAATTTAACCACGTATCTAGCATGCAACCTTATGATGTGTGGACATGATCATAAATTAAAACTTTGCAGAAAAGTAAACTAATTTACTTTGTACCTCGCGTAACTCGAAGAAAGGGTCGAGATCCAACCGTAGCGTCCCTTGGAAGCTCCGCCTCTATTCGCGTCCACGCCGAGTTCTCTTCGGGATGACTTCGCAAAGTCACGAGTTTTGTGCCGACGAGAACTACTAGATTCTCTAAAGGCACAACTAGAAGATCAAGAGAGAAGAAAGAAAACTAACAACCAAGAAACGGAATCTAAATTCCGGGAAGGAAGGAGATGCTATCCGCTTCTTCTTCTTCTTGGTTGACTTCTCCTTGGAGATGATAGCTCACGGCAACCCTTGGATGGGGAGGATGGTGCGCCGGCCCTAGGTGGGATGGACGACGGCCCTAGGGTGAGCAAGGGGCGCCGACCCTAGGAGGAAGAGAAAGGGAGAGAATAAGAGAGAGAGGGAGAGAACTACTAGATCTCTTGATAACTCAATTAGGAATTCAAGGCTTGCCTTTGGTTCCTTTATATAGTAGCCTCTCCCTTGCCAAGTCTCCTTCTTAACGGAATTTTCATAAGAAATTTATCCTATAAATTTTCTTATGAATTATTCCGTTTAAGCCAAGTTTTATTATAACTAACTTTATAATAAAACAAATACATCTCTCCTTTTATTATGGAATAAATTTTTACAAGAAATTTATAAATTTTCTTATTATGGAAAAATCAATTCATAATTGATTTTATAAAATTAAAATAAACCATTCCATGGATCATTTTAATTTCCATAAAAATGAATAAACTTCTATAAATTTCTTTATATAAATTTCTTTATACAAATTTATTTATCCATAATTTATAAAACAAATCACGCTAGATTTATTTTATTAATTAAACCAAATAAATTGGTTTTCTCCCCAAGTGGTGGCCGGCCAAAACAAAGAGGGTGGGCACCCTCTTTGGCCGGCCAAACCGAGCCGAGCCCATCGCGAATTAAACTCATTTAATTCGCCCAATAAGCCTTCAAAAGACTTAGTCATTTTTAGCTTCCGTTGCGCCTCTGATTAACTCAGATTCGACTTATTTCTCTTGATTGGAAAATCCAATTTTCAACTCGTTTTAAATCCCTCGGATTACTCGTAGTGCGTGTGACTAAATAGGCTTTCGATTTATGTTGGCCGTCTATAATCAACTAATTATAGAACGATCATGAGTGGCACCTAGTAGTACATCATGACCCCCAATTAATCGAAAGATCAACGGTTGACCTCAGAAGTAATTCTGAAACCCTTCAGCAGCTCTAATGAATCGTGCCCCATTCCCTTCACCATCTTATACCCACTTGGTTCAGGACATGGTCTGTGTGTGTCAGTCCCCACTAGGCTGACTACGTCACACCTAGCCCAAGTAGTGTCTTTCTCGTCCTTTGGATTTCTAATTACTCTCATGTATTTAAGAGACTCATACTCTAAACATGACATGCTCTGGCCAGAGGCTTTGAGTAACAATCCGACGATAGGCCTGGGTATACATCTCCTCGCAATGAGTGGTGAATCCTTTGTAGGTTGTTCAAACATCTTCGGGTACTTCGGCTTATACCCAATCATCCTGGGTCCACACCTCCTTGGAGATGCTTGCTTAAGATGTTAAAGTATAAGTCTCCATGACCAAGATGACTTGAACACCGCAAGTCAAAGGAACATCGCACTTATGCTGCAGTAAAAACTTCACTGACATATCTATATAGATTACCATATGAAGTTTTACAGCTAGTCACTCCAATGAACTAGTTCCCTTAACTAGCATCCATGTTTATCTCCGGACATCCCAATGTCACCAGCCAGTGAGAATCAGCTGATTAGAGAATAACCCATGCTAGTCTCAACAGAATTGATAGTGTCCGTTTTTATCAATTCATCGACTAGGGATATTTTCAATACTTCACAATTGCACATGTAGAGATAATCACTAGTTTTGATCTCATCACAAATTCTCTTATGCTGTGAATTGTATTGCGGACATTCAGTAGATGAGTTTAAGATCCCAATCAAATACACAAACATGTATACTCAAATAGTGAATTTTCATTTATTAAAATAAATGTTTACAATCATAAGGCGATTGCCTTAGGACACTTCTCTCATATCACTAACAAACTCCCACTTGGCCTAATGCCAATCGCTACGGTATCTAATGCCACAGGCTCTAACATGACCCTCAAACTTGTTCTGAGGCAAGGCCTTAGTTAAAGGATCCGCTAAATTCCTTTCAGTGGGAATTTTCTCAATTTGTATATCATTCCTACTTATAATCTCTCTGATCAGATGATAGCGGCGAAGCACGTGTTTGGATCGCTGATGAGATCTTGGTTCTTTTGCTTGTGTAATAGCTCCATTATTGTCGCAGTAAACCGTCACAACTTCATCAATGGTTGGAACCACGCCAAGTTCGGAGACAAACTTCTTGATCCAGACTGCTTCCTTTGCTGCTTCCGAAGCTGCGATATATTCCGCTTCCGTGGTAAAATCCGCTACGGTGTCTTGTTTGGAACTTTTCCAACTTACTGAGCCTCCATTCAAAGTAAATACGTATCCAGACTGTGATTTGGAGTCATCCTTATCTGTATGGAAACTGGCATCTGTATACCCACGTATTACCATATCTCCTTCTCCATATATTAGGAACACATCTTTAGTTCTTCTTAAGTACTTAAGGATTGTCTTGACAGCCGCCCAATGATCCATTACTGGATCCGACTGGTATCTGCTTGTGACGCTCAAAGCATACGATACATCGGGCCTTGTACATAACATAGCATACATGATAGATCCTATTGCGGATGCATAAGGAATCTTATTCATGCAAATCCTCTCGTCTTCTGTGCGCGGACACATAGACTTTGAAAGGTTGATCCCATGCCTGATGGGAAGGTAATCATTCTTGGATTCCGACATGCTAAACCTTTTTTGCACTCAGTCTATATACGTAGACTGCGAAAGACCAAGCAACCGTTTTGATCTATCTCTATAGATTCTAATCCCAATGATATAGGTTGCTTCTCCCAGGTCTTTCATGGAGAAAGTTTTGGACAACCAAATTTTAACTGTCTGTAAAACTGATATATCATTTCCTATAAGTAATATGTCATCTACATATAATACTAGGAATACGACTGCACTCCCACTAACCTTCTTGTACACACAAGGTTCGTCAGGATTTTGTGAGAAATCAAACTCTTTGATTGTCTCATCAAAACGGATGTTCCAGCTCCTGGATGCTTGCTTTAGTCCATTTATGGATCGTCGAAGCTTGCATACTTTGGTTTTATTAACCGATATGAAACCTTCAGGTTGTATCATGTATACATCCTCAAGCAGGTTTCCATTAAGGAAAGTTGTTTTCACATCCATTTGTCATATCTCATAATCATAATGAGCTGCTATGGCAGGAGCATCCGAATGGATTTAAGCATAGCTACTGACGAATAGGTTTCGTCATAATCAATTCCTTGTTTCTGACGATATCCTTTTGCCACTAATCTAGCCTTAAAGGTAACAACATTACCTTCCATGTCGATTTTCTTCTTGAAAACCCACTTGCACCGTATGGGTTTAATCCCTTCAGGTGGGTTAACCAAGTCCCATACTTGATTTTCGTACATGGAATCCATTTCCGACTTCATGGCTTCAAGCCATTTGTCCCTTTCTGAACATTTCAGAACATCTTCATAACTGATAGGTTCGTCATCACTTATGAGTAACACGTCATTCGATTCGCTTATGAGAAATCCGTATCTCTCTGGAATATTGCGTGTCCTATCAGATCTACGAAGAGGTGGTGTTGTTTTAGGTTCAACTGATAGCTCATCATTATGAGTTATTGGTTGTGGGTCTAGACTAGGTGTCTCTGTAATGTCTATTGGAGTTTCTTGAACTTCATCAAGTTCAATGTCACTCCCACTATTTTCTTGTAAAAGAAATTCTTTTTCCAGAAATACAGCATGCCTTGAAACAAATACCTTTTGTTCCAAGGGATGACAGAATTGGTAACCCTTCGTTTCCTTAGGGTATCCAATAAATAGACATTTATCAGACTTAGCATCCAATTTGTCTGATACAGTCCGCTTCACATAAGCAGGACAACCCCATATCTTAAGGTGAGTTAAGTGAGGTTTCTTACTATTCCATGTCTCATATGGAGTAATAGAGACTAGCTTGGTCGGGAGTCTGTTTAGCAAGTAAACACCTGTCTTAAGTGCATAGCCCCAAAAGGATTTTGGAAGAGTTGCATGATTCATCATCGACCTAACCATGTCCATTATGGTTCGGTTGCGCCTCTCAGATACACCATTATGCTGTGGTGTATATGGCGGAGTCCATTGGGACAATATCCCATTGTCCCTAAGATAATCTTGAAACTCTTGACTTAAGTATTCACCACCCCGATCGGATCGAAGTATCTTAATACTTTTATCAAGCTGTTTCTCTACTTCATTTCTGAACTCTTTGAATTTCTCAAAAGCTTCAGATTTGTGTTTCATCAAGAACACATACCCGAATCGTGAGTGATCATCGATAAAGGTGATGAAGTAGCTATAGCCTCCTTGTGCAAGAGTTGACATTGGTCCACATACATCAGTATGTATTAGACCAAGCAATTCTCCCACTGGATTACCTTTTCCAGAAAAGGGTAATTTGGCCATTTTGCCTTTTAAGCATGATTCGCATGTATCAAATGAACCGGGTTAAAATGATTCCAAAATTCCACATTGGTGTAATTTGGTCATGCGTTTCTTACTTACATGGCCAAGACGACAATGCCACGTGTAGGAGTCTATTCGATTATCTATTCGAGCACGTTTGTTGCTAACTTCGATATTGAAAACGTCACCGGATAAATCTAACGTGTAGATACCATTGCACAAAGTTTCATTCCCATAAAGAACGCCATTTAAAGTTATGTAACAACAATTGTTACTAAAAGTTAAATGATAACCCTTTTCATTCAAACATGAAATAGATACAATGTTCTTTATTAACGAAGGAACAAAATAACAATTATCCAATTCTAAGACACGTCCAGTGGGGAGCTTTAGCAAATATGTTCCGATGGCAACAGCAGCAATCTTTGCTCCATTTCCAACTCGCAAATTCGCTTCTCCTTTGACGAGTCTTCTTCTATTCCTTAGCCCATGTATGTCATTACATATATGTGAGCTACACCCAGTATCAAGTACCCAGGTGTTTGAGGAAATAGAGTGACATTCAATAACGAAGATACTTGAAGAGGATGGGGCATCGGATGTCTTCTCTTTCAAGGACTCAAGATAAACCTTGCAGTTTCTTCGCCCGTGACCCTCCTTGCCACAGTGATGGCAAGTGCCTTTTAGGGTATTTTTAGTCTTTTTTGCCTTTTTCTTCTTTCCCTTATTCTGTTCTTTGGCCTTCCTCTTAGAACCTTTCTTCGAAGAACCAACTAACAATACCGTCTTTTGATCCTGCTTCACAGAAGGCTCTACAGTCTTCAGCAGGTTGAGCAACTCAGGAAACTGGTCTGGAGTTGCATTTTCAGGAGGACGGTTGGGAAGTTGATCTTCAAGGACATAAGCAAGCTTCTCTGCCTTAAGGACTATCCTCAGGTTTCGAAGCCAGTCCATGAAATTTGGCCCAGTCAGTTTATTGGTGTCCAAAATGGAACGCAAATTCAGAGAAGACATGATCGAGTGATTATCCTAGAAATACAAATTGAGCTTATGTGAGAAGAATGATTAAAGAATGTATCAACATACATTAATAAAATCTTATTTATTTTTCTAATTGAATAACCCTTTTTTTATCAATTCGGGAGATCGTAGGAACATCTCCAAATAGGTTGATATCCAACCATAGATAAGAACAACCATGGCTGTGGCCATCAAGTTATTCTTAGCTATGAAGGTAGGTAAATATACCGATTACATATCACATATATGTAACTATCACTTTATGCTATCAACTAATTGAATGTTTGCATAAATCATTGGGTTGTTAACTCATTAACAAGTATGCAACATTATACATAGCACCCAACTGCACCTCTCTTTACATCGACCTTGGCTGTGGCACAACAAATCGATGCTCCAAGCTTAAGGCTGACACATTAATCAAGAAATAGTTTTAATATGGTTGGAGCTCATTCAACCGTTTAGTCAGGCTTGGATGTGTCCAACAACCAAAACTAAGGATTGACCTCTGACTCTAACTATATTATTCATAAACTAATTCCATGGTTTGAACATGTTGAGGTTCAAGCCGGGCATGGATGTGTCCATCAACCCAAATGAGAAACAAAACTCCGATTCTAACCATATTAATGGAAGGTGTTAGCCTTAATATTTTGTAAGGAGTTTTGGGTCTCATCCTTTCTTTTCTAAGCACATTCATGACATATAATTATGTCATGACTAACGATTTCCTTAATAAAGTAAGTATGTGACTTAATTTATCAAGTCTCATTAATTGAATTAGGAACCGGATTTCCTAATTCTAATTTCATACTTTATTCAAGGAATTGATTTGGGAAACAATTTCCTAAATTGTCATAATCAATTTCGGAAATAATATGTTTAAGACTTTGATTTCTCTAAATTAAATCTTATTAAATTAAGAGACATATTCCCTTAATTCAACCACATATTATTTTCATGAAAATCTTATTTAAGAAAACTCTATAGGAAACCATTTTCCTAATTAATTTTGGAGACAACAATATGTAAGAGCATCACCTCTTAAATCAAATAAGGAAATTATCCTAAATTTCCAAGATTTGATCACATATTTTATTTATGGATTAATTAATTACAACAAATTGTTTTCTAAGGGTGGCTCCCCGAGGCTCAGATACCCAAAGAAAAGAAATTTGTCGTAAATTCAATTTGCTCCGCTTCTGAAGCGTAACCAAATTAAACATGACAATTTCATTCAAAATTGGGAAATTAAATTACAACAACTAACTTTAAATTGGACGGCTCCCCGAGGCTCAATCCAAAATAAAGAATTTTGTTGATAATTTAAAACCAATTTGAATTTAATTGTCAATTAATTGTCCATAAATTTGTCTAGACTTTTTTGAAAGAAAGTGCCCAAAATTGCGAGATTTCATAATAGGTTTTCAGAATAATTGTAAGTTTATGGTAAAATGAAAACTTATATATTTCCAAAATGGAAAATTTTCCAAAATAGGAAATTTCCAAAATTGGAAAGTTTCCAAAGATGGGAAGTTTTCATAATTATCATAAAATTTCAAAAACTAGGATATTTCAAACGTTTGCGAAATTTCATGAGGATTTCCAAACTTTGAAATTCCTAAATCTAATATTTATAATAATTGGAAAATTTCCATAATTGAAAATTTTTCCAAAATTGAGATTATGACAAAGTTTTCCGCAAAACAATTATATGATTATGTCGAACACTAACCGGCTCTGATACCACTGTTGGGACCGGGTGCATGTTGACAAGGATACGGGTTCGTAAAATTTTAAATTTTCACGTACAGTGGAAGAATTAGCATAAAATAATTTCTCAAATTATTTTAACCACATATCTAGCATGCAACCTTATGATGTGTGGACATGATCATAAATTAAAACTTTGCGGAAAAGTAAACTAATTTACTTTGTACCTCGCGTAACTCGAAGAAAGGGACGAGATCCAACCGTAGCGTCCCTTGGAAGCTCCGCCTCTATTCGCGTCCACGCCGAGTTCTCTTCGGGATGACTTCGCAAAGTCACGAGTTTTGTGCCGACGAGAACTACTAGATTCTCTAAAGGCACAACTAGAAGATCAAGAGATAAGAAAGAAAACTAACCACCAAGAAACGGAATCTAAATTCCGGGAAGGAAGGAGATGCTATCCGCTTCTTCTTCTTCTTGGTTGACTTCTCCTTGGAGATGATAGCTCACGGCAACCCTTGGATGGGGAGGATGGTGCGCCGGCCCTAGGTGGGATGGACGCCGGCCCTAGGGTGAGCAAGGGGCACCGGCCCTAGGAGGAAGAGAAAGGGAGAGAATAAGAGAGAGAGGGAGAGAACTACTAGATCTCTTGATAACTCAATTAGGAATTCAAGGCTTGCCTTTGGTTCCTTTATATAGTAGCCTCTCCCTTGCCAAGTCTCCTTCTTAACGGAATTTTCATAAGAAATTTATCCTATAAATTTTCTTATGAATTATTCCGTTTAAGCCAAGTTTTATTATAACTAACTTTATAATAAAACAAATACATCTCTCCTTTTATTATGGAATAAATTTTTACAAGAAATTTATAAATTTTCTTATTATGGAAAAATCAATTCATAATTGATTTTATAAAATTAAAATAAACCATTCCATGGATCATTTTAATTTCCATAAAAATGAATAAATTTCTATAAATTTCTTTATATAAATTTCTTTATACAAATTTATTTATCCATAATTTATAAAACAAATCGCGCTAGATTTATTTTATTAATTAAACCAAATAAATTGGTTTTCTCCCCAAGTGGTGGCCGGCCAAAACAAAGAGGGTGGGCACCCTCTTTGGCCGGCCAAACCGAGCCGAGCCCATCGTGAATTAAACTCATTTAATTCGCCCAATAAGCCTTCAAAAGATTTAGCCATTTTTAGCTTCCGTTGCGCCTCTGATTAACTCAGATTCGACTTATTTCTCTTGATTGGAAAATCCTTTTTTTAACTCGTTTTAAATCCCTCGGATTACTTGTAGTGCGTGTGACTAAATAGGCTTTCGATTTATGTTGGCCGTCTATAATCAACTAATTATAGAACGATCATGAGTGGCACCTAGTAGTACATCATGACCCCCAATTAATCGAAAGATCAACGGTTGACCTCAGAAGTAATTCTGAAACCCTTCAGCAACTCTAATGAATCGTGCCCCATTCCCTTCACCATCTTATACCCACTTGGTTCAGGACATGGTCTGTGTGTGTCAGTCCCCACTAGGCTGACTACGTCACACCTAGCCCAAGTAGTGTCTTTCTCGTCCTTTGGATTTCTAATTACTCTCATGTATTTAAGAGACTCATACTCTAAACATGACATGCTCTAGCCAGAGGCTTTGAGTAAAAATCCGACGATAGGCCTGGCTATACATCTCCTCGCAAGGAGTGGTGAATCCTTTGTAGGCTGTTCAAACATCTTCGGGCACTTCGGCTTATACCCAATCATCCTGGGTCCACACCTCCTTGGAGATGCTTGCTTAAGATGTTAAAGTATAAGTCTCCATGACCAAGATGACTTGAACACCGCAAGTCAAAGGAACATCGCACTTAAGCTGTAGTAAGAACTTCACTGACATATCTATATAGATTACCATATGAAGTTTTACAGCTAGTCACTCCAATGAACTAGTTCCCTTAACTAGTATCCATGTTTATCTCCGGACATCCCAATATCACCAGCCAGTGAGAATCAGCTGATTAGAGAATAACCTATGCTAGTCTCAACAGAATTGATAGTGTTCATTTTTATCAATTCATCGACTAGGGATATTTTCAATACTTCACAATTGCACATGTAGAGATAATCACTAGTTGTGATCTCATCACAAATTCTCTTATGCTGTGAATTGTATTGCGGACATTCAGTAGATGAGTTTAAGATCCCAATCAAATACACAAACATGTATACTCAAATAGTGAATTTTCATTTATTAAAATAAATGTTTACAATCATAAGGCGATTGCCTTAGAACACTTCTCTCATATCACTAACACTTGCTTTGTCTCCGGTTCGTGGTACCTGCAAGATACACAAATCCAAAGCACATATACATACAATATTAGGCTTAAGGACTTGGTTCGGACTTCGGATTTGCACGAAACCCTAGGTCGAACCGGCACAAGTTCCCACCCCCGGGAATGCGCCTTTCACCTACTCCTTTCAGGAGACGGTTGCCACCCAGTCCTTCGGGTGGACTTTTACTTAGCTTCCGATACCTCCGGACCTCGAGACGCCTAAACCCTGACCCGTCTCTACTCCTGTCCTTAGTCATCGCTCAGCTAAGTTGCTCAGTCCCTCGGACCAAGACTTCATTCCCTGGCAGTCCTTCGCCAGGTGCCTAGCAGTCCTTCGCCAGGTCTTCATTCCCTAGCAGCCCTTCGCTAGGTGCCTAACAGCCCTTCGCTAGGTCTTCTATGCCTAGTAGCCCTTTGCTAGGTGCCTAGCAGCTTCTATGCCTAGCAGCCCTTCGCTAGGTGCCCAGCAGCCCTTCGCTGGGACTTAGGGTTTCGATGCCTAGATTAACTATGACTTTTCTTCAGCTTAGTTTACTTCTCCTTTGCTCCCCTTTGTCTGTTCATTGTATCACTGACTTAAGTGTATTGTCAAACATTAAAACACTTAAAGGAGAATATCATTGATGCAACTTGCACCAACATTCGGTGCCCAGCTTCACTCACTAGGTCTTAGTGCCCAACTTCACTCACCAGGTCTTATTGCCCAACTTTAAGTCAGGACTTAGTTGCCCAGCCCGCGGCCAGGACTTAGTGCCCAATTCAATGAACCAGGACTTAGTGCCTAGTGTACCTAGGACTTTCCTGCACACTCAATCAGCCTGTTAGATCACAAACAAATCTTAACTTCTGAACCCTTTGCCATTATCAAAACAAAGGTTTGACTTTGGTGCTTCCGGCACCAACAATCTCTCCCTTTTTGATTTATGGCAACACGGTTCAAAAAGTTAAGTTAAAAAGGCATATTATAGTAATTTAACAGTAGAAAAAAATAGAATTTTAACTCCCCCTGAATTTTACATTCTCCCCCTGAAATTTTTAATGTTATGCGGGTTTTGTGAATTTTCTAAGTGCTAAGTGTTTTTCAAGACTTTGCAAATTCTTTAACTTTGACTAAGTGGTTTTCGAAAAATAAAGCATTTGTCCTAAAGAACACTTAGGCAAACTTGAAAAGATTTTCTAAATTTTTGTTTCAATATTTTGAAAACAAATTTACTTAGGCAAAAGCAAGTTTTTGAAAAACTGATTTTCCTTGCAAAATTTTACTTTTGAGATTTTTGAAAAATTTCCCAACTTAGAAAATTTTGCTTAAAAATATTTTCAAAAAGAATTTATTTACAAAGAGAACTTTACTTCGTAGTTTAGCTCATGCAAACACAACAAAAAATTCTTTAGAAATGTTCTTCACAATATACTTAGAAATTTTAACGCCTTTTTGAAGTGTTTTGAAAGCACTTAGAATTAGAAACACAACAAAAAAGTTTTGAAGTACTTAAAAAAATTTAAACTTTTGTTTTTGGGTACTTGAAAAACTTGTTAAGTACTTGAAAACTTTTAGAATAAGTTTGAAACACTTAAAACAATTTTGAAACCATTTTTTTCATACTTAAAGAATTTTGAAGTATTTAAACACCAAAAAGTACTTAAGTATTTAAACACCGAATAGTACTTGAAAACTGAGCACTTAGATCTTTCTACTTTACTTTTTGGAAAAGAGATGGAAAATTTGAAAAAAATTGAAAAAAAAAATTTCTCTCTTTCTTTTGTTTCTCTCCCCCTTTGCCATATATCAAAAAATTATACTAATTACATGAAATTTATTAGAGCTAGTAAGAATTTGAAATTCTGTATTGAACCAAAAAAAACTGGACCAAACCAAATTAGACCGATCTTGTTCGGGTCCTATCTAACCATGTTAGCTACTTACTAACTGTCATAAACAGTAGTTTTTGCTAGGGTTAGTCAAGTTAAGTGATGTGATCAAGTTAGATTTTCTAAGCCTGACACTTAACCTGATTGCTGTTCAGCTTGTATTTATTGCCCCAATTACTGCAGATGCAAGACCGTGTTGAGGGCCTAATTACATTCCGAAGTTCAAGTCTTTCCACTTTTCTGGAATATAACTAAGTCTATTTTAAAGTCGGGCGATTTGAAGGCGATTTGAAGAACTAAGCTCGCGTGCGTTCCTTTTACAGCGGCGATGGCCGCCGGCACCAGCAAGCCGCCGACGCCGGATCTGTCGGCTTTCCCTCCCCTCTCCACTGCTATTTCTGATCACCATGAGGGTCCGCAGATTCTTCAAGGAATTGCGATAGATCAAGCGACTTCGTATGCTGCAGCACTGAGGCCATCCTCGCCGAGAATATCCAAAAAAAGCCTTCGATGAGATTGGAGAGGACTTTAAGGAGATGAAGATCTATAATAACAAACCGGGTATCTTCTACACTGAAGAGGAGGTATTATCTATGGCTGATTCTTACCGATTCGCACTGGTTGGAAAATTTTCTGGTAAAAGACCTAGCTATTCAGCAATTTCGCAAGCTTTTAAGAACCTAGGGTTATCTAGTGTCTACAACATCAGATTTTTGCGATCGGGTCATATTTTCTTGCATCTTACATTGAATGAAGATATGGCAAGAGTTTGGGCTCGAGGAGTTTGGTACATTGGAGGAATTCCACTGCGTATCTTTAAATGGTCACCATATTTTACTTATGAAGCTGAATCTTCAATAGTTCCCATTTGGATACAATTACCAGATTTCCCCATTCATATGTTCAACAAAAATTGTTTGTTCTCTGCTGCCCGAATTGTGGGAAAACCAATAAAGGTTGATGAGGCAACGATAGATGGCTCAAGGCTGTATATGGCAAGAGTATGTGTAGAGATTGATCTTTTAAAACCATTGATAACTGAATTTTGGATAGGTATTGGGGAGGAGAAGAGGTTACAAAAGGTGATTTTTGAAAAGTATCCTAAATACTGCATGTCCTGTTTTCACCTAGGACATTCGGCTGATGAATGCTACATTAATGGCAATAAGCCTAAACCGGATTGGAAGTGGAATGAAGCAAGTACTATGGCTCAAAAGGAAGACTTAAGAGGAAAGCAGAGTGTTGCAGGTTAGATAAATGATGATATTCTGGAATTTCCGAGAGATGGAGAAACTTATAGAACAAATAGGCAAACCTGGATTCAAAAGAAGGGGCCTGTTAATCAGCAAATGAATGAACAAAAGGAAATGTACAATACAGAAAACAGATTCCAATCTTTATCAATTTTAGAAGAGGAGGAGCAGGAAATCATGAATGAAAAGCAAGAACTGAAAGTAAGCAGTGATAAGGAAGAAAAGGAGGATAATCTGGACATAGTTAGTAGAAAATCTTTGCAAGATATGCAACCTTCAGAGAGTAGAGATATCAGCAATAGTTTAGTGGAGAAAGAAATAAGTAAACAAAGAGTACCGAAAGAACAAATTCAAATACAAAAATCGAATTCTGATAAGGTTATGCAGGAGGTGATAGGGCAGACTGATTCAGAACTTATAGAAATGCAAGAGAAATCTGATTTGCTGCTTATGGACAATAATCTGAATGAATTTGGGGAATTAATAATAGAAACACAAGAACAACAAAATGATGAAAGATAGAATACAGTTAAGGGAGTTAATATTTACAAATCATTTATAGAAGAAACTACCTCTGATGAGGAGGGAAGGGGACAGCTTCAAAGATCTTCTTCATTCCCTCAGGATTTGAATAAAGCAGCTATTTCAATACCTTCTAAAAAAGGTCCTTTTATTTTGCCGCAAAGGGTAACTAGAAGTAAAACTCAAATGCAAAAGGGTTCTGAAATTTCAGTTTTATAATGTCAGGAATAATATGGAACATTAGGGGAATAGTAAATGCTTCTTCTCTAAGAAGATTGATTTATTTGAAGAATAATTTCCATTTGAATTTTGTAGGAATTTTAGAACCTATGATAACTCTTGATGATTCCTCTATTACAAGAAGTTTAGGCTTTTCTGTGACTTTTTCCAATTGCTCTGGAAAAATATGGTTTTCTCATGATACAAATATAAATTGCACGGTTTTATTTGATCATGAACAATTTCTGCATTTAAGATTGAAATCTTCCTTGCTTCCTATTGAAATGTTGGTTACCATAGTTTATGTTAAATGCTCCAAAGATGATAGGTATGATCTATGGGAACAACTGGAGCGTATCAAACCAATTAATGAAGAATTCTGGTTAGTAGGTGGGGACTTTAACATCATATCAAGTGTTTCAGAGCAATCGGCTGGAGCTATTACAAGGGGAGGAGCTATGGAAGATTTTAATAATTTTATGATGATAGCTGGCTTGGTTGAAGCAGGTTTTGTAGGGGACTGCTTCACCTGGACAAATAATCGAATATGGAAAAGGTTGGATAGAGTTTTGATCTCTACAGTTGGTCAAGGGAAAGGTATTTCTGTACAGGTTGAACACTTAAACCGAGCAGCTTCAGATCATTGCCTATTGCTGATTTCTTTTCCAATATCATAGCAGACAGTAGCTTCCTTTAGATTTCAGAAAATGTGGCTAAGGCACCATGGGTTTATGCAAACTGTCAAACTGAACTGGAATTTACCTAGTGCTAGTTACGGTCTTATCAATCTGCAGATCAACTTGAAAAGATTAAAAAGCCATTTGAAGTGGTGGAATAGAGATGTATTTGGAAACATACATGACAATATTCGCAAAGCAGAAAAATAGTTCAGTGAAGCAGAAAAAATGTTTGATAATGACCCTTCGGATGATAATAGAATCAACAAGAATAAGCTTCAAGCACATTTCTTCAAAACTCTTCAAATGGAAGAAGATTTTTGGAAACAAAAAGCAGCGGTAAAGTGGATGTGTGAGGGAGATAGAAATACAAAGTTTTTTCACAACGTGGTGCAAACAAGAAGAATTACTAATAGAATATTTCGGATATGGGATGAAGGTGAATGTCTAGAAAAATCGGATTTGATTAGAGCTTCGGGAGTCAGATTTTTTGAGCAGCTATTATCAGGAGAATCCTTTAATGAATTACCATTTGATCTTAGTTGTATCCCGGAAATGATCACCATAGAAGAGAATGAAGCACTTTCGGCATTACCTTCCAATGAAGAGATAAAGAAGGCAGTGTGGGAAATGGATCAAAACAGTGTGGCAGGGCCGGATGGTTTTTCTGCAGCCTTTTATATTTCTTGTTGGGATATTATCCAATATGATGTTTGCCAAGCAGTTCTAGATTTTTTCAAAGGTGGGATGATTCCTAAAGGTATGGCTGCTACAACCATTGTTTTAATTCCAAAAATAGAAAATGCACAAGCATGGCAAGATTTCCGCCCTATTAGTTTATGTAATGTTTCATATAAAATAATCTCAAAACTGTTGGCAAATAGATTGAGGAAGATACTGAATAAGATCATATCTCCATATCAGAGTGGTTTTGTTGAAGGTAGATTAATCTCTGATAATATTCTCCTAGCACAGGAAATGACGCATAAGCTGAATTATCATGTTAGAGGGGGAAATATGATTATGAAACTTGATATGGCCAAAGCATTTGATAGGGTTCAGTGGAGTTTTCTTTTCAAAATTATGGTAGCTTTTGGATTTTCAGAAAAATTTATAGATATCATTAGAAGATGCATTACTTTAGTTTGGTTCTCTGTTCGTATAAATGGACTTTTGGCAGGATTCTTTCAGTAAAAAAGAGGATTAAGGCAAGGAGATCCTATTTCCCCTATCTTATTTATCATTGCTTGGGAATTTTTATCCAGGGGTTTAGAGAAGCTCTTCTTCAATAACCCTAAATTGGGATTTGTCTCAGGTTGTTCATTGGGTATTTCTCACCTTGCATATGCTGATGATGTGATGATTTTCTTGAATGGTTCTGTTAATTGTGTTAAAAAGTTAAAGTCTTTCTTGATGAGTATGAAAGATATTCAGGGCAAGCCATTAATGCAAGGAAAAGCATGATCTATCTATCAAAGAAAATCCCAGATAATCGAAAAAGATTAATTTTAGCTGTAACAGGTTTTTTGGAAGGAACATGACCTTTGAAATACTTAGGTGTTCCTCTATTTACTGGACACAGAAAATCAGCATATTTCTACCCCATGATAGAGAAGATAAGGAAAAGGCTTTTGGGTTGGAATTTATCAAGTTTGTCTTATGGAGGTCGATTATGTTTAATTCAAAGTGTCCTCATCTCTATGCCTCTTTATTTACTACAAGTGCTTCTACCTCCATTATCAGTTCTTCATAATTTGGAGATGGTTTTTGGAAGATTTTTCTAGGGCTCTACGGAAAATAACAGGAAAATACATTGGGTCTCATGGGAAGATATTAGTAAACAGAAATTGGAAGGAGGCTTGGGGGTAAGGAAGCTTGCGGATTATAGTTTGGCAATGACTATTAAACTTTGGTATAGATTTCGAGAACAGAATACTCTTTGGGCAGAATTTTTATCCAAGCTATATTGTAGATCCATACATCCGGTTGTGGTGAATTTAAAAGGGAATGTATCCCCATGCTGGCGTAGATTGATTAAAGTTCGTAGCTTGGCAGAACAAAATATCGGTTGGATCTTGGGAAATGGCAAAATAAATTTTTGGTATGATGCTTGGCTTGATGCAGGGCCTCTCTTTCAATCATATGCACCTGTTAGAGATAGTGAAATGAAGGTTGCAGATCTGTTTGATGGTTTAAATTGGAATATGAACAGAATTATAGAAGATATTCTGGAAGAATTACATGCTGAAATTGCCAGTTTTCATATACAACAACTTGTGCCAGATCAGATCACCTGGAAGCCTTCATTAAATGGTAATTTTTCACTGAAATCTGCTTGGGATAAGATTAGACAAACACAAATAGAATCTTCCATTAACTATGCAATCTGGAATAGCTTACTCAAGCCATGTATTTCGGTGTTTGCTTGGCGATTTCTGAAGAGAAAGTTACCTGTGGAAGATGTATTGCAAAGACGGGGAGTTGCTTTAGCATCTAAGTGGCACTGCTGCAATTATATGGAAACTTGGGAGCACTTGTTTTATGATGGCCCTATTGCTAAAAAGGTATGGACTTATTTTGCTAGAATTTTTTTGTGTGAATAGACCATCACGTTTTGATGAATGGAGAAGGAGCTCGGAATGGACACATGGAGGGCACATTAGAGAGGTGATGTCTTTTCTCATTCTTTGGTTTTTATGGTTAGCTAGGAATGAGGCTAAGCATAAAGGAGTAAAGCAAGAGGTGGAAAAAATTCAAAGACATATAATACAATATTGTATGTTGGGGGGTTACTGCAGGAAATATAAAAGGGATACATTGGAAGGGATACACGGCAGTTGCGCAAACCTGGGGATTAATGATTAAAACTGTGATTAAAAATACAGTTACTATGGTGCATTGGAGGAGACCTAATCTAGGATGCTATAAACTTAACACGGATGGATGTTCGCGAGGGAATCCTGACTTATCTTCATATGGGATTATTATTCGGGATCATAGAGGACATTTTATCATGGCTAAATATGGTTCATTGGGATTATCTTCAAATGTGAAAGCAGAACTTTATGCTATTCTAGTGGGTCTTGAATTATGTGTAGCTAATAACTTTTTGCCGGTTTGGTTAGAATCTGATTCTAAGGTTTCGAATATATTGCATTCTTCATTACATGTTGGGAGTATAGGAAGAATGTTCTGAGAATTAGATTGCTTATGATGAAGCACCAAGTTTCCTACTCCCATGTGTATAGAGAAGCGAATAGTGCTGCAGACTATCTAGAAAATCAAGCATTTAATGTTCAAGGGGAGAGAGTTATATGGAAGCAAGATGAAGATAAAAAACTGCAAGGCATATGTAAGGTTGATAGGATGGGCCTTCCCTATATCAGACTAGACCGGAAAATTTTATAGAAAAGTGATGTTGTGAATCTGTTTTCTGATATCTGTTTTAGACTGCATTTGAAGTTATAATTAGAGTATCAAATGATTTCTAGTAATTTTCTGGAGCTGATATAGATGGGTTTAGAATCAGAGAGCTCTGATGGTTTTTCTTTGCCATAACTGATGCATGTTGTTTTCAGAACTGGCATTGCATTTCTGCTGATTCAGCTATTAAAAAACAGCGGACCAAATGTTTCTATTATTTGGTTTATTTCTGTAGCTATGGATTAAATGCTATCAGATACTGATGGGTCTTCTTTTGTCATAGCTGTTGTAAAAGGCCGGATATAAAATGGTTTTCTAAGATCAGTGGTTGCTTTCATAATGTAGATAGTGTCTGAATTGCTTTCTTTTGGCACAGCTGCTGCAGATGCGAGATAAGTACTGGTATAATAAATATTGTTTGGTTTTCTTTCTTTTATACTGATGGTTTTCCTTTGCCATAGCTGTTGCAAAAGGCTTGTTATAAAAATGGTTATCAGAAATCAGTGATTGCTTATAGAATTTGTTCAGAAGATTGTGATTGTTTATAGAACTCTGACCAAAAAGAATTCAGTTGCAGGCCTGAGAATTTCTTTGTTAGAAATGATTGTGATTGTTTACAGTCTGTTGAATGATTTATGTTGTAGGTTCATTGTGATTGGTTACAGAATTGATTGTTTACAGGATTGATGTTTTCAGAACTGGTATTGGTTTTTTTCTGCTCCATAGCTGCTGCAAAAATAGTTTTAAAAGATCAGTGACTACTTACAGAATTTGGTTCAAAAGATCAATGTGGTTGCTTATAGAATTCCTCTAGCACAAGGGAGTGCGGACTGACATTGTTATTTCTTATTTTCATAACTGGAGTATCAAAATTGTATTGTTTTGGTTTCTAGAAGGCATAAAATGGATGGACTCTTTCTGCAGATGGGTTCATCCAATAATGATACGAAAATGGGATGAAGTTATTTTGAAGACCAAGTGAGGCAAGGAAAGGCAGAAGGCAAAAGGATGCTTATACTTATCGAATTTAGGAACTCTATCAGTGTATCTGTTTGATAACAAGGTTGGGCTATCGATAAGCATTAGAGGCTGATATTGCTGAAATCTGATATAATGCTATCGACAGGCTGCTTTGTACCAAACTGAAGATGGAAGGTTCATTAAATCTGTTTGGCTTTACTTGATTGAAGGCTGCTTTTAAAGATATTAACTCCAGAATCTGTAAATAATAAAGCTTGCTGGCTCTTGATAGTTAAAGGCTGTGACATGGGTTTTCAAAAATGCAATATGGCTCATTGAATTTGGAAGTTCCCCTGTGGCACAAAAAATATCTAGAAGTTTCACCTTGGTATAAAGTTTATGGTTTAAAAAGATTTGGTTTTTGAAGCAGATCGGATTTTCTTTGTGTGGTTATAAGGATGTAGATGCTTGGTTATAAGCCAACTATGTTGAAATCTGATTCAATGAAAAGCAAATACAGTTTAAGTCAAAAGTTGGAAGGCTGATAGTAGCTGATTGAATTTATGCTTGGATGAAGATTCATAAGCATGCTTATATCTGTCATTGAAGTTTCCTTTGGCACAATGTTTCATGTTTCAAAAGGTGGATATTTTTGCAAGCGCTCAAAATTTTATGAAGATATCATCAAAAAAGTCTTGAAATTCCAAGAGGTCTATGGCTTTTGATGATGAATTACAAATGAAGGCTGTTATGTACAAAATTATTTCTAGCCAAAACTTCTTTTGAATTCCTTAAGTAAAACCAGTTTGTCCTTTCTTTGTAATTGCATATTAGAAGGTTAGGTTTGGCCCCCCTTCTAATATGGTCTTTCTTTACTTCTTGAAATAAAATTCTTCCACAAAAAAAAAATTTATCCAAAAAAAAAATACTGTAGATGCACTGACATAAAGCATCTTAAATCAAGGCATAGACCTAAGCATCTCAACCCAGTCTAGGTTATCAATCAAAAGTACCCTAAGATGCTTGTAAGATGCTGGCTTCTAGATCTATAGGTGCATGCAGTTCTATGGTTAGGGCCTAAACTAAGTCCATTTGCAAAAAATCCCTAGTTTTGAAGGGGGTAATTTTTGACATAAAACTAAGTCGAAAAATCATTTTAAATTTCAAAAGCTTGATAAATAAAATGATAAATTTGCAAATTTAACAGAAAAATTAAAAAATAGGAAAGGTTTTTAGGAAACAATATAAATCAGTCCTACTCTACTAAGCACAACCCTAACTGCCTTCTTAGTAAGCTAAACTCAGACTCAGGTAAGGGTTTGGTGAAGATATCAGCTAAGTTGGATTTTGAGTCCACATGTTTGAGTACTATTTCACCTTGATCATTCAATTTATTTCTGAACACCCACTTAGTATCTATTATAGATTTACCCTCAGGTTTAGGTACTGTTGGATCGAGAGAACCGATAGAGGGGGTGAATATCGGAAAACGTTCGGATTTGAAAAGAGAATGCGTAGCGGAAGATTAAAAACAAAAACACAAACACCAAGGTTTTTACTTGGTTCGGAGCCTAGGTCGACTCCTACTCCAAGGCCCACGGCCGCTGACTGTTTACTGCGGGCAATACAATAATCGCGCAAAATCAGTTACAGAAATGGAATTACAGTTAAAGTGCAGTACTGAAATTAAACTCTTCTTTTTACCGACGTCTGATGTAGATTACTTTTTCTGGAGTAGTAGGACGTCGTCGGCGCTTGTATCTTGAGTCGGGAGGTTGCCGGAGCAGAGCGCGGAAGCACAAGAGCGTAGAAGCGTTGAAAGAATTCGTTGTACGAAGCCTCGGGGTCGAGGGCCCTTTTATAGGCCTGGGGGCGCCCGGAACGTCGGGGGCGCCCCCCCCCACTTGTCAGCCGATCCGCCTTTAACTCAGTCCGCTTCTGATCCCTTCAAACTCGGGATCAAATCTTGACCGGGGTGCCCGGGACGCTAGGGGCGCCCGGGTTGACCGGGTCAAACTCTTCTCCTCTTGGCTTCGCTGGAGCTGCTTCGGTAGCTTCACCTGGGGGCGCCCGGAGCGCTGGAGGTGCACGGGTGTAGCGGGGGTGCCCGGGAGCATGGGGGCGCCCCGAACATGAACTGTCGAAGCCTTCTTTTGCATTATGTGTTTTATGTTCACCTTGGGGGCGCCCGGGACACTCCGGGCGCCCTGGTCAGCTGTTGCCTCACTCCTTTGAGGCTCTCTGAGCTGCAGACACTCGTTCCTTCGGTCCTGCATCCAGGGTTAGTCCAAAACACCATAGAGCAATAAGATATTAGTTTATACAGCCTTAGCTGTCTTGGTTCTGACTTTGGGTCTCCAAAATGGAGCCCTAGGTCGAACTGACGCCTACTGTTCCCTCGACGGGGAACGCGTCCTCACCTATTCCCCTCGGGAGAATGTACCTGATGTCAACCGGCTCCTCCGGTTGGACTTTTGCCCAGCAGTCCTTCGCCAGGCGCCTAGCTGTCCTTCGCCAGGTCTTCAGTACCAAGCTACCCTTCACCTGGTGCCTAGCAGTCCTTCGCCAGGTGCCTAGCAGTCCTTCGCTAGGGCTTTGTATCCTGGCATTCCTTCGCCAGGTGCCTAGCAGTCCTTCGCTAGGGCTTTGTATCCTGGCAGCCCTTCGCCAGGTGCCTAGCAGTCCTTCGCTAGGACTTTGTTTCCTGGCAGCCCTTCGCCAGGTGCCTAGCAGCCCTTTGCTAGGACTTTTCCTGCACACTTGAGTAGCATTGTTAGATCACCAATAAACTTAACTTTGAATCCTTTGCCAATATCAAAACAAGGTTCGATATGGTGCTTCCTGCACCAACAGGTACTAGTTCCCAGACTTGATTTCTTTCAAATTGGGCTAACTCCTCCTGAGCTATGATCTAATCAGGGTCAGGTAGGGCATCCTCTATGGTCTTAGGTTCAATTTTTGAAATTAACGCAATTTGACTAAGATTTCTATAGGAAGACCTAGTTCTGACTCCTAAGGTTGGATCACCCACAATTTGATCAGAAGGGTGATTGAGTCTGGGTTTCTTGGTTCTTCTTGTACTAGGTTCAGCCTCAGGTCCGGCTGGACGGTTCGGTTCAGTGTTTGGTTCAACTACTTGGGTCGGTTCAGTTATAGGTTCAGTTGAGACCTCAGTAGTTGGTTCAAGAGTTAGTTCATTGAGAGGTTCAATCAATGGTTCAATTGATGGTTCAATGTCTTCCTAATTATTATTTGATTGATTCAAATTTTGATTATCAGTTTTTGGTTTAATTTCCTCATCAAAGATTAAGTTAGTCGTTTCTTCAATTTTGTGAGTTTTTTTATTGTAAACCCTATAGGCCCTACTAGTTGTTGAATATCCTAAGAAGACCCCTGGGTTTGACTTGGATTGAAACTTACCTAGGTAGTCTTTGGTGTTCAAGATATGGACTTTGCACCCAAAGACTCTTAGGTAGTGTAGGCTAGGCAGTCTATGATAATATAATTCATAAGGTGTTTTATTATGTCTTTTGTTAATTAGAACCCTATTTTGGATGTAACATGCTGTACTTACCGCTTCTGCCCAGAATTGATTAGCTAGGTTGAATTCATTTAACATGGTTCTAGCGGCTTCATGAAGGATTCTGTTCTTTTTCTCCACTATCCCATTTTGTTGGGGGTTCTAGGATAGGAAAATTCATGTATGTGCCCATTTATTTTATAAAATTCTTCAAACCGTTGATTTTTAAATTCTCCCCCGTGATCGCTTCTAAGTCTTTTGATTTTAGTATCATTTTGGTTTTCATTCATTTTACATAGGTCAATAAATATGTTCAAGGTGTCATCTTTGGTTTTTAGGAACCTAACCCAGGTAAACCTAGAGTAATCATCGATAATTACTAAGCAGTACCGATTCCCGCTTAGTGACTTGGCTCCAGTGAATCAAAATAGGTCAAGGTGCAGGAGCTTAAGTGTGGTTTGGGTTAAATCTGATTGAATTGATTTGTGGTTTGACTTAGTTTGTTCGCCTTGGTTACATGAGTTACAGACTGTGTTTTCAAAGTTCTTAATTCTTGGTACACCCTTAATTAGACCAAGTTGGGTAATTTTAGAAATAAGTTTAATATGAGTGTGACCTAATCTCCTATTTCAGAGGTTGGATTCTTCTAATTGAGTTAAGAAGCATTATGGTATTAAAGGTAAATTAATGGTATAAACGTTGTTTTTCCTAGTATCCTTAAGCCTGAGTCTTGAAGGTTTCTAATCAGGCAGTCAGAGTTGGTGAATGTAACTACATAGCCAGTATCACATAGTTGACTTATACTAAGCAAATTGAATTTAAAATTCTCAACCAAAAGTACTTTCTTAATCACAAAATCAGATTTGAGTTCAATGTTACCTGACCCAATGACTTTGAGTGTAGCATTGTTGCCAAATGCTACTGAGCCTAGGTTCTTGAACTTGATTTTGGTGAATTTCAATTTGTCTCCAGTCATATGTCTGGAGCATCCACTATCCAACATCCATTGGTTCAAATCTTTATGTTCCTACACATAAAGTATTTATTGATTTGGATCCAATTAGAATCAAGGATAGCTTTAAAATTTATTTTCACAGCCTAGTCTGTCTCACCCAGTCTAGTATTATCAATCACGTTAACCTTATGGGTTTTGTGAGACAGGTTTTAACAAAAATAAAGATTTTAATTTGAAAAACATGGTTAATTTTGAAAAACTTTAATTAATTTTGAAAATTTTATAAAGTTTAAGTTTATTGATTTTGAAAAATGTGTTGAATCTAAGATTAATTGAAATTTATGTTAGATTCAAATTTAACAAGTAGTAAAGCGAATTTGATTTTCAATAATTGGCTTCCAGGTCTTGACGAGGCAGTAGGCCTTCTTTGGTCGTAGTCTTATTGGATCATCAACCCTTTCCTTGACAAAGCCTTTTATTGAAAATTCATCTTCAAGTTACTTCTTGAAAGATTTTGGTCTAACTAGTTTTGGTTTTGGATCGGTAGCTTCGGCTAGTTCCACCAGAATAGCTTCTATAACGTACTATCATCTCACCTCCACCCAATACTATGTTGTTCAAATTTCAATTTAACCATTTTGTCCTTAGTCTAACCTATTGGATCGAGAGAAACGATAGAGGGGGGGTGAATATCGTAAAATGTTCGGATTAATAAGTTAAAGAAATTACGCAGCGAAAATTTAAATCAAACACGCAAACACCAAGTTTTTTACTTGGTTCGGAGTCGCGGTCGGCTCCTACTCCAAGGCCCACGGTCGTTGACCGTTTTCTGCGGGCAATTCTATATTTTCGCAAAACCAGTTTACAAGATTGAATTACAAGTATAGTAATGTAAACTTTAAAGAAAGCTCTTCATTACCGACGTCCGGTGTAGATTGGATTTTCGGAGCGGAGGGACGTCGTCGGCGCTTGTATCTCGAGTTGGGAGGTTTCCGGAGCAGAGTGCGGGAGTAGAAGAGCGTAGAAGCGTTGAAAGAATTGTTGTATTAAGTAAATTAGTTTACTTTCTGCAAAATTTTAATATATGATCATGTCTAGACAATATAAGGTTGCATGCTTAGATGTGTGGTTAAATAATTTGAGAAATTATTTATGCTAAATCTTCCGATGCACGTAATAAATTTTAAAATTACGAACCCGCATCCATGTCAACATGCACCCGGTCCCAACACTTACTAGACTATGTCCTAATAGTTGACAGCTTCCATTTGTGCTCTTTCTATCTAATTTGCAACCTGCATAGTCAGAATCCGAGTATCCTGACAAATCAAAGGTTGAGGTTCTAGGATACCAAATCCCTACATTTAGGGTGCCATTTACATATCTTAGTATTCTTTTTAGGGCTGCTAAGTGCGTTTCCTTAGCACAGGTTTGGTATCTAGCACATATCCCTACAGCAAAAAGAATGTCAGGTCTGCTGGCTGTAAGGTACAGTAGACTACCTATCATACTTCTATAGATTTTAAGGTCTACTGGTTTACCATCATGGTCACTGTCTATTTTTATATTAATAGTCATGGGGGTACTTATGCTTTTAGAGTTAACCATTTTAAATTTCTTTATTAACTCTTTAGCATATTTGGAGTGATGGACATAGTTTCCATCTCTAGTTTGTTTAATTTGTAAGCCTAGGAAAAAGTTAAGCTCACCAACTAGGCTCATTTCAAATTCATTTTCCATTATTTTAACAAACTCTTTTAGAAAGTTTGAGTTGGTGGACCCAAAGATTACGTCATCTACGTAGATTTGGGCAATAAATATATCTTTTCCTAGGGTCTTAATAAATAGGGTTGAGTCAATTTGACCTTGTTTAAATTCTTTAGAAATTAAGTAAGTTGATAAGCGTTCATACCAGGCCTTAGGTGTAGCGACCCGACTTCTCTCTACCTTAGACGGATCGTTACTTTTCTCTACTTCTCAACTCTCTATACATGACTAAAGAAAATTGCGGAAATCTTTTTTTTTTCTTTTAAATTCTGCTAACAATTATATTCTAACTTAAGCAATCATGTATAATAATACCATGTCATACTTTCTTCTCAAATCCCATAGCTAATACCTGTTGAAAACAGCCTTACCCTTCTTAAACTGCCTGTACCAGTCGACTGGTGACGTGGCAGTCGACTGGTACGCCTGTCATCAGTTTTACAGGTTTCGGCCCTTGCTTTCCAAGTCCACCATTCCTTCAATTTCGAGCCATATCAAACTACGACACCATTTCTATACTCTATATCAGTTTCCTAAACAATTTAGCCAATCAAACGAATCCCTAAACTTGAATTTAGGACTTTTATGGAAGAAAATAAACTAAACAAGTTTATATAAACTTTAACAATAGAGTTTGTACCAATCTTGACTTCTATGAATTTATAACACCAAATACATGTTCTACGACCTTGCTAAAGCATTATGAAATGTGATTGCAACTTTTCTGAACATTTTTAAGAAATAAAAACTTGATTCAAAGGGAAATTGATACTATCTTGGCACGAACTCCTTTCCCTCTAACAAAGTATCAATATCTCTAACTACTCACACTTCTACTCATCCAATGCAATCATAAGGATATATATGCTAAATGAAATGACATGGAATCTTTACTCTAAGAAATTTAGCATGTAAAACTATCCAAAACTCATATACTCAATAATCTCCATAAGCAAGAACTTGAAATTTGAATAACTTAAACCATGTAATTCAAATAACTAAATTATCTCGTCTCAAGGATCTCTCCATAATCAGCCACCACACACACTCTACTCAGCACCGCCTCATCGTCTTCCTTCAGAATTGCTTGCCTTTACCTTTATCTGCAATAAGAGGAAATGCATCTATAAGCATAAAGCTTAGTAAGTACTATCTAGCTCACAAAAACTCGGAATGTGCAAACATGCTTCTAGATCAAACTGAACATCATATGAGATCCTAATATGCTTGAAAGAAAACTAAGAACATGTATAACTCCAAAACATGCATACTCAAGCAATAATAAATCTCAATTTACTTTTCTTGGCTCAACTAGAAACTTTAGCTATTCTTTAACTTTTGAAAACTTTCTTAAACTTTAGAAAACTTTGCTAAAGCATATACTTGAAAATACTAATCACTTGGATCCACTGAAGACGTAAGTACCATCTGATGCGCGTTCCCTAAAAGGTTGGGGTAGCGAGCCGCCAATCCTAATAGAGCAGACCTTGGTCTACCAGGGCCAAGACCTTGGAATTGGACACCTGGATTTCTTTAACGACGCCCTTGGACGCCGGGTACTGGCCTTAGAAAATAAAATAGCTTTTCTTACTTTTCTTTCTTATCTGTAAATGCCTTGGCATTTTCTGGAGCACCTTGCGTGCTAAAATCCCTAAGTCTTGACTTTTGGGGATTTCTTAAGGCCTTGGCCTTTTCTTTTCTTATCTTTATCTTCTCTTTTCTTTTCTCATAGCTTTCTTAGACCCTAAACTCATATAGGGTACATGAATAAACTTATACATAAGCATACAACAATTAATGAACTAAGATAACATGCAAAAACTTAAACAAAAAGGAAATAGCTCTTTTTAAAACTTTTAAAGGAAATTCTCGCGGAAAAACCGCCTCTTACTGCAGGTGAGCAGTACTTACATTGATATCTTGGACTTACAACCAAGATTAATGTCTAGAGCTCGGGAGAAACTTGAGATCTCAGAGAATTCTTCACGTCTACGCGTTCCTCTCGTCGCGGGGATCCCGAATATAGGATTATCTCTTGGAGAAGAGTCTTGGCCGGCCCTCCTTGGCCTTGATGGTGGTCGGCGTCGCCCAAGAGGAGGGGTGGTCGGCGTGAGGGTTTGGAGAGGAGAGAAATAAAATTTCTCTCTTTAACTATCTATTTATACTTAAGGCAGATTAAACTAACAATTCCTTAAATAACCTTCTCTCCGTCCCTTGTTGTGCTTGATACCCCTAGCCCAGCCGGTTGGGCGCTTGTGCTGTTTCGGTGTGGTCGCGGGTTCGAACCACCCGCTGCACTAAACCGGTTTTTTCCTTTTTTTTGGCTTTTTCCTTTTTCTTTTTCTTTTTCCAAAAATACCAAACGGACTCGGAAAATTCCATAAAAATACTCTAAAAATTCCTAAAAATATCTAGAATATTTCTAAACCATTTCTAAATAATTCCAAGGACTTTAAGAACTAAAAATGGAAATTTTGGGGCGTTACATTAGGTGCTTGCTTTAATCCATATAGTGCTTTAGTAAGTTTGTAAACATGGTCAGGTCTTTCTAAGTCCTCAAACCCAGGGGGTTGCCCTACATAAACTTCTTCTTTAATGAATCCATTTAGAAAGGCTGACTTTACATCCATTTGGTATAGCTTAAATCCTTTATGGGATGCAAAGGCTAATAACATCCTAATGGACTCAAGTCTAGCTACTGGGGCATATGTTTCGTCGTAGTCTAACCCTTCTACTTGGCTGAACCCCTTTGCTACTAAGCGGGCTTTGTTTCTGACTATTTCTCCTTGATCATTTAGCTTATTCCTAAAGACCCACTTAGTGTCAATGATGGATTTACCTTCAGGTTTAGGTACTAGTTCCCAGACTTGGTTCCTCTCAAATTGGGCTAATTCTTCCTGCATAGCTATGATCCAATCAGGATCAGGTAGGGCCTCATCTATAGTCTTAGGTTCTATTTTTGAAATCATTGCTATTTGACTAAGGTTTCTATAGGAGGATCTAGTCCTGACTCCTAGAGTTGGATCTATTGGGACCGGGTGCATGTTGACATGGATACGGGTTCGTAATTTTAAAATTTAATTACGTGCAGCGGAAGGTTTAGCATAAATAATTTCTCAAATTATTTTAACCACGTATCTAGCATGCAACCTTATGTTGTGGAGACATGATCATACATTTAAAATTTTACAGAAAGTAAACTAATTTACTTAATACCTCGCGTAACTCGTAGAAAGGGACGAGATCCAACCGTAGCGTCTCTTGGAAGCTCCGCCTCTATTCGCGTCCACGCCGAGTTTTCTTCGGGATGACTTCGCAAAGCCACGAGTTTCATGCCGACAAGAACTACTAGATTCTCCAAAGGCACGACAAGAATACCAAGAGAGAGATGAAAAACTAACCACCAAACGAAGAACGGAATCAAGATTCCGGGAGGAGGGAAGGAGTCGCGCCCGCTTCTTCTTCTTCTTCGGCTTCTTCTTGGTGGTGGAAGCTCACGGCAAAGGGGGAGGGCTCTAGGGCCGGTGGCACTAGAAGAGGGAGAGGGAGAGAAGGAGAGGGAGAGAGGCTAGGCAAGAATCCTTGATCTCTTGGATTGATTTCCAAGCATTGCCTTGGTACCTTTATATAGTAGCCTCTTAATCGCCAAGTCTCCTCTTAACGGAATAAATTTTTCATAAGAAATTTATCTTATAAATTTTTCTATGAATTATTCCGTTATGCCAAGTTTTTATTATAACTTAATTTATAATAAAAACAACCATGTCTCCCCTTTTATTATGGAAAGAAATTTCTTTATATAAATTTCTTTATCATGGTAAATCAATCCGTTATCGATTTTATAAAATAAAATAAACCAATCCAAGGTTTATTTTAATTTCCATGAAAAATAAATCTCTTTATATAAATTTCTTTATTTATATAAATTTCTTTATATAAATTTATTTATATAAATTTATTTATATAAATTTCTTTATATAAATTTCTTTATCATGGTAAATCAATCCGTTATCGATTTTATAAAATAAAATAAACCAATCCAAGATTTATTTTAATTTCCATGAAAAATAAATCTCTTTATATAAATTTCTTTATATAAATTTATTTATATAAATTTTTTTATATAAATTTCTTTATCCATAATTTTATAAAACAAACCACGTGCGGTTTATTTTATAATTTGAACCAAAAAATACGGTTCTCCCCCTTTTAATTTGACCGGCCAAACAAAGAGGGTGGGGACCCTCTTTGGCCGGCCAAACCCAAGCCCCAACTTCACGAATTAAACTCATTTAATTCATTCAATAAGTCTTCAAAAGACTTAGTCATTTTATGCTTTCGATGCGTTTCTGAAAAATTCAGATTCAACTTATCTCTCTTGATTGGAAAATCCAATTTTCAACTCGTTTTAAATCCCTCGGATTACTCGTAGTGCGTGTGACTAAATAGGCTTTCGATTTATGTTGGCCGTCTATAATTCATCAATTATAGAACGATCATGAGTGGCTCCTAGTAGTACATCATGATCCCCAATTAATCGAAAGATCAACGGTTGACCTCAAAAATTATTCTGAAACCCTTCAGCAGTTTTAATGAATCGTGCCTCATTCCCTTCACTATCTTATACCCACTTGGTTCAGGACATGGTCCATATGTGTCAGTCCCCACTAGGCTAACTACGTCACACCTAGCCCAAGTAATGTCTTTCTCGTCCAATGGATTCTAATTACTCTCATATATCTGAGATATTCATACTCAGAACATGCGATGCTCTGGCCAGAGGCTTCGAGTAACAATCCGACGATAGGCCTTGGGTATACATCTCCTCGCAAGGAGTGGTGAATCCTTTGTAGGCTGTTCAAACATCTTCGGACACTTCGGCTTATACCCAACCATCCTGGGTCCACACCTCCTTGGAGATGCTTGCTTAAGATGTCAAAGTATAAGTCTTCATGACCGAGATGACTTGAACACCGCAAGTCAAAGGAACATCGCACTTAAGCTGCAGTAAGAACTTCATTGACATATCTATATGTAGATTACCATATGAAGTTTTACAGCTAGTCACTCCAATGAATTAGTTCCCTTAACTAGCATTCATGTTTATCTCCGGACATCCCAATGTCACCAGCCAGTGAGAATCAGCTGATTAGAGAATAACCCATGCTAGTCTCAACAGAATTGATAGTGTCCGTATTTATCAATTCATCGACTAGGGACAATTTCAATACTTCACAATTGCACATGTAGAGATAATCACTAGTTGTGAATTCATCACAAATTCTCTCGTGCTGTGAATTGTATTACGGACATTCAGTAAATGAGTTTAAGATCTCAATCAAATACATGAACATGTATACTCAAATAGTGAATATTCATTTATTAAAGTAAATGATTACAATCATAAGGCAATTGCCTTAGGACACTTCTCTCATATCACTAACAGGATCACCCATAATTTGATCTATTGGGTGACTGAGTTTGGGTTTCTTGGTTTTTCTAGAACTTGGTTCAGCCTCAGGTCCGACTGGTTGGTTTGGTTCACTATTTGATTCCACTCTTTGAGTTGGTTCAATTATTGGTTCAATACTCGGTTCATTTGACTCACTAGTTGGTTCAATAGTTAGTTCGTTTATGGTTTCAATTAAGGATTCATCAACTTGTTGATTATCTTCTTGATCAGTGTTTGATGAAGTTGGATTTGGATTTGAGTTGATTTCTTCATCAAATATTAGGTTGGTTGTTTCTTCGATTTTCTTGGTTTGGTTGTTGTAAACCCTATAGGCTCTACTTGTTGTTGAATATCCTAGGAAGATGCCTGGGGTTTACTTGGACTGGAATTTTCCTAAGTAGTCTTTGGTGTTTAGGATATGGACTTTGCATCCAAAGACCCTTAGGTAGTGTAGATTTGGAAGTCTATGGTAATATAGTTCATAGGGTGTTTTGTTGTGTCGCTTGTTAATCAGGACCCTATTTTGGATGTAGCAAGCCGTACTAATTGCTTCTGCCCAATATTGGTTGCTAATTTAAATTCATTGAGCATAGCCCTAGCGGCTTCCTGTAGAGTTCTATTTTTTCTTTCGACTATCCCATTTTGTTGGGGGTTTCTAAGACACGAAAATTCATGTATGTATCCATTTACCTTATAGAATTCCTTGAACCGTTGATTTTCAAATTCTCCCCCGTGATCACTCCTAAGTCTTTTGATTTTAGTATCTTTTGATTTTCAACTAACTTACAGAATTCATTAAATAGGTTTAGGGTTTCATCTTTGGTCTTTAGAAACCTAACCCAGGTAAACCTAGAGTAATCATCAACTATTACTAGGCAGTATCGGTTTCCGCTTAGTGACTTGGCTCCATGTGAATCAAATAGGTCAAGATGCAGGAGCTCAAGTGTGGTTTGAGTTAGATCAGATTGAATTAGTTTGTGATTAGATCTGGTTTGTTTACCTTGATTGCATGATTCACATATTAAGTTTTCATGGTTTTTAATTTTGGGAATACCTTTAATTAGGCCAAGTTGGGTGATTTTTGAAATAATTCTTAGGTTAGTGTGACCTAGTTTCCTATGCCAGAGATTTGATTGTTCTAACTGAGTTAACATGCATTTAGGTGCAAGGGGAAGGTTTATAGTGTAAACATTATTTTTCCTAGTGCCCTTAAGCATAATTTTTGAGTCTTGTACGTTTCTAATCAGGCAGTTAGAATTGTTGAAGGTGACTATATAACCAGAATCACATAACTGACTTATGCTAAGCAAGTTAAAATTGAAGTTTTCAACCAGAAGAACTTTCTTAATCACAAAGTCAGATTTAAGTTCAATATTACCTGACCCAATTACCTTGAGTGTAGCATTGTTGCCAAATGCCACTGAGCCTAGGTTCTTGAACTTGAGTTTGGTGAATTTCAATTTATCTCCAATCATGTGTCTAGAGCAACCGCTATCCAACATCCATTGGTCCAAATCTTTATGTTCCTACACATAAAGAGTTTTGTTGATTTAGATCCAATTAGAGTCAGGAATAGCTTAAATTTATTTTCACTGCCTAGTCTGTCTCACCCAAATCTAGGGTTTTCAATCACGTTAGCCTTACAGGTTTTGTGAGACAGGTTTTGATAAGTAAAATTATTTTGAAAAAATATTATTTATTTTGAAAAACATAAATAATTTTGAAAACAATTGAATTTATCTTGAAACGAATGTTTAAATCTACAAGTAATTGAAAATTTGTGTTAGATTTGAATTTGACAAAGAATAATTTGAATTTGAATTTCAAAAATTGGCTTCCAGGTCTTAGCGAGGCACTAGGCCTTCTTTGGCCGTAGCCTTATTGGATCATCAACCGTTTCCTTGACAAAGCCTTTTAATGAAATTTCATTTTCAAAATTAATCTTTGAAAAATTCTGGTCTAACTAGTTTGGGTCTTGGATCGGTAGCTTCGGCTAGTTTCACCAGTCTAAAGAGACCAAGTATACTTGACCTTATTAGAATTGGTTTCCCTAACATACTATCATCTCACCGCCACCCAATACTATGTTGTTCAAATTTCAGTTAAGTTTGTTCAGTCCTTACACTAACCATTCCTAAGTCTAAGCATGGTAAATTGTAGAAATTAAATAAACAATCAACCAAGCAATTTGCAATCAAGAATTAAATTCTATCTAATAATAAATATAGTTTTAAATTTGGCTCCCCCTGGACTAAAGCCACGGTAATGGTTAGGCAAGATGTGAATCTTGTCCTTGGGGATCCAATACTGATTTGATCCAGTTAGTTTGTTCAAGTACAGTTTAGGTACCCATGCCTGAACTTTATTTCTGGACTGATTCAGTACAGCAAAATAGGATCTTTGTTTAGATTTGGTTCTATAGCCTAGTCCGAATCGATTTAGAATGAACTTTTATTTTCCAAGAATCATGTCAAGACCCTTGGAACCAGAAGTGAATCGTTCTAAAGCTGATCTAAGATCCTTAACCTGAGTTTTCAGGGAGGAATTCTCTTTCTCAAGTTTTTCAACTTGACTAGAGGTTCCTTCTTGAACCTTCTCAGTTAAGGGTTTAGAGTCAACTCCCTCTTTCAGGAGTTTTACTTCCTGTCGGAGGGATTCGACTCAGAGTTTAGCTTTCGCCAAATCTCGAGAAAGATAAGATATTAATTCGTTTAATTGACTTCTAGTAAAACCACTTACCTTGATTTCGCCGTCCTCTGAGAATGTTAGTCTGCCGTCGTCCTATTCTGATTCTGACTCGGTCTCGACTTCTTCTGAGGCGGTTAGTGCGAGTAGGTTTGATTGTGGGACCTCTTCTTCTTCGGAGGAGGAGGACTCGTCCAACGTTGCTTGAAGTGCTTTCTTCTTCCTTGTCTTCTTTGCTTCCTTCAAGTTAGGGCATTCGGTCTTGTAGTGACCCTTCTTCTTGCACTCGTAACAGGTTACGTTGGGTTTGCTCTTTTCATTTGCGGGTTCAGCTGGTTCATCCTTTTTTCGGCTGGCTTTCCTTCTGTTGGTTTGGTTCTTCAATTCCTTGTAGTAGTTTCTTGCCAGTCGGACCAGCTTTGGTCGATCTCCTTCATCTTCAGAGTCTGAGTCTGATTCAGACTCAGGTGTTGGTTGTGGTTTCTTCTTGGATTTCTTTTCAGATTTACCTGCAATAAAGGCAATGCCTTTCTCGGCCAGGGTGCAGTTGGTCTACTCATGTAATTCTAATTTAGAAAACAATTCATCTAATTTAATTTTTGAGAGGTCCCTTGAAACCTTGTATGCATCTACCATAGATACCCACAAGGTGTTTCTTGGGAAAGCATTTAAAGCGTACCTTATTAGGTCACGATTTCTACCTTGTGACCGATGGTGTGCAGTCCGTTCATTAGTTCCTAGATTCAGGCGTGAAGCTGAGCTGCTATTTCGTTGTCGGTCATTTTGATTGTATACAGCTTGTTCAAGAGCAAATCTCTCTTGCTGATCCGAGTGTCTGATGTTCCTTCGTGCAGCTCGATCAGTTTCCTCCACAGCTCCTTGGCACTGTTGAAAGGACCCACCCGGTTCAGCTCTTCTTTTGTTAAGCCGCATTGGAGGGTCTGGGTCACCTTTGCATCCGCTTCAATTTTTCGTTTCAGAGCGGTGTCCCACTCTGTGTAGATTTGAGGTACTCCTTCAGCATTTTTCGGAATCTCCAGTCCGGACTGGATGATTATCCACATGTCCACCTGAGTTTTCAGGTGGACCTCCATTCTGCTCTTCCAGTAGGAGAAGTCTTCCCCACTGAAGAGAGGGGGTCTTGCAGTGTTGAAGCCTTCTTGAATGGCCATTTTATCTGAAAAAATAAACTAACAAAAAAAATATCCCAAGACTTGGTCTTGGATTAGTAGTGCGGGATAAAGAGAAAATATTTGTCGAGGGGTGTTGCACCAACCTCGACTAACGAGAAAAATTTCGAAAAGAAAAGAAAAAAATTAAAAAATCTGAAAAATTCTTAAATTGGTGGTTGCACCAAATTTGAGCTTCCCCGCTCTGATACCACTTGTTGGATCGAGAGAAACGATAGAGGGAGGGGTGAATATCGTAAAACGTTCGGATTAATAAGTTAGAGAAATTACGCAGCGGAAATTTAAATCAAACACGCAAACACCAAGTTTTTTACTTGGTTCGAAGTCGCGGTCGGCTCCTACTCCAAGGCCCACGGTCGTTGACCGTTTTCTGCGGGCAATTCTATATTTTCGCAAAACCAGTTTACAAGATTGAATTACAAGTATAGTAATGTAAACTTTAAAGAAAGCTCTTCGTTACCGACGTCCGGTGTAGATTGGATTTTCGGAGCGGAGGGACGTCATCGGTACTTATATCTCGAGTTGGGAGGTTTCCGGAGCAGAGCGCGGGAGCAGAAGAGCGTAGAAGCATTGAAAGAATTGTTGTTCGAAGCCTTGGGGTCGAGGGCCTATTTATAGCCCCTGGGGGCGCCCGGGAAGTCGGGGGCCCCCCCACATGTCAGCCGATCCGATTCCCTCTCGGATAGCTCTGATCCCTTAAAACTCGGGATCAGGCTTTGACGGGGGCGCCCGGAACGCTGGGGGCGCCCGGGTTGACCGGGTATCCTCTTTATCCATTGGCTTCGTTGGGTTCTGCTTTGTTAGCTTCAACTGGGGGCGCCCGGGACACTCCGAGCGCCCTGGTCAGCTACTACCTCACTCCTTTGAGGCTCTCTGAGCTGCAGACACTCGTTCCTTCGGTCCTACATCCAGGGTTAGTCCAAAACAACATAGAGCAATAAGATGTTAGTTTATACAGCCTTAGCTGTCTTGGTTCTGACTTTGGGCCTCCAAAATGGAGCCCTAGGTCGAACCGACGCCTACTGTTCCCTCGACGAAGAACGCATCCTCACCTACTCCTCTCGGGAGAATGTACCTGATGCCAACCGGATCCTCTGGTTGGACTTTTGCCTAGCGGTCCTTGGCCAGGTCTTGGATACCAAGCTGTCCTTCGCCCGGTGCCTAGCATTCCTTCGCCAGGTCTTCAATCCCAAGCTGTCCTTCGCCAGTGCCTAGCAGTCCTTCGCTAGGGCTTCAGTACCAAGCTGTCCTTCGCCTGGTGCCTAGCAGTCCTTCGCTAGGTCTTCGTCTCATAGCAGGCCTTCGCTAGGTTCCCAGCGGTCCTTCGCTAGGTCTTTGTATCCTAGCATTCCTTCGCCAAGTGCCTAGCATTCTTTCACTAGGACTTTTCCTGCACACTTGAGTAACATGTTAGATAAACATTATACCTTAACTTTTGAGCCCTTTTGCCATTATCAAAACTCAGGTTCGACTTGGGTGCTTTCTGCACCAACATAACCAGTCCTAAGTCTAAGCATGATAATTTACAGAAGGAAATAAACAAGCAAGCAAGCAAGAGAAAAAAGAAAACAAAATCATCTAATTATAAATATGATCTTTATATTGGCTCCCCCTGGACTATAACCTCTATAAGGGTTAGGCAAGATGTGAATCTTGTCCTTGGGAATCCAATATTGGTTTGGTCCAGCTTGTTTACTTAAACATAGCTTAGGGACCCATGCTTGGACTTGGGTTTTAGATTGGTTCAACACAGAATAATATGCACATTGTCTCGACTTAGTTCGATATCCGAGTCCGGATCGGTTAAGAACGGACTTCTGCTTTCCAAGGATCATGTCAAGACCTTTGGAACCCGAAGTGAACCATTCTAAGGCTACTCTGCGCTCCTTGACTTGGGTTTTCAAGGAGGAATTCTCTTCCTCAAGATTTTCAACTTGAGTTGAGTTTCCTTCTTGAATTTGCTCAGTCAAGGACCTCGAGTCGGCTTCCTCTTTCAGGTGTTTTACTTTCGAAGGGACTCAACTCGGATCTTAGATTTCGCTAAGTTACGAGACAGATAGGAAATTAACTTTGACAATTCATATTCAGAGTAACCTCTTACCGTGATTTGCCTGTTTTCTGAGATTGTTAGTCTTCCGTCGTCTGGTTCTGAATCTGATTCAGAGTCGACATCTTCCGAGGCGGTTAGGGTGAGGAGATTTGCATGTGGGACTTCTTCTTCAGAGAAGAAGAGGATTCATCCCAGGTGGCTTGGAGAGCCTTCTTTCTTCGCGCCTTCTTGGTCTCCTTCAGATTGGGGCACTCTGACTTGTAATGTCCCTTTTTGTTGCACTCATAGCAGGTAACATTGGGCTTGCTCTTCGAGCTTGTTGAAGGTTCTAATGGATCTTCCTTTCTTCGGCTTGCTTTCTTCTTGTTCGTTTGGTGCTTTAGCTCTTTGTAGTAGTCCCGAGCTAGTCGAACCAACTTGGGTCGATCCCCTTCACTATCATCTAAATCCGAGTCTGAGTCAGACTCGGGTGCTGATTGAATCTTCTTCTTGGGTGCTTTGCCTTGAGATTTGCCTGCAACGAAAGCTATACCTTTCTTGATCAAGGTAGCGTTAGTTTGATTATTTAATTGTGACTCTGAAGAGGGTTCAAAGTTGATTACCGCTTTTGCTTCAGTCAATTCATTTTCTGATTCTATCTCGAATTCACAGTCTGGTACGGATTCTGTTTCATCTTTTGATCCGGAGTCAACTTCGAATTCGGGTGTCGACTCTGTCTTGGCTATTTGGGCTTGAGCTGAGAATGCGAGATAGTTTACTTGATCTTCCTCTTTGTTAGAGTTTTCTTGATGTAGGTTGATCAGCTTCTCCCACATTTCTTTGGCACAGTTGAATGATTCGACCCGCTTCAATTCTTCTCTGGTTAGGCCACATTGTAAGATTACTGTTGCCTTAGCATCAGTTTCGATCTTTCTCAAGGTTGGTTCGTCCAATTTGTCCCAGGCGATTGAAGTTCCATTTTTTGTGGGGAACGTGAACCCAATTTGAATTATTGACCATAAGTCCAGATTGGCCTTTAGGTGTGATTCCATCAGGCTTTTCCAAGATCTGAAGTCCTCACCAGAGAATAGGGGTGGATGGACACTATCCCATTCTTGCATGGCCATTGAACCGAAAAACTACAAAGAAAAACTTGTCCCAAAACTGAGTCTTGGATTAGTAGTGCAGAAGAAATTAATAGTAACAAAAAAAATCGAGTGGTGTTGCACCAACCTCGATTAATGAGAAAATTCGGGTGAAAGGAATATAAAAAAATCGTAAATACGAAAAAAAAACATTCAAACTGGTGGTTGCACCATGTTTGAGTCACCCGCTCTGATACCACTTGTTGGATTGGAGTAAATCGATAGAGGGGAGGTGAATATCGATCTTAAAAATTTTCGGATAAGTAGAGCGATTACGCAGCGAAAAACAAGAAAACAATCGCTAACACAAGTTTCTTTTTACTTGGTTCGGAGTCGCGGTCAGCTCATACTCCAAGGCCCACGGTCCTTGACCGTTTATGATAGGCAATTCTATATTCGTAAAGATCTTTTACAGGTTCGAGTATAGATATAGAATTGAAATTGAAAGTACAATACTTTTCGTAATTTAAATGTTACCAACGCCTGAGGTGGATGGAAGTTCGGAGCAGAGGGTCGTCGTCGGCACTTGAATCGCGAGGTCGGAGCTTGTCAGAGCGGAGTGCTTGAACGAAAGTGCTGAGAGCGATGTGAGCGAGATGATTCGAAGCCTTGGGGGTGAACCCCCTTTTATAGTCGACTCTAGGGCGCCTGTGTTGAAGGGGCGCCTACACGTGGCCTCACCTACGCGAACTCCAATCCGCAGACTCGGTCAGCGCTTATCCCCTTCATTGAGGCGCCTGAGCTGTCTGGGGCGCCTGAGTTGTCTGGGGTACCTGGCTTGACTTGGTCCATTGGCTTGCGTGACAGTTTGCTTCGATGGTTTCAATTTGGCCTTGCACTGGGGCGCCTGTATCCTTATAGGCGCCTAGCCCAGTGAGGCGCCTCACTCCATTGAGATGCCTCAGCTGCAGAAACACCGTCCCTTCATTTCCTGCAACCAAGGTTAGTTCCAAAACACAATAAGCAAATAAAATAATAAGTTTATACCATTGTTTACAGCCTTAGCTGTCTTGGTTCTGACTTTGGGTCTCCCAAATGGAACCCTAGGTCGAACCGATGCCTAATGTTCCCTCTACGGGGAACACGTCCTCACCTACTCCTCTCGGGAGAATTTACCTTTTTTTGCCAACCGGCTCCTCTGGTTGGACTTTTGCCCAGCTTCACTCACCAGGTCTTCGTGCCCAGTCCTCGACCAGGTCTTAGTGCCCAGCTTCACTCACCAGGTCTTCGGTGCCCAGTCCTCGACAAGGTCTTCGGTGCCCAGCTTCACTCACCAGGTCTTAGTGCCCAGCTTCACTCACCAGGTCTTATTGCCCAACTTTAGGTCAGGACTTAGTTGCCCAGCCCGCGACCAGGACTTAGTGCCCAATTCAAGAACCAGGACTTAGTGACTAGTGTACCTAAGACTTTCCTGCACACTCAATCAGCCTGTTAGATCACAAACAAATCTTAACTTTTGAACCCTTTGCCATTATCAAAACAAAGGTTTGACTTTGGTGCTTCCAGCACCAACACTCTCCTCCTCTCTTGCTCGCCAAACACCTTAAGGTGTTGCCCTCCTTGTTGAAGTCCCACTCCCAAAGGAAAAGAAGAGAAAAGCTTCTCTTCTTCCTCCCTTTGCACCGGCGCCACTTGTTGTTGGGTATGGCTTGGCGGGTTTCCTAAGCGAATACTTGGTCGTCCTTGAGAGACCTCTCCATGTCTATGGATTAAAAATTAATCCGAATGGAGACTCGTCTCCCAATGACCATCTCGTCATCGTATCGTTCGGTATGAATTACAACTTGGCCAATCACAAAGATCGAGCCTTGTAATTCTCCTAACTAAACGACCACGGAAAAGACGACGAGTGGATCGCCGATTTTTGTGTTTATTATCGGGGTCCAATTAATAAATTATCAACATGATTAACACATAATCACAATCACAATAATTAATTAATTACACATAAAATGATGAGACGAAATAAGGAGTCAAGGAAGAGTATATACCTTCCGTCACCTTACGATCTTCTACTGTATGACCCTCGCCACTTGGACGTCGTGTGGACGACGATCTACCAAGATCTGTGGTCACCAAGTTGATCCCTTCTCCTTGCGCCAGCCATGCCCTAACCAAAGGGATGTCACCGGCCATTCCAAGGAAGAAGATAATCCAAACACAAACCCTACTATTCCTTTCATCCACCGTCGGTGCCTGAGCTTTGCTCTCTTGAGCAAAGTTGCAAGCAACTTTACCGCAACCGTCAGCAACTTCTCCTTAGCCTGAAAATTGCGTGAGCAATTTTTCTACAAGATGTAAGTTGCGTGGACTTCCAAGTTGCGAGTTTTCTCAACAAAAAACTTGCTCTCCACCGAAGGTTACACCCGAAGGCTTCTTACTCTCCACCGGAGGCTACGCCTGAACAGCAACCTTCTTCCTCTCCACCGAAGCTTGCATGAGCAATCTTCCTCCTCTCCACCGAAGGTTGCATGAGAAAGCTTCTTCCTTTCCAAGAATTGTGTGAGCTTCCTCGAAGAAAACTTGCTTGCCTCAAGGAAATCTGCTCAAAAGAACTCCTCAAGGAAGCTTGCGTAAGCCACCTTCCCTTCTCCTTAGAAGAAAGAAGCTACTTGAAGTAATCTTGCCTGCTGTGATCTCCACAGAAGGCCGACGCCGCACCCATGCATTGGGAAGAAGACAGCAGCTTCTGCTATTCGGCGCCACTGAACTGATAGGGAGAGAGAGGAGAGAATAGACTAGGGTTTTCCTTGTGTTCCCTTGGATTAATTATCAACTTGGTTTCATGCCACCATGGGGTATATATATGGCTATGATAGGGACCATGAGGAGGAGTTGGATCTTGGCCGGCTAATGGAACCAAACCCGATCCATTAATGAAGATCCATTCCACTAAAGGATCTCCATTGAATTACCTCACCAACCCTCATATTTACATATGGGTTCCACCTATTATGAGTCATCCACCCCCCCCCCCGTATTTAAGACATCGAATGCCCGTCGATTAATTTAAATTACTGACAATTTTAATTAATCAACTTCTGGCTCCTTGACAAGTACCACTCAACCTTATGATCATGTCGGATCAAATCCACCTGCGGGTTTAACATGATGAACCTTGTGAGCTCATCAAGGGGGCATCATCATCCAGACTCACCAGGACACAGATTCCGTCAACAATCAATGGCACACCATATAATTAATATTATTTCCCAACTTACCGGGCCTATCGATTTAGCAGAATAAATCTCACCCATTGGTAAATCAAAGAAATAAAATATTAACTATACATGCCCATTATTATATTGGGATTTAGGGATTGTACTCCATAATAATCCGAGGTCTAATCCAATTATCAAGTCAGTACAAATTGGATGACCTCTGGTTTTTGTCCTGCTCAATGCACACAAAGCACACTAGTGTAATTCTATGGTCAAGATAAACCACATCTAATTACACTACAACCATCCCGATGGTTTGTCCAATTTCATCTTGGCTGTGAGCCTCTGCTTATACTAGGCAAGGGACTGATAACATGATCTTTTGTGCATCACCACACACCATGTTATCTACAATGCAAAGTATTAGACTTTTATGCATATACTAATATAAATACGCATCTGTGTTGTTGTGATTCTCTTTCAAAATGTGGATGACCATACAGAAAAGGCAAGGCTTTTAGTATACATCCTAACACTTGTGACCTAGGAGAGAGAAGAGAGGAGAGGAGAGGGAGAGAGGCTTTAGGGTTTTCCTTGGATGAATTGGATCAATTGATTAGCCTTGGTTTCATGACACCATAGGGTATTTGTAGGGCTACATAGGGACCATGAGAAGGAGTTGGGTCTTAGTCTGCTAATGGATCCAAACCCGATCCATTAATGAAGAACCATTCCACTAAAGGCCCTTCATTGAATCACCTCACCAACCCCCATATTTACATATGGGCTCCACCTATTATGAGTACATTCATCTCCCCGTGTTTAAGATATTGAATGCCCATTGATTAATTTAAATCACTGACAATTTGAATTAATCAACATCTAACTCCTTGACTAGTACCACTCAACCTTATCATCATGTTGGACTAAGTCCACTTGCAAAATTTAACATGATGAACCTTATGAGCTCATCAAGGGGGCATCATCATCCCGACCCACCAGGACACAGATTTTGTCTATAATCAACGGCACACCATGTAAATAATATTATTTCCCAACTTATCGGGCCTATCGATTTAGCAGAATAAATCTCGCTCATTGGTAAATCAAAGAAATAACTACTAAGTACATGTACCCGTTATTATATCGAGATTCAGAGCATGTACTCCATAAGAAAACCGAGGTTAGATCCAATTATAAAGTCAGTATAAATTGGATCACCTCTATGTTGGTCCTTCTTAATGCACACAAAGTGCACTAGTGTAATTCTATAGTCAAGATAAACCACACCTAATTACACTACAACCATCCCGATGGTTTGCCCAACTCCATCTCGGTTGTGAGCCTCTATTATATTCTGCAAGGGACTGATAACATGATATTCTTTGTGTCACCACACACCATGTTATCTACAATGTAAAGTATCAGACATTTATGCATTGCATCAGTGATTTTGTGATTCTCTTTCAAAATATAAATGTTTATACAAAAAGCAAGGCTTTTAATATACATCCTAACAATCTTCCACTTATACTAAAAGACTCTACTGTCCTCAAAATGCCATACATCTGTCTCCCTTATCCTCCACATGCCTAAAAGCTCTCGCTATCAAGGTCTCACTGAAAAGATCTTCCCAAGTTGTCCTTTGATGTAATCTAGGCAACAACAGCATTTCCTCACTAGTGTGGTACTTGCGCTCTATGTGTTTACTCACTTTATGGACTTGTGGTTCCTTCATGTTTGCAACTGCATCACTGTTATCATAACAAATTGTGATAGCTCTGGGCAAACCAGGAATCACATCTAAGTCCATCTTGAGGTTCCTAAACCATACAACTTCCTTTGGTTACCTCAGAGGCTGCCACATTCTCAGCTTTAATGGTGGAGTCTGTCACGCAGCCACTGCTTGACACTCCTTCATACTATGGTTCCACCTCCTAAAATAAACACAAAACCCTGAGGAATACTTAATTTTTGTCCCTATCTGATTGGAAACCTGAATCCATATAAACCATAGGAAGCAATTGGTCTGCCCGGTAAACCAGTATATAATCCTTAATGCTTCTCAAGCACTACTATATGCTTTTACTGTAGTCCAATTTCCTTGACCTGGGTTACATTGATATCTGCTAACCATTCCCACGTCAAAGCAGATATCCGATCTCGTTTATAGCACACATGAGGCTTCCTACAGATGATACATAAGGAACCACCTTTATCTCCTCTATCTCCTTTGATGTTTTAGGATACATCTCCTTAGATAGAGTAGCTCCATGGCTGAAAAGTACAGAACCTTTCCTGAAGTTTTAATGCTAAAACGAGTAAGGACAGTGTTGTTGGGGCAATCGGCCCTAATATGATCTGGAGGATCATGGGTTTTGATGTGTGTGGTCAATATGGTTAAGTTAGAGTTTGTTGTTGGACTAACATGTGTATGTGAGTGTGCAGGTTTGCAGGTACACAAGGACTTGGTTGATGTCTTCAGGTGAAGGGTGGCATGAAGGCAAGCTGGAGGCTTGTGTGCGCATCCGAGGGACCATGGGCAGAGACGATGAGCAGAGGGACGCGGACTTCGAGGCATGCGTGAAGGATGGCATGGAGGCAAGCTGGAGGCTTGTGTGTGCATCCGAGGGACAGGAGCTGAAGACGAAGAGGGCGTGAAGGCAATAGATCGAGACTGCGGATTGAAGAGTCGACCAGGTCATGAGGGTCCGAGTGTGAGTGTTTGTACTCAGGGACTAAGCCGGGAGGATTCGAGTTCTAAGAGAAATGTACTCGGGGAGTGTAACCCTAGGCTTAGTAAAGGACCAGTCGACTGCTCTGGGAGTAGTCGACTGGTAAGGGCTGGCTGATTCGAACGTTGGCTATAACGGTCGAATCTGAGTGGGACCAGTCAACCGCCCCAGGGGCAGTCGACTGGTGGCAGCCAGTTTAGACTCGGGCCCTATTTTATAAAAAGAGCTCGTTTCATGCTTTTGTTTCTTGGCGAAACTTGTTTGGTGAAAGCTAGTTAGTAGCCTATTGCACTCAGGTAGTGTCCAGATCTTGTGGAGAGGTTTCTCCACCCACAAGGAGCTACGAGTTCTAGCCAGAGGTGCTCCGGGGAATCATCCACCGATAGATTAGGGATCGCCCACCTTACGAGCAGCCGTGGAGTAGGAGTTTATCTACGAACCACGTAAATCGTGAGTGTCTTCTTGTTTTTAGTTTTATGTTTACTGAGTATATTCCGCTTGTGCACTAACAACGTAGGTAGAAGATTCGAAAATTGCTATTTACCCCCCTCTAGCAAGGCGTAACGATCTAACAAGTAGAATCAGAGCGAAGGATCGCTCTTATTAGACTAACCACCAATGGAGCACAAGCTAGAGGAGAAAAATGATGGAAAACAAACTAGGAGATGATATCAACACACCACCCACATATGACCATAACGATTTTGCCTATTGGAGAGCAAGGATGAAGACATGGCTTGGAATGAATTGGAAGTGTGTTTTGACCATAGAGGAACCATTCGAAATTCCAAGGGACAAGCATGGGAAGAAGTTTCGCCCTAGATATTGGACGAAAGAGCAATAAGAACAATCTAGGGCAAATGAGAAGGTAATTAGTATATTGGTTAATATTTTGCCTAACCATATTTTGAGTGGTGTAGGGGCATATAAAAATGCATATGAAATGTGGAACAAGCTAGAAGAATTTCATGAGAACCCTACACAAGCTCAAGTGGTTGAAAAGCCCGAAGAAATGAGCTCAATGGTCCAAAAAGATCAAGAGGGAGAAGAAGTGTCAACCTCATCAAGTGAGGTGGCACAATTAAGTGAAAAATCATCAACTTCCTCACGAGAAGAAGAATCAATTGTTGAGGCAATCGACCCTTAAATGATTGGAAGATCATGGTTTTGATGTGTGTGTGTGAATATGTTTAAGGTTAGAGTGTTATGTTGTATTAGATGTGTGTGATTGAGTTTACAGGACTTGGAGAATCACACATGGTGGACATATCCGAGGGACGAGAGCCGAGGGAGGAGAGCTCCAAGGGCAAGCCGGGAAGTGGACTTCAAGGGCACATGTGAAGGGTGGCATGGAGGCAAGCCAAGGGAAGGCTTGCGTGCGCATCCGAGGGACGATAGCCAGAGGAAGTGGACTTCAAGAGGCAAGCCAAGGGAGCAGACCTGAAGGCATACGTGAAGGAGAAGGTTCGGAGTGGCTGGGACTAAGCTGAGAGGCAGGGCAATCGACTGCCCCAGGGGCAGTCGACTGCCAAAACTCACAGAGAGTTTTCGGCCTCGGACCAATCGACTGCCCTTGGGGCAGTCGACTGGTATACCCCGAAAACTAGCCTTTGGCTAGCAATTAATGCTAGACCAGTCGACTGCTGATGAGCCCAAACTATGTGTCACAAAAGTAGGCCTCAAATTTAGATGTAAATGAATAACTGGAAACCCTTTTACAAGCAAAAATATAAGAATGTAGCAAAGGGGCCACAGGTCGTATTTTTCACGGGGATAGTTGTCGTGTTTGATTCAAACTTGTAGTTATATGTCGTTTTTGTTTTTGGGTTTCAAATAAGTGATTGAATTTGGATAGCAATTGTGAATGAAAAATGGAAATGAAAATTAAGGAAAGTGAACAATGGAACTAAGCAAAAGATGACACTTGATACTTCCACCAATGGAAATCGAGTCAAGCTATAAAATTTAACCGAAATTTGGAAAGCAAGCTTAAATGCAAGTGCACAGTAACTCTGATGGAAAGAAATCGAAAGTATGATGGAAGTTATCTGAAACAAATCAAGCCCAAAGCAATTGCTATTTATGCCTTTAGGAAATTAAACAATCTACACATGTTAACTACAACTAACTACAATTTTTGAAACCACCACTTATTGATTCCAACTCAATCAGATGCCACAAATGACAAGTTAAATTCAGAGTCAATTAGATCCAAAGCATATGGCACACAACTGAGAATTGAAACTGAAATCAGATTTAAGAAGAGAAATGGAATTCGGAAATGGAAAGTGCAGAAATGGGAACTTGGTTTTCAGATCTTTCAGCACAAGGTTTGGGCTCAAAACACAAACCAACTCAACTTGATACACTGATCGAAAAACCAGATGAACTAAGCCAAAATGTCTTGTGTTTACCCAACCAGAATTCTCCAACAGCAGCTGGAAAAAGGCAGAACAGAATTTGGTTTGGCAGAAATAAAATGGCAAGAAATGAAAGTGGCACGCAAGGAATCGAATTGCTACCTAGCTTAATTTGAGTGCTATTTAAACTAAATAACCTATCTATCTAATGCTAGAGCAAGGATCGACAACTAAGAAACTCAGAAACAACATAGAAAATAAGAAATCAGAGACAACTCAGAAACTGAATGGAATTTTCAGAAATAAAGTGGCACGCAAGCTGTATGGTTGGCACGCAAGAAATTAAGCTGAAACAAACTGAAATTTAACTAAGTTAATCACTAAACAAGTTCCTATATTACTCTACTTGCGAAATTAAAGCTAAACTACAGCTAAGAACTTGAAATTCGAAATATTCAGTAACTAAACAGCATTTCAGAACAGAACAGTGAGAAAAACTGAAAATTACAGCTAAAGAACTACAATTAACTAGCTAAACTAATCCTCAACTCCTTCCTCAGTTCAAGGACTTCTTGGTTGTCAATCAAGAGCCGGCTTCGAACCCCTAGGCTCGGTAAATCAATAGAAATCCATTTCTGAAGTTGATTCTGCCACAAATCTGCACTTGCTGGAAATTTTGATCCGATTCACTCTTTCTCAGATGGATGAGTTGCGATGTTGATTTGGGGAGCTTCAGAGGCCACTTGAGAACCCCTACAAGTGGTTCTGAAGCTTGGAAATGGATTGTGGAAGAGAAACCAATGATCGGACTGAGGAACTGCCGAAACCCTCAAGCACTCCCTGTTCCGGCGCAAATGGACAGAATTCTTCAAGGAATTGATCTCCAGAGACTCAGAACTTGATCTGGAATGGTAGATGAGGTGGTCACGCCTTCATGGAAACAAAAATGATGAAGAAAGATGAAGAACCGATGAAGAACGGCGAAGAACAGTGGGCTAGCGGAAGACGCGACGAAGGTTTCGGCTGTGGAACATTTCCTTAAGTATTAACCAATGGACGGCTGTGATTGATTTGCTTCAATCCAACGGCTGATCTTAGTCCGATTTGAGCCAAACTTTGATGATGAAGATCTGGGGTCAGGATCTGCCTCGTGGTAGCTCGGATCCTCCAGATTTGCAACGGATGGTCCAGATCTAGCTAATCTTTGAATGGATGATCTAGAGCCCTCCAAGCTTGATCCAACGGTTGATTTAGCTCTGATTGTGATGAAACCTTCAGATCTTGATCAGGGTGCTTGATCAACCCTAGCCCTAGCTCGGATTGCTTCAGATCATCCCGGATGGCTCAGATCTAGCCGCTTCCGAATCGAACGGCCCAGATTTAATCATAATCTTGATAATCTGATCCAGGTCACTTCCGACTCGAATTTGACCTAATATGCCCTAGATCCTTGAACCTTGATGCCTACAAAAATTAAATCAAGAATTTAGTGGCCAATTAACTCAAATATATGTCATTTTGCATTTAAGTCCAAAATATGATTAAGTTCTAAAACCTAGGCAATTTCACAATTTTAACAATAAAAACATAGATCAAACAGGGATTTTAGCAACTCAAATGATCAATAAAATGGAATCTATCAACTCCCCCACACTTAGCCTTGAGCGTCTCGCGAAAACAGTAAATATGTATCCCCTAGATTTACTTAAGCATAATTAGAAGCAATTGAAAAGAAATTACCTAGGGTTGCCAATTCTCATAAATCTAAGCTCTATGGATTACTATCTTGTCCTTAAATCAACAACTTGGCCTTTTCATCTATCATGAGTCATTGAGATGAATCTAAATCACTAGCCTTTCAATGAAAATTTTGGTGGCTCTCTCCTAAGTTCTAAGTTGATGATGGAAGTGGAGCTCACTCAAACACACATGCTTCTTGCACTATCATAGGCTTGCTTATTATCTACTCTCCATCATTAAACATGATTAGGATCAACATCTATAAAAACAAATCAAAGACATAGAAAATGGTAAGGAGTGAAATAAAAGCTAAGGAAATGGAAAAATTAGTAAAGTGGAAGACTTGAGTGCTTGGGAAGGTTTCCAATGAACTTTGCTCTCTTATCAGTCCCCTAGTGAATTCAAAAGTGTCCTGGAGTAACCTCTTGCCTTGCACTTCAAAAATTCAATAAAAATCCCTCACTAGACCCTTTGTGCCACTTGTCTACCTTGTGTGCCATTTGTATTTCTTTCTCTTCTCTTTACTGATTTTCTTTTCTTTTCTTTTAGCCTCTAGCCAGGTCAGCAATGTAGTTGATCACAGCTTTCAATTTGGATGAGAGAAACTTCAATGATTACATGGTGCCGAAATTTCAAATGTGTGCCAACTTGCTCTTGTTTCTCTTTTCTTATTTTCAAAACTTCTAGCAGCCATTTCTTTTTCCTAGATCTGAAATTGAATGTGCACCTTCAACTTCAGATACATTTTCATGCTTGATAAATTGATTCGTAGCTCCTCAAAAGATTTGGGCAGTTTCAGAATTTCTTCTCAGCTTCTGATTTTTCCAGCTTTTGGTCAGCATTCCGAACTGTGTTTCTGATCAGCAGCTTCTACTTGGATTTTCTGATCTCCAGAATTCTGCAATCTTTTGATTGTCTCAGCCTTTGCTTACTTTCTCACAATCTTAATTCGAATTATGTTCAGTTGCTTCAAATTCAGATTTTTCAGCTTATGTCAAGCTGCTGTTCAGCTTCAATTCTGATTTTACAGCTTCATTTCAGATTATTTTCAGCTCCCAATTAAACTCTGGCAAAATGTATCTGACCTTCTAACAAAGTGCAGCTGCAAGCAAGTTCAATTCTGCCCATAAACAGCTTGTATCTCATCTCTTCTTTCTACCCATAGCTGCAATTTCAGCAATTCTGATTTCTGCGCAGCTATACTTCAGACTTCTAACCAAGGGTTACTGATCTTAACTTCCCAATTCTTAATCTTAGCTTTGCTAACCAAATCATGCTTCACAGATTTTTTTCTTTTTAAAATGGCACAATTTTCAGATTTCTCTATTGCTTCAGAATTTCCTCCTGCTTCTCAGCTTCTTCACAGATTTTTTTTTTTTCGGTCTGTTCTGATCTAAAACATCCAAGCAGCCACGTTCTTTTGCTCTGATCAGCAGTGGATGAGTTCATCAATCTTTGATACATTCCTATCTTTGTTCCCCGATTTACAGCTCCTAGAGAACCCACTTTAGCTCAAGTTGATACACACTTGTGCTGAGACTGTTTTAATGGAAATGCAACCTTCTGAAAAATTCTGAGCAATTCAGTTTGCATTCATACTTAAATTTGTATCACTCAGTAACTCCCAGATGGAGCACTAGGCAGCAACAATTGCTGTTTTTCCTCCTTTGCTTGCTCTCAGATTCGGCTCAGCTGAATTCTAGCAATGTTTCTGATTTTTCCACAGCTGCGTTTAGACTCCATTCAGATTATTTTCAGCTGTCATTAGGATCCTAGCAGGTTGTTACTGACCTTCCTAGCCAAGAGCAGTTGCAGAAATGAGTTCAGATACATTAGTTCCTACAATTTCTTCTACAACTTCAGAAATGTTATCCAGCTTCACTGCATTTTCTTCTTTCTCTGTTTGGCACAAGTTTTTCTGCCATGTTCCAGATTTTTCTCAGCTTGTATCAGTCTTCACTCAGCCTCATTTCCAGAATTCAATCCAGATTGTCTTCATTTCTAGCATCGGTAGTAATTTCAGCTTCAAGTTAACCCATTTCTGCACATTTGGCACAGATTTCTTCCTTGAATCAGATTTGCACATCCTCAAATCAGATTTATTCCAATTGTCTTCAGCTGTAGTTCAGCTTCTACACAACTATATTCCAGCTTCTCTAAAGAAGCTCCTGAAATTCTGCCGCATCATCAGCCAATATATATCTGCTATTTTGCTATTGCATTCCATTTTAAAATCTTGGCACAGCTTTTTCATTGCTTCAGATTTTTTTTTTTCATGCAGAATTCACTTTAGCTTCGTCTTGATACAAATCTGATACATTCATGAACTTAATTCCCTGATTCATAGCTTAGAAAAAAAAAACTTCAGCTTCATAATGATACAAGCTTTGCCACTTGTTCTTCCTCTTCCATTTTCTCTTTTGGTTTCAGATATGTTGTGGCTGTGCCTCAACCTAGCACTGCCATAAGCTTCAATTTCTGCAACCATTTCTTTGATTCTGTGAGCATTTCTGCAACCATTTCTGCAACAGAAGATGCAGTCCACTTTAAACTCGTGAGCTGAAATTTCTGCAACCATTTCTTTCCTTTGAACATTTCTGAATTAATTCTGTTCCTGACTATATTGCTTCGAATTTCAGCTCTGTTCAGTCTTCTATTCAGTCTTCATTCGGAGTTTACAGTCTTGAAAATTAAATCCAGCTCATCTTGATACAAACTGCCCAAAATGGTCATGTTAATTTCGGATGCAAAACAGTTTGTAACTTTGGTTTGCTCTCAGCTAAAACAGTTAATTTCGGATGCTGATTTCTGCATTTGTTCTTAGCTAAAACATACCAGATCCTTCAACTTTATAATTCATTCAGATCAATTTGCATCTAAAAGGTATCAAGTGGTTTGCTTCCATTCTTTTGCTCATTTTTGACACCAAACATCACTCAAATTCATCTTTGGCACATGAAATTTTTTTTTTTTCTAGTTGAACTGCATCAATGATGAAAATTGCTTCCAAATCACCAATCACTCCCCCACACTTAAAACTTTGTCCGTCTCGGGCAAAATAACATCATGAAAACATCCCAAGCAAACAAATCCATAGAAAAATTGGGGTTAGAATTAGGGATAAGGAAAGACAAATAGGATAAATATGATTTTTGCCACAGTTGACATGGAAAAGTAAATACAATGATTAGTCCCTATAGATGTGATCCAACCGTTGAAATATGATCTTGAAAGAACCTAAGCAAGTTCTAGAGTACAATAACATGTGTGTATCACAAAATAAGGCTAATCTCACTAGGTAAAAATAATTCATCCCAAGTCCTCAATTAAGATTTCAAAGCCAAGTAGTACTCAAATATCCAAGATTTCATCCATGAGTCAAACCTTAAGTTTTGGCAACCAAATTTAATTTATTTTCAAAAGACTCTAAAATGACAACAAGTTAACCTAAGGGATACTTTTATTTTTACTCATGTAAAGAAAGTGCTAAGAACACAAGACATGGTATTTACAATAACTCTATTTATTCATGTCATGTATCTTAAGCATTTATTCCCTAGAACATGAAAATGTACTAGAGAAAAAAAAACATGGTATTTACAATGAAGAATTTATTTGAATTTGAAAGTACCTACTTGAGAAAATTTATTGCGCATGCAAACTTGAAGTTATTCTTGCAAAAAGTAAGGAAATGGTATATACAAAGAAAAATGAGTGCAAAATTTAGTGAACTCCCCTTTCAAGTTGGGTATACGGCATCCATATAGTCCACTCCATCCACCTCTAGCTCCTTGACCTCTTCATGGAATTTCTTGAGCCGGTGGCCATTTACTTTGTACACTTGACTCGTGGCCTCCTCTTGAATCTCTACCACTCCATAAGGAAAAACATTAGTCACAAAAAATGGACCCTCCCATCTTGACCTCAACTTACCTTTGATCAATTTGAGTCTTGACTTGTATAATAGCACTTTGTCACCAATTTGAAATTCTTTGCTCACAATGTGCTTGTCATGAAATTTCTTAGTCTTCTCCTTGTAAATCCTTGAATTCTCAAATGCTTCCAACCGGATTTCTTCAAGTTCTTGAAGATGCAACTTCCTTTCTTCTCCCACCTTAGTAGCGTCAAAATTGCAAGCTTTAACTGCCCAGTATGCTTTATGCTCAATTTCCACAGGTAAGTGGCATGATTTCCCATACACAAGTCTATAAGGTGACATTCCAATGGGTGTCTTGTAAGCGGTGCGATATGCCCACAGTGCCTCTTCAAGCCTTTTGCTCCAATCCTTCCTATGAGGTCCCACAGTTTTTTCCAAAATTGATTTGACTTCTCTATTAGACACCTCGGCTTGTCTATTTGTTTGGGGGTGATAAGCAGTAGAAACCTTATGTACAACCCCGTACTTATTAAGAAGAGCCTTCATGTGCTTATTGCAAAAATGGGACCCTTGGTCACTTATGATTGCTCTTGGTATCCCAAACCTGCAAAAAATGTGTGACCTGACAAAACTCACAACAACAGATGAATCATCAGTCCTGGTGGGAATGGCCTCCACCCATTTTGAAACATAATCAACAGCTAAAAGAATATACAAAAATCTATAAGAAGCAGGAAATGGTCCCATAAAATCTATACCCCATACATCAAATATCTCACAATATAAAATAGTTTGTTGAGGCATTTCATTTCTAGCACTTATGTTTCCTGTTCTTTGACATCTATCACAACATTTACAAAACCTATATGAATCTCTAAACAGAGTGGGCCAGTACAATCCACATTCTAAAATTTTTCTAGCAGTCCTTTGTGGTCCAAAATGCCCACCACATGCTGAAGAATGGCAAAAAGTGAGTACAGAATGAAACTCATGATTTGGTACACATCTCCTAATGATTTGATCACTACAAAATTTCCACAAGTAAGGATCATCCCACACATAATATTTTGCATCACTTTTGAATTTATCCTTTTGAGCTTTCGAAAAGTGTGTGGGAAAAACATGAGCTACAAGAAAATTCACTAAGTCTGCATACCAGGGTGACTCACCATGCATCTGTAAAAGCTGCTCATCTCTGAAATCATCATCTATGGCCGTGGGATCTCCATCTCCCTCCAATCTGCTCAAATGGTCCGCTACTAAATTTTCCTTGCCACTCCTGTCTCGTATCTCCAAGTCAAACTCCTGTAGTAGTAGCATCCATCTAATAAGCCTTGGCTTCGCATCTGGTTTCTTCAGGAGGTACTTCAATGCTGCATGATCAGAAAACACAACAACATGAGAACACAATAAATATGATCTGAATCTATCTAAGGCAAAAACAATGGAAAGAAGCTCCTTTTCAGTCGTGGTGTAGTTGGCTTGGGCGGCATCTAGGGTTTAGGAGGCATAGGAAATGACATGTGGTGCTCCATCTACCCTCTGTGCTAATACAGCTCCCACTGCAAAATTAAAAGCATCACACATTAATTCAAAAGGTAAAGACCAGTCCGGTGATGTAATAATAGGAGCTGAGGTAAGAGCCTTCCTGAGCCTATGAAAAGCTTCCTTGCATTTTTCATCAAAATGGAACTCAACATCTTTCTGCAGAAGTCGTGTCAAGGGCCGAGCAATCAAGCTAAAGTCTCTAATAAATCTGCGGTAAAATCCTGCATGTCCAAGAAAAGCTCGAATATCCCGTACGCATACGGGGTAAGATAAAGAAGAAATAACACTGATTTTAGCAGGATCTACCTCAATACCTTTCTGAGAGACTATGTGTCCAAGAACTATCCCATGCTCTACCATAAAGTGGCATTTTTCAAAATTCAAAACAAGGTTAGTTTCAATGCAACGATGTAAAACCCTAGACAAGTTATTCAAACATGAATCAAAAGACGTGCCATAAACTGAAAAATCATCCATAAATACCTCCATGCAGTCCTCTAGCAACTCACCGAATATACTCACCATGCATCTCTGAAAGGTACCGGGTGCGTTGCAGAGTCCGAAGGGCATACGTCTATAGGCAAATGTGCCAAAGGGGCAAGTGAAGGTGGTCTTCTCCTGGTCCTCTGGATCTATGCAAATCTGAAAATAGCCTGAAAATCCGTCCAAGAAACAGTAGTGTGACTTCCCTGCCAGTCTCTCAAGCATCTGATCAATGAATGGTAGAGGGAAGTGATCTTTCCTTGTGACCTTGTTGAGTTTCCTGTAATCAATGCAGACTCTCCAGGAATTCTTGACTCTGGTGGGTACTAATTCATTACTTTCATCTGCCACCACGGTCACTCCAGATTTCTTAGGCACCACATGAATAGGGCTAACCCACTGACTGTCAGAAATAGGGTAAATAATACCTGCCTGTAGAAGTCTAGTCACCTCTTTCTTTACTACATCCAAAATAAGTGGGTTGAGCCTCCTTTGTAGTTGCCTCACAGGTTTGACATTTTCCTCTAAAAAGATCCTGTGCATGCAGATAGCTGGGCTGATACCTGGTATATCTGATAGTGTCCACCCAATTGCCTTTTTGTAGTGCCTCAGGACTTGCAATAATTTCTCTTCTTGTTCAGACTCCAAATGCTGTGCAATAATAACAGGAAAAGTCTGCTCCTCTCCTAGGTATGCATACTTTAAGTGACCTGGTAATGGCTTCAATTCACTCTGGTCCTCTTCAGTAGAAATAAGTGGTCCCTGGGGCTTAGTGCAATCCCCTACACTCGGAATATCAGTAAAAATAGGTGATCCTTGGGGCTCTGTGCAATCCCCTACACCTAGAAAAATGTCACCAGCTGGAAGCGTGTCTGAAATGTCTTCTGTAAAATCCTCAGTATCAGCAGTCAGTACTCTCTCAGCCTCCTCTGAATCTGTAGCTCCTCCAGAAAAATCATCTAGAAATCCCTCAGTCTCCAACTCAGTCTGCGCCAGCTCCTCTAGAATGTCCATGCTCATGATAGAGTGGTCCTCTCTTGGATGCTTCATGGTATCAAAAAGGCTAAATTGTACAATCGTGTCTCCAATCTCCATAGAAAGTGTCCCGGCATATACATCAATCTTCGTTCTGGCCGTCTTCAGAAAGGGCCTGCCTAAAATAAGTGGAGAACGGTGTGCAAGGAAATCTCCCTCCATGTCCAATATGTAAAAATCAGCTGGGAAGATCAACTCTTTCACCTTAACAAGCACGTCCTCAATCATTCCGGCTGGGTGAGTCTGGCGTCTGTCAGCCAGCTGAATCACTACTCCTGTAGGCTGTAAAGGGCCTATGCCCAACATCTGAAAAACTGACCTAGGCATCACATTGATGGAAGCACCCAAATCTAACATAGCATCCTGAAATAAACTGCTTCCAATCTCACAAGGCACAGTAAAAACGCCTGGGTCTTCGCATTTCTGGGGAATTTGCTGAAACAATGCTGAAACATTCTTGCCCATGTTAACTAACTCATTCCCCTTCAACCTCTTCTTGTGAATGCACAAATCTTTGAGAAACTTAGCGTATTTAGGAATTTGCTTGATCATGGTAAGCAATGGCACATTCACCTGCACCTTGCTAAAAAGATTCTCAAGTTCTTGAAATTCTCTGGCCTTCTCTTCTTCCACTTGCTTTTTGGCATGTATTCTCTGCTGTGGAAAGGGTAGAGGAACCCTAACATCATTCTCTTTGGCCGAAAATTGAGCTGTTGAATTCTGCTGCTCTGTCCCCTGCGTAGCAGCTGCTGTCCCATGCGTCTCGGCATCGATTTCTTCTCCGTTTGCCACCAAATTTGGAGGGTTGCTTGAGGATCGAGTTTGGAACGTGCTAGGGGTGGAATCAGCCAAATTTGAACTCATATCATTGCTGTTTTGGGCCGGAATTTGAGAAGTTGTCCAGTCTCCTGAAAATTCTGCTCTTGGACTCTTCGGAGACGTTGTAACTTTCCCACTTCTAAGAGTTATTGCGCTCACATTTCCCTTAGGATTTGGAGTTGTTTGTGAGGGTAATTGGCTTGACCCCTGAGCTTGCATTTGGTTTATCCCACTTGCTAGTTGTCCAAGTGTTCTCTCAATGTTTTGCAAAGTTGTATCCGTCCTTTGTTGGTGTTGTTGTTGTTGTAGCACTTGTTGCGTTAGCTCCTCTATCTTGTGTTGTTGTTGCTGCGAATTTGATCCACTAGAACTGCCATAGTTTGCATATGACTTGTGTGGGGCTGAATAGGTGGATGAGGGCTGCTGAAAATGGTGAAAACCTTGCTGGAAATTCTGCATTTGAGGCTGATTTTGTTGATCTTGATTCTGAATTGTCTGAAATGGCTGCTGAAAGTTTTGAAAACCCTGCTGCGAGTGCTGGAATTGACTCTGGAAAGGTTGAAAACCCTGCTGGAAATTGTGATTTTGTGCAGGAAATTGCTGCTGTGAACTCTGCTGAAATTGATGTGTAGGTTGCTGAAAATGTTGGTATTGCTGTGGAGGTTGATTTGGCGGCTGGTAATTGCTGAAAGGTTGCTGGAATTGTTGCACAGGTTGGTATTGTTGCTGGAATGTGTCCTGAAACTGCTGGGAAGGCTGAAATTGATGTTGTAATGGTTGAGATGACTGCTGAAAATTTTGTGTAGGTTGCTGTGACTGCTGAAAGTTTTGATTTTGTGGCTGGAAAACATGCTGTGGCTGCTGTGAACTCTGAAATGCGGGCTGAATTTGATGATTTGAAGGCGGTTGTTGGTAAAAAGAGTTACCATACTTCAAATTTGGGTGGTCCCTCCAACCCGGATTGTAGGTAGATGAGTAGGGGTCATTTCTTCGTTGGAATGGAGCTCTAGCCAAGGCCGCAACCGATTCATCTTGTTGGAGATTTGGACAATGGTCCGAATTATGTTCTTGGCTTGAACAAATGCTACATACTCTTGTAACTTGATTTGGAAATGAAGTTGTTGTTGAATTTGAGGCTTGGTTCACATTGTTCGCTGCCATTTGCGTCACTAAAGATGCCAACTCCGTCAATTTGTTCTCCAACAAAGAGCTTTTGCTTTCTTTTTGCTCACTAGGCGACACTTGAGCTTCATGAACCCCTCTTGTAGTGAGTGCTCTACTCCCAAATTGTTGAGTATTCTCCGCCATGTTAGAAATGAGTACTCTAGCTTGCTCCGGAGTTTTATTCACCAAGGCTCCCCCTGCCGCCGCATCAATCATGCTCCTATCCATAGGTAATAAACCTTCATAAAAGTATTGCACAAGAAGTTGCTCACTAATTTGATGTTGAGGACAGCTAGAGCATAACTTCTTGAACCTCTCCCAGTAATCATAAAGGGACTCTCCAACCACTTGTTGAATGCCACAGATACTTTTTCTGATAATGGCGGTCCTTGATGCTGGAAAAAATTTCTCTAAAAATGCTCTCTTCATTTCAATCCAACTAGCAACATGTCCAGTGGGCAAATAATACAACCAATCCTTAGCAGCCCCAGTCAAAGTAAAAGGAAATGCTCTTAACTTAATGTCTTCTTCAGAAACGCCCTGAGGCTTCATAGTAGAGCACACCACATGGAACTCGTGCAAGTGTCTGTTTGGATCCTCCCCAGATAAACCCTGAAATTTTGGCAACAAATTGATAAGTCCCGATTTGAGCTCAAAACTCCCCCCTAGCTCTGGATATGCTATGCTGGAGTACTGAAATGCAGCATCTGGTGCTGCGAGCTCCTTCATGGTTCTCTGGTGGTCTGCCATGTCAATGCCTGAGTGAGTGCTGATAGTCTGAAGTGGAGGGATATCTGTAGTCTCAGAAAGAATGGCCTGGCTCCTCCTGACTCTGAAGGTCCTCTCAATCTCAGGATCGAAATCTTCTAATTCAGCACCTAGAGACCTGGTCATAAAAACAGAACAAATCGCAGTAAAAGTGAATAAAAAAGATAAAACAAATAAAATCAAATCAAAAGATATGACAATAAGCACAGAAACAAATCAAGAATGATATGAAATAAGTGCGCAAGCTAAAATCAAACAAGTCAACTAACAGCTCCCCGGCAACGGCGCCAAAAATTTGATGAGCCCAAACTATGTGTCACAAAAGTAGGCCTCAAATTTAGATGTAAATGAATAACTGGAAACCCTTTTACAAGCAAAAATATAAGAATGTAGCAAAGGGGCCACAGGTCGTATTTTTCACGGGGATAGTTGTCGTGTTTGATTCAAACTTGTAGTTATATGTCGTTTTTGTTTTTGGGTTTCAAATAAGTGATTGAATTTGGATAGCAATTGTGAATGAAAAATGGAAATGAAAATTAAGGAAAGTGAACAATGGAACTAAGCAAAAGATGACACTTGATACTTCCACCAATGGAAATCGAGTCAAGCTATAAAATTTAACCGAAATTTGGAAAGCAAGCTTAAATGCAAGTGCACAGTAACTCTGATGGAAAGAAATCGAAAGTATGATGGAAGTTATCTGAAACAAATCAAGCCCAAAGCAATTGCTATTTATGCCTTTAGGAAATTAAACAATCTACACATGTTAACTACAACTAACTACAATTTTTGAAACCACCACTTATTGATTCCAACTCAATCAGATGCCACAAATGACAAGTTAAATTCAGAGTCAATTAGATCCAAAGCATATGGCACACAACTGAGAATTGAAACTGAAATCAGATTTAAGAAGAGAAATGGAATTCGGAAATGGAAAGTGCAGAAATGGGAACTTGGTTTTCAGATCTTTCAGCACAAGGTTTGGGCTCAAAACACAAACCAACTCAACTTGATACACTGATCGAAAAACCAGATGAACTAAGCCAAATGTCTTGTGTTTACCCAACCAGAATTCTCCAACAGCAGCTGGAAAAAGGCAGAACAGAATTTGGTTTGGCAGAAATAAAATGGCAAGAAATGAAAGTGGCACGCAAGGAATCGAATTGCTACCTAGCTTAATTTGAGTGCTATTTAAACTAAATAACCTATCTATCTAATGCTAGAGCAAGGATCGACAACTAAGAAACTCAGAAACAACATAGAAAATAAGAAATCAGAGACAACTCAGAAACTGAATGGAATTTTCAGAAATAAAGTGGCACGCAAGCTGTATGGTTGGCACGCAAGAAATTAAGCTGAAACAAACTGAAATTTAACTAAGTTAATCACTAAACAAGTTCCTATATTACTCTACTTGCGAAATTAAAGCTAAACTACAGCTAAGAACTTGAAATTCGAAATATTCAGTAACTAAACAGCATTTCAGAACAGAACAGTGAGAAAAACTGAAAATTACAGCTAAAGAACTACAATTAACTAGCTAAACTAATCCTCAACTCCTTCCTCAGTTCAAGGACTTCTTGGTTGTCAATCAAGAGCCGGCTTCGAACCCCTAGGCTCGGCAAATCAATAGAAATCCATTTCTGAAGTTGATTCTGCCACAAATCTGCACTTGCTGGAAATTTTGATCCGATTCACTCTTTCTCAGATGGATGAGCTGCGATGTTGATTTGGGGAGCTTCAGAGGCCACTTGAGAACCCCTACAAGTGGTTCTGAAGCTTAGAAATGGATTGTGGAAGAGAAACCAATGATCGGACTGAGGAACTGCCGAAACCCTCAAGCACTCCCTGTTCCGGCGCAAATGGACAGAATTCTTCAAGGAATTGATCTCCAGGGACTCAGAACTTGATCTGGAATGGTAGATGAGGTGGTCACGCCTTCATGGAAACAAAAATGATGAAGAAAGATGAAGAACCGATGAAGAACGGCGAAGAACAGTGGGCTAGCGGAAGACGCGACGAAGGTTTCGGCTGTGGAACATTTCCTTAAGTATTAACCAATGGACGGCTGTGATTGATTTGCTTCAATCCAACGGCTGATCTTAGTCCGATTTGAGCCAAACTTTGATGATGAAGATCTGGGGTCAGGATCTGCCTCGTGGTAGCTCGGATCCTCCAGATTTGCAACGGATGGTCCAGATCTAGCTAATCTTTGAATGGATGATCTAGAGCCCTCCAAGCTTGATCCAACGGTTGATTTAGCTCTGATTGTGATGAAACCTTCAGATCTTGATCAGGGTGCTTGATCAACCCTAGCCCTAGCTCGGATTGCTTCAGATCATCCCGGATGGCTCAGATCTAGCCGCTTCCGAATCGAACGGCCCAGATTTAATCATAATCTTGATAATCTGATCCGGGTCACTTCCGACTCGAATTTGACCTAATATGCCCTAGATCCTTGAACCTTGATGCCTACAAAAATTAAATCAAGAATTTAGTGGTCAATTAACTCAAATATATGTCATTTTGCATTTAAGTCCAAAATATGATTAAGTTCTAAAACCTAGGCAATTTCACAATTTTAACAATAAAAACATAGATCAAACAGGGATTTTAGCAACTCAAATGATCAATAAAATGGAATCTATCAACTGCCCCAAGGGTAGTCGACTGGTGCGAAGCTGGACAAACTGCGAGTTTGTCTTGTTCTCCTATAAAAGGAGCACCTTTTTCCACGTGAGCGGTACGGTTCCTTACGACAACGAAGTGCTGCTCGTCTGAAAAGTGTTCTCCACTTCCTCTCTCTTATTCTACTATATTCTGTAAAGAGGAAGATCACCACTGTAAAGGTTTCTCCACCTGAAGGAGATTTTTCGATAGTGGAAGTGGTGTACGGCGCGGATCCTTGGATTAGTCACCCATCTGGGTGGATACCAAGTAAACGTTTGGTTGTTAGCATTGTTCATATTTACTTTGCATATTATTGTTTCCGTTGTGCTAACGACTTTTTAGAGAAACGACCGAAAAAGTTCTATTCACCCCTCCCCCCCCCCCCCCCCGCTAGCACGCCAAGCGATCCATCATCAATTTCAAGGATTGAGGGGGAGGAGAGACCCTCATCTATGCAAGAGTAAGAAAAAGCTCCAACCTCCACCAAAGCCAAATCCAAAGAGCACATCATATAATTTAGTTGCAACAAAAAGGAGCACTACAAGGACAAATGTCCATTAGGTAAGAAGGAGATAAACTCTAAACCCGGGTTCATTCAATTTAAATCTAATATGGGTTGTAGGGAAAAGAACGAAAAGAAGCACATTAGGTGCTATACTTGCGGGGAGCTAGGGCATTACCACAATCAATGTCCAAGGAAAGGAGAGCTCAAGAAGATGGATCACTTAAGAAGATAGGAAAAAGAAGAGAAAAAGAGGAGCTCACATCAAGGGGGAGCTACAAGGGTAAGGGAGGTCATCCCTAACTTTACTTTTGCTCCAAATGATTTTGTAAATGCTAGAAATGTTAATAATTGCTTGTCTAGGCATAACTTTGGTTTTAAATATCATGATAGAAATAGAAAAAACTATTACATGCCAAAATACCAAAAATTCTATGGTTCATGATAAACCTAGGGCTTTTAGACCTAAGGACCAAGGGATTAACTCTAAGAAATAGAGACACATGCCTAGAAAGATGGGTAGATCTAGAAATGATCAACATACGAATGGTGATACTAAGGTTAGAAATTTAGAGAAGGAAAATCAAGTTTTGAGGGCAAAATTTGATAAATTAGACAAGAACCTAGATAAGCTCATTAGGGGATCCAAGGGAGTAAGGATGATACCAAATGACCAACACCCTAGAAATAGTAGGTCGGGACTAGGATACCATTCTAGGGAGTCAAATGATAAGGAAAAAGGATATTCAAGGATGCCCTATGATTATAGTAAAGAAGAGGTCAAAAATGGTAAGGAAAATCATTTCAAAAGAAAAAGAAGGATTTGACCAAGGGAAAAGTGTATAGAGTTAAGAGAGTCATAGTTGAAGGTTAAGAGGCACCGGAGGAACACCGATGTGGCCTTGCAATTGTAAATGATTTACCTAGGGAGGTAAATAGAGTTAAGAGCTCAAGGGAGAGCCCTAGGAGCCAAAATAGGATCCATGGCCAATGGATCTCAGGAGGATCTCTCCTAGGAGATTAGATGGGCTATGAAGTGTGCCAAAGGGTTTAAAAGGCTAAGGTTAGCCTTAGTCCTAGGAAATTGGCACACTAAAAGAAGGTTTATGAAGAAAAATATGGAAATAAAATCATATTAGGACAAAATTAGTTTTTAATGTGTAAATGTCATATAATTTAGTGCTAGAAATGTATTATGATTAGGCATTGGAAGATACATCAAGGAGAGGATAAAATTAGGACTTTTGGACAAGATTTCAATGATACAATTTAGGAAGAGTGAATTTCGTACCAATCTTAGGATCCGTAGTAGTTTTGATTGAAAACATATTTTTCTCAAGTAGACATAGGTTTCACAAATCTCTTCATGAAATTTTAGATTTTTTAGAGATTTTTGGAATTAATTAGGCATTTCTGAAATTAGGCTGAAAACTTGAGATTCAGAGACCAGTCGACTAGTACAGGACCAGTCGACTGGTCCAGGACTGGGAAACTCTCTGTTTGTTTTGCCAGTTGACTGGCCAAGGGGCAGTCGACTGATCTCACCTAGAAAACATTTTGTGCGTTTCACCAGTCGACTGCCCTGAGAGCAGTCGACTGGTCCGTGGGATTTAAGTTGGAACAGTTCGCATGGGGTGGCCAAAACTTAGGGTTTTGAGTGCCACCCCCAGCGAAAACTCCTCCTCCTTGACCTCCTTTCGTGTTCTAAGGCCTTCCCATGACCTAGAAACTCTTCCCAAGCCTTCTTCTACCTCCGATCTACAACCTAGGGTTTGTGAGACTTCTCTTCTCAAGTCTAGATCACTCAATTTCATCATGCAACGATTGGGAAAAAGGTAACACCTTGAACAGTTTTATTTTTCCCATTTCAACCATGATTTGGAACTAATGTGTCGATTTTTGCATGTTTTCTTTGTCTTTCCTTTGTGGGGTGGTTTGGTATACATGCATGTGTATGTCACATTTTAGGTTGGCTTCTAAGAGACAAAAAGGTGAGGGATCATCCCAACAGGGTCGGGTAGGCTCGGGAGAGTCTAGGTTCCGATCTGTGGAGTGTCGAAAGAGATTTGATGAAAATGAATTTATGATTATGAATTGTCGATACCTAAATAAGTCTTATTTTCAAGAAAAATCTCCTCAGATTGCTGAAATGATCACATATTTTCGGTTAGACCAGTTAGTGTACTGTCAACATGACATTAACCTGGATCTGTGTAAAGAATTTTATGCAAATCTAACATGCATTAATTCTGATAGTAGCCTATATGAGTCCATGATAGCAGGAGTACGCATCCCCTTCTCATCCATTGTTTTAGGTGAATTTTTGGGATGTAGGGCATCTCATCATGCATTCACTTATTTCCCTACCGTTGTTGAGCCCCTCCCTCTCCATGACGTCACCATTGATCAGATCCACATGCATTACTTTAAAAGACATCGACATGATACAGAGCGTATTTTTGATGCCAAGCATATGAGTCCTTTTAGTCATGTTTTGTACAAAATTGTCATAGAATGCATACTACCCATTGTCACCAAGGGGCGGCCAAGGATTCGACTACCGCACTTGGTGATGATGTACGCGCTGGAGAGGAGGCTTGACATAGATATTTCTCTGCATGTGTTCACATCCATTGGCACTTTTCCCATAGTGTCAATGGGAAAATTTATATGTAGTTCTGCCATGTCTTGACTGAGTTCTTTGAGTTCCAGGGTATCCGTACTACTAGCAGTCAGGTCCGTCACCTGTCCGAGGATTATGATCAGATTGGCACACGCCAGTTACCCTTGGCAGGTATCGAGTGCAGGCAGGGGGAGTTTGTGTGGAGGCAGCGTCCGGAGTCCTCTAGCTCAGATGAGGAGCCCACTGAGGGAGTTACACGAGAGGAGTTCTCCCAGCTTCGGTCAGAGGTTCATGGCCTCTGGGAGGATCTCCACAGTTTTCAGCAGTAGCATTTGGGCTTCCAGCAGACCATTCAGGAGGAGGTTCAGGGGTTCCAGGCCAGCAGGATGAGATGCTCGAGATGATACGACAGCTGCACCTTACGTATCAGGCTCCTCCTCCTCCCCCTCTGACCGATGACATGATGTGATTTGATGAGTTTAGTGTTGAGAGTGCCTTGTTTGATGTTATATCTCTCAAACACTTTTTCATGATTGGCATTGTACTATTTTTCTACTTCGGGGCTTTAGCCCTTGTGACATTTTCATGTTTATTTTTCTTTCATGTATGATACACTTGCCTATGTTTTGTGTCTCTTTATGAGATTTTATGTTTTGAATTGATTTTGCTTATATTAATTGCAGTTCATTGCGTGTTATTGAATATTGTTTGGTTATATTGCTTGAATTCATGAAGTGCTATTAAATGCTTAGATGTGACTTTGAGTTAAAATCCTTGGTTATGCTTTCATACTCATCATTTAAGGTTGTAATTCATGGTTTAATGTTGAGCGTATGAAATAAGAGTTTATTGATATCATGGTAGTTAAGAATGGTTGATAAGCATATGTATCTAAGGTTAAGAGATAAAAAGGGGGAGGTTTGTAGCATATTGAGAATACTTATGAAAAAGGAGAAAATTGAGAATCATTCTATGTGTAAAATTAAGGTGAATGGTTTTGCCAAACATAAGGAGTCATGAATGGATTTGAAAGTTGATACAAAATGACCATTGTTGAGAAAATTCGACTTTGTACCTAAAGTCAAGCACATTTGATATTTTTCATGAAACTATATTTTTCTAGGGTAGAGAATACCCTAACAAATGTGCTTGCAAACTTTTAGATTTTTTGAACTTTTGTAGAATTTTCTACGCATTTTTGAAATTCAGTTGGAATTTCAGAAATGGGAGTATCAGTCGACTGCCCTGGGGGGCAGTCGACTGATGATTCGGGCAGAATGCAAATTGGTGATTTCTAAAGGGTTTTTCAGAAATTTGGTGAGTTCTTTTTGGCACTAGGAGTAGGATTGCTTGGGGCAATCTTTTTGATGGTGTCAAAGGGGGAGAACCTGTATGTTAAGTTAGGTTTAACTTGACGTGAGAAACTTGTGGTGTTAAGTTGGGAATGACTTAACTTGGTGTTGTGTGTGGTGTTGGGATGGGTATAACTCAACGTAGTGTTGTGCTTGTGGTGTTAAGTTGGGTAGAACTTAACTTGGTGTTGGCAATGAAAATTGAAAGTTGGGAGAAAACATAGGTTAAGGGGGAGGTTGCCTCTTGTTTGTTATGCTTTGGTTTTCAAATGCTATTGCTATTGTTGATTGTGTTTACCTAACTTAACATATCGCCACACATCAAAAAGGGGGAGATTGTTGGGGCAATCGGCCCTAATATGATCTGGAGGATCATGGGTTTTGATGTGTGTGGTCAATATGGTTAAGTTAGAGTTTGTTGTTGGACTAACATGTATATGTGAGTGTGTAGGTTTGCAGGTAGACATGGACTCAGTTGATGTCTTCAGGTGAAGGGTGGCATGGAGGCAAGCTGGAGGCTTGTGTGCGTATCCGAGGGACCATGGGCAGAGACGATGAGCCGAGTGATGCGGACTTCGAGGCATGTGTGAAGGATGGCATGGAGGCAAGCTGGAGGCTTATGTGCGCATCCGAGGGACGGGAGCCAAAGACGAAGAGGGCGTGAAGACAATAGATCGAGACTGCGGATTGAAGAGTCGACCAGGTCGTGAGGGTCCGAGTGTGAGTGTTTGTACTCAGGGACTAAGCCGGGAGGATTCGAGTTCGGAGAGAAATATACTCGAGGAGTGTAACCCTAGGCTTAGTAAAGGACCAGTCGACTGCTCTGGGAGCAGTCGACTGGTAAGGGCTGGTTGATTCGAACGTTGGCTGTAACGATCGAATCTGAGTGGGACCAGTCGACCGCCCCAGGGGCAGTCGACTGGTGGCAGCCAGTTTAGACTCGGGCCCTATTTTATAAAAAGAGCTTGTTTCATGCTTTTGTTTCTTGGCGAAACTTGCTTGGTGAAAGCTAGTTAGTAGCCTATTGCACTCAGATAGTGTCCAGATCTTGTGGAGAGGTTTCTCCACCCACAAGGAGCTATGAGTTCTAGCCAGAGGTGCTCCGGTGAATCATCCACCGACGGATTAGGGATTGCCCACCTTACGGGCAGCCGTGGAGTAGGAGTTTATCTCCGAACCACGTGAATCGTGAGTGTCTTCTTGTTGTTAGTTTTATGTTTTCTTAGTATATTCCGCTTGCGCACTAACAACGTAGGTAGAAGATTTGAAAATTGCTATTCACCCCCCCCCCTCAAGCAAGGCGTAATGAACTAACAAGTGTCTCTATATGAAGCTTGGGATAACACAACATCCTTTTCTGGTGATCCCTTAGACTTTGATTCCAAGGATGTGTCCCGCTCCTCCCAAGTCCTTCATATCAAACTGTTAGGACAACCATACCCTAATGTCTGATGATACTTTGTTATTGTTGTCAATCAACAAAATATTATCTACGTATAGTACAAGAATACCACTACGTTTCTGTCACATTTCTTATTGAGGCAATCGACCCTAGAATGATCGGGAAGATCATGGTTTTGATGTGTGTGTGTGAATATGTTTAAGGTTAGGGTTTTGTGTTGTATTTGATATGTGTGATTGAGTTTGCAGGACTTGGAGAATCACACATAAAGAACATATCCGAGGGATGAGAGCCGAGGAATGAGAGCTCCAAGGGCAAGCCGGGAAGTGGACTTCAAGGGCACACGTGAAGGGTGGCATGGAGGCAAGCCAAGGAAGGCTTGTGTGCGCATCTGAGGGACGATAGCCAGAGGAAGATGACTTCAAGGGGCGAGCCAAGGGAACATACCTGAAGGCATACGTGAAGGAGAGTGTTTGGAGTGATTGTAAGTGAGATGAGAGGTTGGGCAGTCGATTGTCCAAAGGGCAGTCGACTGCCAAAACTCACAGAATGATTTTCACTCCGGACCAGTCGACTGCTCCAGGAGCAATCGACTGGTAACCCCAAAAAACTAGCCGTTGGCTAGCATTTAAAGCTAGACCAGTCGACTGCCAAATGGGCAGTCGACTGGTGCGGGTCTGGACAGTTTGTTAAGCTGTCTTGTTCTCTTATTTAAAGGAGACTTCTTAGCACGAGGAAGGTACTATTCTCTACTGTACCAAAGTGCTGCTAGTGCTCCATTTGATCTACTCTTCCTCTAGTCTTCATCGTGATCTTATAAAGAGGAAGAAGACAACGTTTGTAAAGGTTTCTCCACCTTTGAAGGAGGGTTTCATAGTGGAGAGTGTGCAACCGCATGGATCCTTGGATTAGTCACCCGTTCAGGTGAATACCAAGTAAAAGTACTGTGAGTTAGCATTGGATCTTTCATTTTTATTATATTTTGTATTGTGCTAACCCAATTGTAGAGAAAAACTGAGACGAGCTATTCACCCCCCCCCCTCTAGCCGAGCCATCGATCCTAACAAGTGGTATCAGAGCACAAGGACACATTCAATGGACTAATCGCCAAGAAGAGAAATCATTGAAATGGCCGGCCCACACATTCAACAGCCAAAATTCGAGGAGGAATTTTCATGGTGGAAGAAGAGAATGGAGGTATTTTTCAATACCGACTTTGACATTATGTTAATCATGGAAAATAGTTTTGAGGTGCCTAGGGACCAAGATAACAAGCTTCTTGAGAAAGTAAGATGGAGCAAGAAGCAAAAAGATGATCACTTGGCAAATTCAAAAGCCTTGCATCATCTACTTAGTGTGCTTCCTCAACAAGAAGTGACAAGGATTGGAACCTACTCGAGTGCCAAGGATTTATGGGACAAGTTAGTGGAACTTCATGAAGGAACCTCGGAGGCAAAGATGGCAAAAAGAGATCTTTTCGGTCCCAACTCAATAATATCATGCTTGACAAAGGGGAGAAGGTAACAAGCTTACATGCTAGATTTAAAGAAATTCTTATTGGGCTGACAAGTGTAGGGGGACAATTATCCAACCGAGACATTGTGATGAAAGCCCTAAATGCCTTCCCAAGAACATCAACTTGGAGCTCAATGGTGGATTCGTACTACATCTCAAAGGACCTAGAGAAAACGTCTCTAGAGGAGTTTTTCTCAACCATGAAACTACATGAGACTCGAGTTGGAGGAACAATCGAAGAATCATACTACAAGCCAAAGAGTATAGCCCTTGTGGCAAACAAGGAAAAAGGTGAGAAGAAGGAGGTCTCATCATCCGATTCGGAGGAATCGAGCGCTTCCATGGGTAGTGATGCGGAAGCCTACATTGTAAGAAAGGTAAGAAAAGCATTTAAATAATTTTCTACTAACAAGTCTCATGGTAGGAAAGAATCAAGGAGCATAAGTAAATCAAGGAAGATTATTTGCTACAATTGCCAAGGAGAAGGACACATGAGAGATGAGTGTCCTCTCTTGAAAAAGAAGGAAGGAAAGAAGAAAGAAGGAAAGAAGAAATCAAAAGAGAGGGAGAAGAAGGTGCAAAACTTGAAGGCTGCATGGGATGATCCATCTTCATCGGAGGAGGAGGAGCATTTTGTTTCCCATTTTGCACTATGGAAATTGATGATGTTGTCTCCACGGCATCCGAGTTTGAAGAGGAGAAAAACTCAAGTGAAGATGAAGGGAGCTCTAGTGAAGGGGGAGGCTCCACCTCGGAATCGGACTTCTCGGTAAGTGAGGTGCATAACTTACCCACTTCTATTCTTGTTAAAATTATTTCCAGTACTAGTGATGACTTAGTTGATGCTAAAAAGAAGATTAAGTGCCTAAAAAGGGAAAATTGCATGTTAAAGGGTAAATTAGCATCAATGGAAATTAAGGACAATGAGCATGTCTCTTCTTCTAACTCAAATGACTTATTTTTAGAAGAAGAAAATAAGAATTTAAGGGAAAAGGTAGATAGCCTTACCCAAGCACTTAGGAAGTTTAAAGTTGGCTCAAAAACATTAGATATGATCATTGGGAGCCAAAGAGCAAGCTTTAGGAAAGAGGGATTAGGGTTTGGGAAGTCTAACAATGGGAAAACATATCATTGCCTAATTGCTAGAGGACAATCAAAGACCAAGACCCTAAGTAAGAAATGGATCCCTAAGGAGTACTTGGTTAACCCAATTAGGAAACATTACTATTGGGTACAAAAGTCAATCCTCAAGGGTTAGAGGATTTGGGATAAGTCAACCATGGTATTAGAATTTCAAATTTTTGAAATTTAGTTGACTTGAGACATTGAGGGGGAGTTTGTAGCCCATAGTAGAAATTAATGATGAATTGGACAAAAATAAGACTTACCTTGAAAACATCTCATATTACTTAGTTTATGATTGTGTTCTTACATATGAGATGTTAGGATGATACTTTTGGTTCACTTGTGTTTATGGCATAATGTTGAATCATTAAATGTATCAAAATCATTGAAAATAGACCAACCATGGGAAAGACATGTGTTTAACTAATGGACACCTTGCTCAAAGATCATGGTTGAACATTTTAAATATTAGAAAACCATTTCATGTTTTATTTATGTTGGCATGACCTTGAAACATGTATGAGGTCATAATTGGATTGGAAATTTGATACAAAATTAGTGATTTCAAGGATTTTGAGACTTTAGTTAAAAGTCAAGCATGTTTGAAATTTTTCATGATTTGATATTTTTTTTCCTGATAGAGTATGTTATATCAAACATGCCTGCAAATTTTTATAATTTTTGGAATTTTTTGAAATTTTTTGAAGGTTTCTGAAATTCGGCTCAGAAGCTGAAACTGCAAACTGAGATAGTATCAGTCGACTGGCATGCCTGATATCAGATTCTGAGATTTTTTTCAGAAATTCATATTTCTCTCTTTTGATGCCATGGGTTGGGTTGCTTGAGGCAATCGTTTTGATGGTGTCAAAGTGGGAGAATGGGTGGTTTAAGTTAGATTGTTAGCTTAAATTGGGTGGTTTAAGTTAAATTTTGACTTAATCTTGGATTATGAGGAAGAATTAAAAATTGGAGAAGACATAGGTTAAGGGGGAGGTTACCTTTTTAGATTTTGCTATGTCTTGTATTTTCAATTGATATTGCATGTTGTTAAGTTAGGTTTTCAACTTAACTTATGGTTTAATTTTTGTTTATGATAAGAATTGAAAATGGGAGGAGACATGGGTTAAGGAGGAGGTTCCTCTTGGATTTACTATGTCTTATGTTTCAATTGTTATTGTTATTTACTGTTGTTGACTGGCATATTTTATCCCTAACTTAAACATGTTGTCACACATCAAAAAGGGGGAGATTGTTGAGGCAATCGGCCCTAGAATGATCGGGAAGATCATGGTTTTGATGTGTGTGTGTAAATATGTTTAAGGTTAGGGTTTTGTGTTGTATTTGATATGTGTGATTGAGTTTGCAGGATTTAAAGAATCACACATGAAGAACATATCTGAGGGATGAGAGCCGAGGAAGGAGAGCTCCAAGGGCAAGCCGGGAAGTGGACTTCAAGGGCACACGTGAAGGGTGGCATGGAGGCAAGCCAAGGAAGGCTTGTGTGCGCATCCAAGGGATGATAGCCAGAGGAAGATGACTTCAAGGGGCGAGCCAAGGGAGCATACCTGAAGGCATACGTGAAGGAGAGTGTTTGGAGTGATTGTAAGTGATATGAGAGGCTGGGCAGTCGACTGGCTAGAGGGAAGTCGACTGCCAAAACTCACAGAATGATTTTCACTCCAGACCAGTCGACTGCTCCAGGAGCAATCGACTGGTAACCCCCAAAAAACTAGTCGTTGGCTAGCATTTAAAGCTAGACCAGTCGACTGACAAATGGGCAGTCGACTGGTGTGGTCTGGGCAGTTTGTTAAGCTGTATTGTTCTCTTATTTAAAGGAGACTTCTTGGCACAAGGAAGGTACAGTTCTCTACTGTACCGAAGTGCTGCTAGTGCTCCATTTGATCTACTCTTCCTCTTGTCTTCATCGTGATCTTATAAAGAGGAAGAAGACAACGTTTGTAAAGGTTTCTCCACCTTTGAAGGAGGGTTTCATAGTGGAGAGTGTGCAACCGCGTGGATCCTTGGATTAGTCACCCGTTCGGGTGGATTCCAAGTAAAAAAACTGTGAGTTAGCATTGGATCTTTCATTTTCATTATATTTTGTATTGTGCTAACCCTATTGTAGAGAAAAACCGAGACGAGCTATTCACCTCCCCCCCCCCTCTAGCCGAGCCATCGATCCTAATATTTCTTACATTTCTTATATACACAAATCTCATCCGTTCTTTGAACAAATTCATATGACTGGATTATCAAAGCGGATGTTCCTCGTCATAGGTCTAGGGATCTTGATTCATGGTCACCAGGGACCAAGTCCGAAGACTCTCCCAAGAACATGAATCCTTCAGGTTGACTAACAACCCTCCCACTACGATGAGGTACCACCTGTATATCTTCTGTGACACGCGGTGCAGTGACTTGTGGTATGTCCTCTTGTACAGTTGGTACTAAGGTCAAAATGTCCCCTTTTTTAATTCCTCAAGAATAATTTTATTTCATGAGCTTGTGGTTCATTACATATTCATCCTCTAAGAATCAGGTATTCATGCTAACGATTACCCTCTGTTCCTTAGTGTGGGACCGGTGCCGTCGATAGAGGGGGGATGAATATCGACTTGTTAAAAATTTCCATCGGGAAACCTGTTGGAAATGTCGAGGTTCGTTTGTTCATTCTAGACAGAGAGTTAGTAGCAGCGGAAAATAGAAAGAACAAAAGAAAACAAACAACTCAAAGTGCACACAGGTTTTACTTGGTTCCCAACCCCCCAGAGTCAATACGTCCAAGGCCTAAGCATGGGAAGCGCCCATCCACTAATGGTCTTCTTTCTGGACTTTTCAAAGGTGGAGAAACTTGTCTTACAGTGCACGTTTTACAATCAAAAGATTAGGAAAGTTAAATGCATAAAGTAAACGTAAACCAAACGAAACGTCGAAGACTCGGCCAATCTGTAACTCCGAAGTGCCGCGCACTTCTTCCTGGAGCCTCCTTAGTCATAGAGCTTCGTCTCTAGCACTTTGTCATCACTCGGAATGCTTAGAATGATGTCGTAGTTGATGATCTAAGTTGAGTTGTCGAACCCATTTATATAGCTTCATCTCGGGTGCCCTAGAACCAGGACTTATTGCCTAGGTTTAACTAGGACTTTGTTTTACCTTGAACTGGATTTCTTGACTAACCCTTCCTTTGTCTAGTATATCACTAACTTAAGTATATTGTTAAATATTGAAACGCTAGAGGAGGGCATCACTGATGCATCTTGCACCAACAATCTCCCCTTTTTTGATGTTTGACAATATCATAAGTTAGATTGGATTTAAGGGTTAAGTTTTGATCCTTGGGATAAAATGGAAAAAAAATTTGATCTAAGTTTTGATCCTTTGGATAAGATGGAAAAATTTGATCTAAGTTTTGATCCTTGGGAGAAAATGAAAAAATTTCTAACTTTAGCTTCTCTCTCCCCTTTGTCATACATCAAAAAAATGACAAAAAAATCTTGCGCCAACAATGAAAATTTTTCTTCTCTTTTTGAAAGTACTTAGGATAATTCTTTGAAATCATATAATTTTTGATAAAACATTTCGAATCTCTACCCTTTTTATTTTAAAAAGACTAAGTACTAGTTTGTAAAGTATTATAAAAAGAACCAAGTACTTAAATTACACCTTAAAAAATATTTTGTACTTGGAAAAATATAATTTTTGAACTTAGAAGAAATTTGCACTTAGAAAATATTTTCACTAAGAAAAATATTGTGCATTTAAAAAGTATTCATACTTTAATACATATTTATCACTTAAAATATTTTTTAAAAAAATCTTTTTAATAAAATTTTATTGTGAAAACATAATATTTTACTTGACTTGGTTTCTTTTCCAGTCTGACATAATCCTAGGAAACCTTGTTAACTACAAGGAATTTCCTTAAGTGTGCTGGAAATTCTCCGAACTCAAGTAAACATTATTTCAAATCGATTCAAAAGTCAAAAAGGATTTTGAAAATAAGTTCTTGACTTGGATTTTTTTTCCAGTCTGACACAATCCTAAGAAACCTTGTTAACTGCAAGGAAATTGTTGGTGCAAGTCGCATCAATGATGTCCTCCTTTATGTGTTTCAATATTTGATAATATGCTTAAGTCAGTGATACATTGAACAAGGGAAGGGTAAGTCAAGAAAGGTGTACCAAAGTGAAAGAAAGTCCTAGTAAACCTAGGCAATAAGTCCTGGTTCGAAGAATTGGGCACTAAGTCCTGATCATGGATTGGGCACTAAGTCCTGGCAAAGGGTTGGGCACTGAAGACCTGACCGAGGGTTGGGCACCAAAGTCCTGGTTCAGGGAATTGGGCACGAAGTCCTGGCCGAGGGTTGGGCACCGAAGTCCTGGACCTAGGGTTTGGGCACGAAGTCTTGGTCTAAGGGATTGAGCAACTTAGCTTAGCGATGACTAAGGACAGAAGTAGAGACGGGTCGAGGGTCAGACGTCTCGAGATCCGAGAGTATCGAAGGCTAAGTAAAAGCCTACCCGAATGGACTGGGTGGTAACCGTCTCCTGAAAGGATTAGGTGAAAGGCGCGTTCCCGGGGGTGGGAACTTGCGTCGGTTAGACCTAGGGTTTCATGGAAATCCGAAGTCAGAACCAAGTCCTTAAGGTTAAGAATGTGTGTATATTTGCTTTGTATTTTTATATCTTGCAGGTAGCTAGAATGGAAGACAAAGCGGGCAAACAACACACAATGGGGCTGGAGCCCTGCCAGCTAGGCGCCCCCATTGAAGGGGGCGCCCTAAAGGATCCAGGCACCCCCATCAACTGGGGCACATCAGTCAAAGAGGAAAAATAGGTTCAGTCAAAGAAGGCAGAATAGGCTTCCATTCAGGCACCCCCATCGATACAGGCGCCCTGGTTGAAAGCTGTATTTGCTACTGCGAGTTCGAAGCAGAGATAAGCCTTCATTGAGGTGCCTGGGAGGTACAGGGCGCCCTGGTCAGAGGTCTTATCTGCTGTGGCGAGTTCGACGCGGAGATAAAGTTTGACCAAGCCCATTGAGGCGCCCTGGTGATCACAGGCGCTCCAATGAAGCCTATAAAAGGGGCTTCGACCCCAAGGCTCAAGACACAACTTCCAAGATCCATTCTGAGCTTTCTGACTGATGACAAAGCGCTAAAGACGAGGCTCTACCACCGGGAGGCTCCAGGAGGAAGTGCGTAGCACTTCGGAGGTCCAGATCGGCCGAGTCTTCGACCATTTTATTTTTGGTTTACTTTTATTATTCTGCACTGAATTTCCTATATTTTTTTATTGTAATTATTGCACTGTAAGACGTGTTTCTCCGCCTCTGGAAAGTCTGGAAAGGAGACCAATAGTGGACGGGTGTTCCCATGCTTAGGCTTTGGATGTACTGTGTAACGCCCGTCTTTTTCCAGACCTTACGGTGTGGTGAGAGACGGCGTTACGCTAACATACATCTAGGTATATGAACATCGTAATGCAGCGGAATAATTTAAAACTTTATACCTACATGCAACTAACACTTGAATTATGTATACATGCCTTAACTATCATTCCTAAACATGGTGACATGGTAACTTAGCATATTAACATCATACGTAGCATCATGACATAAAATCACATAAGTCATCCATAAACAACATAAGTAGCAAGGGTATCAAACCATCATAAGTATAGCATGAGACTTAAGAGGACAATGCAAAATATAGAACAGGTGACAAAATATAAATATTAAAAGCTTTTCTTTTTCTTCTGCCATGTCACTGCCACACACACACTCTTGCCCCTCCTGCTGCTTCTCTTAATATTCTCTTGCTTGATCTGCGGTATAAGGAAGTAAAACTATAAGCACATAGGCTTAGTAAGACTCTTTCCTACTCACTAAAACCATACATCGCATACATAAAACTTATAACATGCTTAACATATAGAAGTTCTTGGTATAAAACATAGGCATATAAAATACTTAACATAGCATTGTCCTTGGCTTAAACATAAACATAACATGGTATGGTTCTTGACATAAACATAAATATAACATGGCATGGTTCTTGACATAAACATAAACATAACATGGCATATAAAATACTTAACTTGGAGTAGATGCATATCATGAATGGATGCATGAGTCAAATGCATATAACATAAGGATGCTTATTTGAAAACCATAATTATAAATACTTAAACATAATCATAACATCATTGGGGGTCCCCGGCTTGTATCACATACATACATCATATGTGCGCATCCCTAAGTAAATACGAGGTAGCTAGTCTCGACCTACTAGGGTAGGAATAGCTACGGTAGTTCCAAAAATTGAGGCGTTCTTAAGATGCCCATCCCTGTTGGACAGCTACGGTAGTCCCAGAACCGTGGACAGCTACGGTAGTCCAGAACCGAGGCGTTCTTAAGGTGCCCATCCCTTGGACCCTTACTTCGGTCTGGTACAAACCCTTTCATAAAGTAAAATAATTTCACATGCTTCATCATTCATAGAACATATATAGTATACTTAAAGACATAAACATAACCTTGTTACATGAAGCATGACATAAAGCATACTTGGCATTTCATCATTCATACTTAATTCATAACATCATTATGCCCTCAAGGCATAAACATTATCTTCATTCATCATCTTCATTCATAAGACATGACATACATACATAATTATGCCTTAAGGAATAAACATCATCTTAGTTCATAAAGCTTGCATGATCATGGTACATAAGGTAAGCATGCATTTCATACATAGTACATGTCACTTAGCATACATAATCATAGTACCTATCATAAGCGTGCATGGGTAGGATTCATATGAACATGATACATACTACCTAGGTTCATGGCATTCAACATAGAACATGCATAGGTCTACTTAACCATATAGCTATCATAGGCGTTTAACTTAAAATATGCATCATTTTACACAAACATGAGACCTTCTTCATAACACATGTGTTCATGGCTTAGAACTTAAAACATTCATGAATGAAACCTACTAAACATGGTATCTAACATAAACATACAAAATCATGAAGCATAGCACTTAAGGTTATGGTTTTAGGTAATATAAAATTTATACCACATGCTTGAACCTATATATATACATCATAATAAGCTATAAACAAGTATTCTTGAAATCCTAACTCAACCTAAACCCTAATTGGGGTGCTTGGCCGAAAGTTGGAAGAAGAGGAAATCCTAACACATGAGATAGCATAAGTGAAGAAAACTCATACATTACATACTATGTCATAGGAAGCCATTAGAACCCATGATTAGGGCTAACCCTAAGTTTTAGCCCTACAAATTGACCTTGGCCAAAACCCTATAGGGTCCCAAGTACATGGAAAAATTCATACAATTCCCAATTTACATCTAATACTTTACATACAACACCATAGGAAACCATTAGAACCTTTGCTTGGAGTTAGCCCTAACTCCTTGCCCTAGAACCTAACTTGGCTGAAACTTACAAGGGTCATAAGGCATGTAAAAATTCACATAAATCACCATTAACATCCCTTGCATCATGAGAAAACATAAGAAATATAATTAGAGAGTTAGATCCAATCCTAACCATGGAAACATGTTGGTGGCCGAAACTTGTATAGGGCTTTAGGGTGCTACAAAATTTCTCCAAGTCATAATTTATCCTTTATTTATCATAAGAAAATATTAGGGAGCATGAGTGAGGGTTTACATCATCCCCAAACCTAAATACAAGGCTTGGCCGAAACCCTAGAAACCAAACCTCATGGTTTTCTCAACTTAAATCCTAAACACAAACTTAAATCATGATAGACATCAAGGAAAACAATTATACCACAGGTGAGGGAGTCTTACACTTGTTGTCTTGGTTTTTGACCTTAAATGGAGAAGAGGATGAAGACTTTCTTGACCTTAGACCGCCCCTAGTCCTTGTAGTCTTGTAGGAAGCCCTTGGATCTTGAAGAAGAAGTCTTCTTGTGAAGCTTCTCCAAGGAGAAAACCCCTTGTGGGTTTCGGCTAGAAGGAGGAAGGAGGAGAGAGGGAAGCTTTGATGGAAGAGAAGAGGAGGAGAAGCTATAACTTAAGTGTCAAGTTATCTCTTCATTTCTCATCCCTCTCTTATATACTAAGCAAGGAGGCAAGTGAAGGGGCATGATGCCTCTTCTCATGGTGACCCTTCACTTCCTTAAGCCTTAACTAAAATCTTCTTCATTCTCTACTAACACTCCCTTTCTAGGTGAATTGGTTAGTACATGCATGGTGATACACTAGGTCTAAGGTTCAATCCTTGGTGCATGCACTTATTTTTATTACTTTTATAATTATTTTTGCCAAGGCCCATATAAGAGCCCACTAAGGCTCATGTTAATATTTCTAATTGAAATCCATTTTCATTCATGATAAAATTTTAACTAAGGTCCCTTAATGGCCATGGTATTAGAAGGGCCCATGTAAGGCCCATTATTACTTAGCTTCTTAATCTATATGGGAAAATCATGGATAATCATGCTAAGGTTCATACTAGTATCCCTATGTTCCTCGAGAATCTATCTAGGCATGATCGATATTTAAAAGAAAATATTGAAAAAATTTTACTGGTCGTTACATACTAACCCTGGGGGGTTGGGAACCAAGTAAATCCCGTGTGCAATCTGTCTTTCATTCTATTTTGTTCCTTTTTATTTTCCACTGCACTAACTCTAAGTCTAGAACGAAGATCCGAAAGACGATTTCCGCGAGAAAGATTTACGGTTGATATTCACCCCCCTCTATCGATGGGACCGGTCCTACAATTGGTATTAGAGTCAGACCGCTCTTCACCGGACTAACCGCCAACGGAGCAAAGACACCAGGAGTTGAGGGGGAGCCCAAGGGTGAATCATGTACAATTTTTTAAAATGTCTGTTTTTAAGTTCCATATTATATGCTTCACGTGCATGGAGAGAGGACACTATAAAAATCAGTGTCCTACTCATAAGACTCGTTCTTCACCGGCGACAAAAGTCGCACCAGGACCAGGAGGCCGGAGGAACAAAGATCACATCAAATGTTTCAAGTGCGAAAAATACGGACACTACAAGAATAAATGTCCGACAAAGGTATGCAAAATTTACATTCCTAGAAATTTCCAATTTCCTGCACAATCATATGATAAGGTTGATAATTTTTTTGAAAAGTTAAATTTGCTGCATAGTCAAATTAATGTCTTGCATGATCAACTAGAAAATGTAGACAGTAATAAATTATCAAAAATTATTTCTTTAATTGCCAATATCAATGAATTAATTTGTAAAATTAATTCTGAATTTCCTAGAGATAATGTTGAAATTAAATCTGACAATCCTGAAGATAATTTAGAAATTAAATATGATAATCCTGAAGATAATTTAGAAATTAAATCTGATAATCCTGAAGATAATTTAGAAATTAAATCTAATAATTCTGAATTCAAGTTTGAAAATCTTAAAGATAGTTCTGAATTCAAATTTGAAAATCTTAAAGATAATTCTGAATTCAAATTTGAAAATCTTAAAGATAATTCTGAATTCAAATTTGGAAATCTTAAGGATAACTCTGAATTCAAATTTGAAAATCTTAAAAATAGTTCTGAATTCAAATTTGAAAATCTTAAAAATAATGCTGAAAATTATGAGATTAATCCTGAAAATATTTCTAATATTTCTGAGGATAATAGAGATAAAATTCGTTTAGATTGTAATTTAATTATAGATAATGTTGAAGATTATTACAAAACATTAACTAGTGGCCCAAATTACTCCACCTACTTTGAGGGTATTGAAGGATGTAATTTTGAGGATGAGGAGGAAAAGGAATTATCTGAGATCAAGGCTATAGTTAATAAAATCACAAAGATTCAAATAAATCAGAATTATTAGAAAAACTTGAAAAGATAAATAAAGAGGAAATAGTAAAGGAATCAGAAATTTTTGAAATAATGAAAATGATGAAGCTAACCTCACAATTATTATCTAACCCAAAGATATTGAAATTTAAATCTAATTAAATCTTAACAATTTTTACCTAATTTATTTTATTTTAATTATCCTTAATTAACTTAATCATAATTCTTATTTAATTCAAATTCAATTAATCTTTAATTAATTCAATGTTAATCTATCTTTAATTAATTCAATTAATCCTTAATTAATTTAACTTTAATTAATTCAAATGCCATTAATTCTTAATTAATTCAACAGTAATTAATTAAATCAATTTAACTTTAATTAAATCTTAATTAATTCAACATTAAATAATTCTTAATTAATAATTCATAATTAATTCAACTTTAATTAATTCCTTCTTAATTTAACCTCAATTGACTTCAATTAATTCAACTTTAATTAATTCTGAATTAATTCTTAAGTAACTTAAACTCGAATTAAATAAAATCTTACCCAAACTACAATAATTAAGATTAATAACATTAAATATGTCAAAGTGAGTTGGCATATTCGCAGGTTCACACGACATGTATCAAATCGGGAATTTGATACATCATTAGAAACCTAAGTGAAAAGATTTGAATTGTTTGACTCATGCATAACTGTCATGTCATGCATCTGCTATTTTTTAAATTTATGTCATGTCATTCATGTTTAATTTTATGCATGATTTAGAACGACTATAGGAAAAAGAATAATTGAAATTTGATCAACCTAGTATTAGGTAGAGGTGAGATGATAGTATGTTAGGGAAGCCCTTCTAATAAGGTCAAGTATATTCTACTTGGTCTGTTTAGTCTGGTGGAACTAGTCGAAGCTACCGATCCAAAACCTAATCTAGTTAAACCAAAATTCTTCAAGAAGTAATTTGAAAATGAATTTTCGATAAAAGGCTTTGTCAAGGAAAAAGTTGATGATCCAATAAGGCTACGGCCAAAGAAGGCCTTGTGCCTCGCCAAGACCTGGAAGCCGATTACCGAAAATCAAATTTACTTTGCTATTGGATAAATTTGAATCTAACAAAAGTTTCAATTAAATCTTCGATTTAACAATGAATTAAGAAAAATGATTCAGGTATCTCACAATGCACCCATAAGGCAACCATGCTTGCTGTATTGAGACATCTAGAATGAGTGAGATGTTAAGGACTAATAAATTGATGAATATTTTTCAAAACTATTTTCAAAATTCTTAGAATATTTTTCTAAAAATATATTTTCAAAATAGTACTTAACATAATAACGTTTTTATGGATTTCATGAGTGTCTGATTGTTTATATATATTATAGATTTTCAAAATTATATCTTTTTGGAAAATTGTTTGACTCACACAATTAGACACAAGCCTCTTAGGTCAACACTAAAGTTCCACAAGGCACTTAGATAGAGTCAAACGGTGTTAGATGCAGGGGGAGTGTTTTATTCTTTTTAATCTTTAAAAATATTTTTCGAAAATTGTGCTTTAATTACTATCACATATGTTTTCGAAAAAGCTTATATTTTAAAAATTATCTTCTTTCCAAATTGTGGTTTCGAAATTTATCTTCCTGAAAATTATTGTTCATTTGATTTTGATAAACCCTAAAGACACAGAGGAAGGTCCACTTCATGATCTACAAGAACCCCTAGGATGTGTCAAATTTAGGGGGAGTCTGAGTCAAAAGAAAACTCTCTAACAAGTATTTTCTTTGACAATTATTTTTTAGAATTATTAGATAATTCTTTTGGTCTAAACCAAACCCTAAGGACTCAGAGGAAGAGTACTTGTAGTCAACAAGCTTCCTAGGACTAGGTCAAGTTTAGGGGGAGGTCAAATTAAAAGAATTACTGAATATTTCAAGGTGATATGTTTTCATGCACAGTATTTTCAAATCCTTCCGAAAACATAAGTAATTTTCTTTCAAATACTATCATTTTTTTAAATATTATTATTTTCAAAAATTTTTGAATCAATTTGAAATAATATTTTTCTTGAGTTTGGAAAAATTTCTAGGACACTTAAGAAAATCTCCTTGTAGCTAACAAGGCTTCCTAGGATTGTGTCAGACTAGAAGATAAACCAAGTCAAGTAAAATATTGTGCCTTCAAAAGTTCATACATTTTTTAAAATGTACTTGTATATATTTTCAAAGTACTATCATTTTGGCTTCTCAAAATTCTTTTTGGAAATAGTACTTTCTTGAGTTTAGAGAATTTTCCAGGACACTTAGGAAGATATCCTTGTAGTTAACAAGGTTTCCTAGGATTGTGTCAGACTGGAATAGAGACCAAGTGAAGTATTATGTTTTCAAAAATGCCTAATATTTTTCAAGTACGTATATTTTTCAAAAAGATTATATTATTTCTCAAAAGTAATTGCATTTTTTATGGATTATAGTATTCTTTCAAAAGTCATACATTTTCCAAAAGTATTACAGATTCCAAAAGTGCTAGACATCTCTTAAATATACTAGTATTTTCTCAAAAAGTGCAAAATTTCTTTCAAAATACTAATATTTTTGTAAAGTGCACAATATTTTCCAAAGTACAAAAATTTTTTGTGCAAAATGTATAACATGTTTTAATTACATAATCTTTTACAAGTGCGTTTAAAATTTATCATATTATACTAAAAATTCAAAATATTTCTAGCTTGTTGCTATGCTTCAAAAATTTAGATTTTCAAAAAGAACCAAATGTTTTCATTGTTGGTGCAAGTATTCTTTGGTGATTTTTTATGTATGACAAAGGGGGAGAGGTGCGCTTAAGTTAGAAAATTTTTGTTGTCTTCCAGAAGGATCAAAAAGGAAAATCAAAATGTTTTTCAAAAAGGGGGAAAGTAAGCTTAAGTTAGAAGTTTTTTTCTTTTTTTCTCCCAAAAGATCAAAACTTATTTTCAAAACTTAGATCAGTCTTTCAAGGAGTATAACTTAGTCCCTTCAACCAATCTAACTTAAGATATTGCCAAACATCAAAAAGGGGGAGATTCTTGGTGCAAGTCGCATCAGTGATGTCCTCCTTTAAGTGTTTCAATGTTTAACAATATGCTTAACTCAGTGATACATTGAACAAGGGAAGGGTAAGTCAAGAAAGGTGTACCAAAGTGAAAGAAAGTCCTAGTAAACCTAGGCAATAAGTCCTGATCATGGATTGGGCACTAAGTCTTGGCAAAGGGCTAGGCACCGAAGACCTGACCGAGGGTTGGGCACCGAAGTCCTGGTTCAGGGAATTGGGCATGAAGTCCTGGCCGAGGATTGGGCACCGAAGTCCTGGACCTAGGGTTTGGGCACGAAGTCTTGGTCCGAGGGATTGAGCAACTTAGCTAAGCGATGACTAAGGACAGAAGTAGAGACGGGCTGAGGGTCAGACGTCTCAAGATCCGAGAGTATCGAAGGCTAAGTAAAAGTCCACCCGAATGGACTGGCTGGCAACCGTCTCCTGAAAGGAGTAGGTGAAAGGTGCGTTCCTGGGGGTGGGAACTTGCGTCGGTTCGACCTAGGGTTTCGTGGAAATCCGAAGTCAGAACCAAGTCCTTAAGGTTAAGAATGTGTGTATATTTGCTTTAAATTTTTGTATCTTGCAGGTACCTAAAATGAAAGACAAAGCAGGCAAACAACACATAATGGGGTTGGAACCTTGCCAGCTAGGCACCCCCAATTGAAGGGGGCATCCTAAAGGATCCAGGCGCCCCCATCAACTGGGGTGCCTCAGTCAAAGAGGAAAAATAGGTTTAGTCAAAGAAGGCAGAATATGCTTCCATTCAGGCGACCCCATCGATACAAGCGCCCTGGATGAATGTTGTATTTGCTGCTGCGAGTTTGAAGCAGAGATAAGCCTTCATTGAGGCGCCTGGGAGGTCCAGGGTGCCCTGGTCAAAGGCCTTATCTGCTGCTACGAGTTCGGCGCGGAGATAAAGTTTGACCAAGCCCATTGAGGCGCCCCGGTGATCACAGGCGCCCCAATGAAGCCTATAAAAGGGGCTTCGACCCCAAGGCTCAAGACACAACTTCCAAGATCCATTCTGAGCTTTCTGACTGACGACAAAGCGCTAAAGATGAGGCTCTACCACCAGGAAGCTCCAGGAGGAAGTGCGTGGCACTTCGGAGGTCCAGATCGGCCGAGTCTTCGACCATTTTGTTTTTGGTTTGCTTTTATTATTCTGCACTGAATTTCCTATATTTTTTATTGTAATTATTGCACTGTAAGACGTGTTTCTCCGCCTCCAAAAAGTCAGGAAAGGAGACCAATAGTGGACGGGTGTTCCCATGCTTAGGCCTTGGATGTACTGACCCTGGGAGGTTGGGAACCAAGTAAATCCCATGTGCAATCTGTCTTTCGTTCTATTCTGTTCCTTTTTATTTTCTGCTGCACTAACTCTGAGTCTAGAATGAAGATCCGAAAGACGATTTCCGTGAGAAAGATTTACGGTCGATATTTACCCCCCTCCTCTATCGACGGCACCGGTCCTACAGAAATTTCCCTAAGTGTCTTGAAAATTCTCAAGTAGCATTAATTTCAAAAGGATTTCAAGGGTCAAAAAGATTTTTAAAATAAGCTTTTTGAAGTTAATATTTTCAAAAGTCTTTATTTTTGAGTAGATATTGTATAATTTTGAAGATAAGTTTTAAACAAAAAGATAATATTATGTTTTCAGAATGAATTTGAAAATACAGTGTTTGAAAACATAATACTTTTTGAAACTTTTAACATTTCTTTTAATTTGACCTCCCCCTAAGCTTGATCCAGTCCTAGGAAGCTTGTTGACTACAAGTAATCTTCCTCTGAGTCTTAGGGTTTGATTCAAACCAAAAGAATTATGTAATAATTTTGTACAGCAATCGTCAAAAAATAAAATTAATATCTTTTGACTTAGACTCCCCCTAAATCTGACACAATTCTAGGAGTTCTTGTAGATCATGAAGAAGGCTCCCTATGTGTCTTTAGGGTTTATCAAAACCAAAAGAGCAATAAGTACAATGCATTTTGAAATAGTATGATAAAAAAACATAATTTAACAAATATTTCAAAGGATAAATATGAGTATTTGAGACAATTTTCGAAAAACACATTTTGAAATGATAGTAATTTTTAAAACACAGTTTTCGAGAGACATTTTGAAATGATAGTATGATAATTTTTCAACAAAATCATTTTTAAAAAGGATATAACATGGTTTTTTGAAAGATCTGAATTTTTGAAAAAAAAATAATTTTTAAAAGAATAAAAATACTCCCCCTATACCCAACACCGTCTCACTCTATCTAAGTGTCTTAAGGGACTTTAGTGTTGACCTAAAAAGGTTTGTGTCTAAGAGTGTAGGTCAAACAATTTTTCGAAAAGATATAATTTTTGAAAATGTAATATATATATATATATATAAGCAATCAGGTAAGCATGAAATTCATAAAAACATTATTATGTTGAAACATTATTTTGAAAATAAATATTTAGGAAAATATTCTAAGGATTTTGAAAATATTTTTGAAAAACATCTGTTAATTAATTAGTCCTTAACATCTCACCCATTCTAAATGTCTCAATACAAGCAAGCATGATTGCCTTATGGGTGTACTGTGAGATGCTTGAATAATTTTTCTCAATTTATTTATAGACTGGTTGACCTTGAGTTAGATTCGAGTTTAATCAATTGGTAATCTAAAAGTATATTTCAATAATCGGCTTCCAGGTCTTGGCGAGGCACAAAGGCCTTCTTTCGTCGTAGCCTTATTGGATCATCAACCCTTTCCTTAAACCAAGCCTTTTAAAGAAATAATACCTTTATTTTACGAGTAATGATAGGGAGAGTGAATTTGGGAGAGTGAATGGGAGAGTGAATGACGTGGCAGTTATTGTATACACGTCCGATCGGCGATCAGACAGCACCGACGGCCTCTGATCACCGTCCCGAATCAAACTATGTCCTAAGAAGATCGGCGAACTCATCGGGAATCGCCGCAATTATGATCTCGTCGCATTCACCGTCAATCCGACAAGATCTCAATTACCAGTGACCCTGCCGGGTTCACCATCTTCTTAGGACATAGTTTGATTTGGGACGGCAAACAGAGGTCATCAGTGGTGTCCGATCGGTGATCGAACATGTACACATTAGCTACACGTCATTCACTCTTCCATTCACTCTCCCAAATTCACTCTTCCAATCATTACTCTTATTTTACTCTTTGAGAAACTCTGGTCTAACTAGTCTAGAATATGGCGAGGTAGCTTCGGCTAGTTCCACTTAGCTAGGCCAAGTTTCCCTAACGTACTATCATCTCGCCCCACCCTGGTACTAGGTTAGGCAAGTATCAACTAGTCTTTTCCTATCTAACCATTCTAAATCATGCAGAAATTTAAACATGAATGTCATGACATATAATTAAAGAAAAAATTAGCAAATGCATGAGCATGACATTTATGCATGATTCAATCAAGTCAAAGCATTTTTAATTAAGTTTCTAATAATGTATTAAATTCCTGATTTGATACATATCGTGTGAACCCGCGAATATGTCAATCCACTTTGACATATTTAATATTATTAAGTTGGAGGTCTCGGTTGGGTAGAATTTTAGTTTGTTTCATACTTAAAGGTAATTAATTTGAAGTTTAGTTCGTGGATTAAGGATTGAATAAAGATTTAATTTGTAGAATTAATTAGGTGTAATTATTATGAATTAATTAATTAAAGTTGAAATCATTAAAGGTTAAGGTTATTTAAGAATTAATTATGGTTTAAGAATTAATTTAAGTTGTTAAGATTTAATTTGAATTTTAAGTTGTTAAGATTTAATTTGTTTTTAAGTTATTAAGATTTAATTTAAATTAAGAATTAATTAGAATTAAATTGTTAAGGATTAATTAGAGGTTAAAATTAATTAAGGATTAATTTGAATTAAAATAATTAAGATTAACTTAAGGTTAAAATAATTAAGATTTAATTAAGGTTAAAATAATTAAGATTAAATTAAGGTTAAAATAATTAAGATTTAATTAAGGTTAAAATAATTAAGATTAAATTAAGGTTAAAACAATTAAGATTTAATTAAGGTTAAAATAATTAAGATTTAATTAAGGTTAAAATAATTAAGATTTAATTAAGAATAAAATAATTAAAATTTAATTAAGGTTAAAATAATAAGATTTAATTTGAATTAAGTTTCAGAATTTCTGGGTTAGTTAATAGTTGTGGGTCTAACTACATTATTTTCATTAATTCAAAAATGTCTGACTTATCTACTATTTCTTTTTCATTTACTTTTCCAAGTTTTTCTAATACTTCTGCTTTGTTTGAATTTTTGTAGACTTTATTAATTGTAGAATTGATTCTGAAAAAATTTTCTTCCTCCTCATCCTCATCATCGAGGTTATATTCTTCTACATCTTCATAGTAGGTAGAATAGTTTTCAAGGTTGTTAATTAATGTTTCATAATTAATTCCAAAGTTATCAGGATTATCCAAGAAATTATTAATTAAATCATTATCTAAAGAGGTTTTATCTTCGCTATCCTTAGAAATATCAGAGTTAATAATAGTTTTAACATTATTCTCAGAAATATTAGAAATTAAAGGATTAATATTAATTTCATCATTATCAACAATATTATGAGAAATATTATTATCCTTAACATTATCTGATAATATATTGGAATTAATTTTCAAAATTATTGCATTGATATTAAAGATTAAAGAATTAATTTTTGATATTTTAATATTGTCTATATTTGGTAATTGGTCATGCAATATATTAAGTTGATTTTGCAAAAAGTTTATTTTACTAGAAAAATTATCTAACTTATCTAAATTATCAACATTAATATATGACTATGCAGAAATTTACAAATTTTTACAAAAAAAAACTTTTCATACCTTGGTCGGACACTGATTCTTGTAGTATACGTGCTTTTGACATTTGAAGCACTTGATGTGACTCTTGTCCCTCCGGACTCCTGGCGCTGGTACCTCCTTTGCCGCCGATGGTGACGATCGAGTCTTACGAGTAGGACACTGGTTTTTATAGTGTCCTCTCTCCCTGCACTTAAAACATGTAATATGAAATTTAAAATTTGCCATAATTAAAAAGTATACCTAATTCACCCCTGAGCTCCCCCTCAACTCCTGGCTTCTTTGCTTCGTCGGCTGTTAGTTCGGTGAAGAGCTACCAGGCTCTGATACCACTTGTGGGACCAGTGTCGTCGATAGAGGGGGGTGAATATCAACTTGTTAAAAATTTCCATCGGGAAACTTATCGGAAACGTCGAGGTTCGTTTGTTCGTTCTAGACAGAGAGTTAGTAGCAGTGGAAAATAGAAAGAACAAAAAAAAACAAACAACTCAGAGTGCACACAGGTTTTACCTGGTTCCCAACCCCCCAGGGTCAATACGTCCAAGGCCTAAGCATGGGAAGCGCCCGTCCACTAATGGTCTCCTTTCCGGACTTTTCGAAGGCAGAGAAACCCATCTTACAATACACGTTTTACAATCAAAAGATTAGGAAAGTTAAATGCATAAAGTAAACGTAAACCAAACGAAACGTCGAAGACTCGGCCGATCTGGAACTCCGAAGTGCCGTGCACTTCCTCCTGGAGCCTCCTTGGTCACAGAGCTTCATCTCTAGCACTTTGTCGTCACTCGGAATGCTTAGAATGATGTCGTAGTTGATGATCTGAGTTGAGGGGTTGAACCCCTTTATATAGCTTCATCTCGGACGCCCTAGAGCCTTTGGGGCGCCTCTATATGGTCAAAAACTCATCCGTAATCGCAAACTTCACGATGCTAATAAGATAGTCTGTCTAGGGCACCTGTATTAACACGGGCGCCTGGAAGCATGGGGGCGCCTGTATTAACACGGGTGCCCTGGATGCTGTTTTCCAGCCTTCTTGTGTTTGCTTGCCTGCTTTGCCTCCAGTTCTAGGTACCTGCAAGATACACAAACACAAGACAAGCACATATACAATCTTAGCCTTAACGAATGGTTCTGACTTTGGATTTCTCACGAAACCCTAGGTCGAACTGAGTTCCCTTCCCGGGGAACGTGTCCTCGCCTACTCCACTCAAGAGAAGTTTTGCCAACCGGCTCCTCCGGTTGGACTTTTACCCAGCTTCACTCACCAGGACTTAGTGGTCTGCTTCACTCACCAGGACTTCGGTGCTCTGCCCTTGGTCAGGACTTATTGCCTAATTACTCGAATCAGGACTTCGTGCCCAGTCCGCGACCATGACTTATTGCCCAACCCTATGTCAGGACTTAGGTGCCCAGCCCGCGGCCAGGACTTAGTGCCCAATCCATGATCAGGACTTCGTGCCCAATTCCTCGAACCAGGACTTATTGCCTAGGTTTAACTAGGACTTTATTTTACCTTGAATCGGATTTCTTGACTAACCCTTCCTTTGTCTAGTGTATCACTAGCTTAAGCATATTGTTAAACATTGAAACACTAGAGGAGGACATCACCAATGCATCTTGCACCAACACTTAGGACTATAGGACTGTTGATGCAGTCTGACCCTGATTGTTGTTTTAGTGTTGACACCGATTTAAGTTTTGATTTAAGTTTGGTTGAGCAAATTTGAGTTAAGTCCTGGTCGGGGACTGGGCATGAAACCCTGGTGAGTGAAGCCAGGTCCTAGCTTGGGAAGCTAGGTTGACTAAAATCCCGGTGAGTGAAGCCGGGTCCTGGTGAGTGAGGTCCTGGTGAGTGAAGCCAGGTGATGGAAATCCCGGTGAGTGAAGCCGGGTCCTGGTGAGTGAAGCCAGGTGATTGAAATCCTAGTGAGTGAAGCTAGGTTGAAATCCTGGTGAGTGAAGCCGGGTCCCGGTGAGTGAAGCCGGGTGACCAAAACCCTGGTGAGTGAAGTCAGGTCCTAGCTTGGAGGGCTAGGTTGAAGTCCCAGTGAGTGAAGCTGGGCATGGCACGAGTCAGAGAAGGGCTGGAGGCTTGTTCTCGTGACTTAGAGTGCATTTGGGCTTGCCTAGATCGGTCTGGTGACCGATCAGGGAAGTTGGCACGGTGCTCCTTCATGGATCGGTCTGGTGACCGATCCAGCGATGACTGATCGGTCTGGTGACCGATCAGGGAGTATGCGTTTCACTCACTGCACAGGTCATGATCGGTCTGGTGACCGATCAGGGAGCACACAGTGAGTTGAGTTCCCCCGCTGATCAGCTCCTGAACGGTCCGGTGACTGATCCAAGACCTAGGATCTGATGTCCACGATTAAAGTTTTCTCACTGTGGTGACCGATCAGGATGGAGCCTGATCGGTCAGGAAGCAGCCTGATTGGTCTGGTGACCTATCAGGCTGGAGCCTGATTGGTCTGGGGACCGATCTGGAGTGTGCAGCAGAATGCTGGATTGGTCTGGGGACCAATCAGGAGTGTGCAGAAGACTGCTGGATCGGTCTGGTGACCGATCAGGGTCCTTCCTGATCGGTCTGGTGACCGATCAGGAGCAGAACTTTAATTCAAATACGCTGTCAGAAGTGTCTGATCGCGTCTATTTTCTCTGTCAATTCTCTGATACATTGTCGATTCTTTTTGATATGCATTGCTAAGCCTCTGTTGGAGTGTGCAGGTGATAGCAGGTGATTCAAACACTCAAGGAGGGTCAATGGGAGGCTTTCCTTGGAGCAGGTTTATTTGTTTCTCCTTCTCAGGTTTCAACGGCAACTGGAGCAGCTGGCGACTGACGGAGACTCAGCTGGAGAGGAGGTCTTCAATAGACTAAGTGCTCAGGGAGGTCAGTGGGTTCAGGCTAGCTCAGTGGATGCTGATGAATCTTGCGATGGTGAGAGGGAGCTTAAGTGACGAAGCTGGAAGCAGAGGAGCAGAGGCGAACAAGACAGAAACTTGGGAAGTTTGGCTGGGCTGTGTTCGTGCTCTCTGTTGCTTTGTGCTTGAGCGTTCTTGTTGCATTCCTGTGAGATCTTTGTGAGTGTTTCTTCTTGTGTGATCTCTTGTACTCAAGCTCAACCATTTGTGAGATCTGTGGAGAGGTTTCTCCACCGAGAATGAGACTCTATCTTATTCGGTGTTCACTGGGGCTTGATTTGCCGACGATCAAGGGATCACCCACCTTAAGGGCACGCCAAGGAGTAGGGGCAAGTTATCCCCGAACCTTGTATATCGAGGAGTTAGCGTCGGTTTGCTTTCCTTTTGCTTTGGTTTGTTGTTTTTAGTTTTTGTTTCTGCATTTGCTTCCGCTGCCTAACTCTGAAGTGCAGAAAGATTTGAAAAGCTTCAAGTTTAAGTGTCTGGATATATTCACCCCCCCTCTCTAGCCATCCAAGGTCCAACAAGAACCACCTTTCGTTTCTCTAGGATAGCCTACAAACAAGCGCACTTCTATACGAGATTCCAACTTATCAGTTCCCTTTTTCAACATATATGTTGAATTACCTCAAATCCAAATATGTCTTAGGCTAGGCTTTCGCCCTAGTCTATATTTCTATGGGAGTAGAGGGTACTGACCTAAATGGTATCAAGTATGTATGCCGCCGTTTCCAGAGCATATCCCAAGAATGAATCCGGCAACTCGGAGTAGCTCATTGTTGTGCTAACCATAAGAGTCTTTTTTCCTTCTCTCTGCTACACCGTTCTGTTGGGGCATACCGGGTGCAGACAATTGGGATTGACTCCCAACCTCTAATAAGCAAGTCCTTAAACTTTCCCAAAAGGTACTTGCCGCCACGATCTGATCGTAGTGTCGTGATACATTTTCCTTGATGTTTCTCCACATCAACCTTGAATTCTTTGATCGCATCAAAGTATTTAGACTTGTGGCACATCAAGTAAATGTATCTATACTTTGAATAATCGTCTAAAAATTAGATAAAGTATTCAAAGCTACCTCTATTATAACGGCCCTCTCTTGCTAACTTTTACCTTATAGGGTCGTTACGTTGACTTTACTGCTGGGCCAACCAAAATAAAAAAAAACTTTAATTTTATTGGCTTTGCCAGATTTGACTCATAGACATCTTAGTTGTAAGACTGAAGCACTAACCAAAAGCCCTACAACACTTTTTGTTTTACAATGGCACCAGTCGACTAATATCCTTCCAGTCGACTGGTGCAGTTGACTGCACCGGGGATTCACTCGCACGAATGTTTCTGTTCCCTCAACCAGTCAACTGATACCTGTATCAGTCGACTGATATGCCTGGAACTGTAGTTTCTAGGTTTCAGAAACACCGTTTAAGTATATATATATACATTCTACTTCAACTACACAACAAGATTGTAGACTCACAAACATAATAACCATAATCATACTCCATTTGCATGCATTTCAAACTCCAAATTAACTACTCAAACTTAAAGTCTTTGCGGAAGTAAACTACTAACATAAACTCAAAAGAAAATACTCATAAAGTTTTATTGTTTAGAGTTTTAAACGCTAAACAAAACTCATCCCGAAGGATCCTACTCCACGGTTCCGCCACCACTGACATGATTCATCCATCCTTGAGCCTCCTTGCCTTACATCTTCCCTTTACCTTTATCTACAGTAAAAGGATGCAACTATAAGCAAATAGCTTAGTAAGTAGATACCTATCTCACAAAAACATGCAATCGATATCAAACATGCTCTTGGTCAACAATGCTTGCTTTTAAACATATGTACTGAAAATGCTATGCTTAAAATGAATAAGCTCATGAATACACTTGTAACAAATGTTTGCATTTGGAAACTTTGCTTGAAATGAAAAATGTGTAATATGCTTGAAATGATTTCATGCTTTTGAAAAACTTGAAACTTATACACTTATACTTCTTATACTTCAAAATAATAAACATCCTCCTTTGGGCCCGGCATAGTACCAATGCGCGCATCCTTAATAAGTTCGGGGTAGCTAGCCACCGAATCCTAATAGGACATCTTACTAGCTCACCTAGATCTCATGGGCCTCGGCCTGGCACATGCCAAAAAGACCTCGGTCTTTCAAACTAATATACTTAACTTGTACTCATGCTTGTATTTAAAATGCATAACTTAGCACTTATAAAGGTAATGTTCCCAAAACTTGTTTTAGGACACAACAAGACCTCAGTCTTATTTCTTTTCTCATTTCTTAGTCCTAGAACTCGTTCTAGGGCTTTTTAAGACCTTAGTCTTACTCAGAACATCGATATCGAACACCTTGCGTGCCGAAATCCCAAAACCTCGCGTTTGGGCAAATCAAGACCTTGGTCTTACTATACTAGGATCACATCATACAAAAGACTTGAAAAATCATGTTTAAAACTCATTAGAGAACTACTTTTACTGCAGGTGAGAGATCTACTTACATCCTTATGCTTAGAACTCACTATACTGACGTAGGATCTAGCGTGGTACTCCTCGTCCACTTCCTTCGCACGATCCGGATCTTGGGCACAAGAAAAGAAGAGGAGAAACCCTAGTTCTTTTCTTGTTTTCGGCAAAGAAGAAGAAGAATGAGAAAACTCTTGGTTTTCTCTTCTTCCATTCCTTTATATACTAAGTGGAAGTTGAAGCATCACTCATAAAAGATGCTTACTATTACTTATCTAATATCGATTTCATATTCTAATGAAATGATAAATGGATTGGTAACTTGAAATTAACCCCAACTTGCGAGTTATAGGTTTGATCCCTCACTTTGACCTTTTTAAAAGAAATTTTAGTTTCTTTTTGTTTATTTTTGGAAAAATTCTAAAAAATTCAAGTGTTACATCTATACTGGATAATCATAGGACCACACAAATCAGAATGAACCATCTCTACCATATCTTTGGCTCTATACCCCATAGCCTTGAAGGGCCTCTTGGTTATCTTACCTTCCAAGCAAGATTCAAAGGTTGGGAAGTCTTCCACTACCAACGAACACAAGGGCCCATTGGCTATCAACCTTTGAATCCTACTAAGGTTAATAAGACCAAGCCTTAGACGCTAAAAATATGTTTGGATCATCTCGGAAGGTACCTTTCTCTTATTTTGGTTAGATGATGGGCTATTAACATCTAATTGTATCGTGAGAGATTTTGGTTCTAAAATGCACAAATAGCTTATCCATGTTCCTAAACAGATAATCTTTCTATTCCACTTTTCATAACAAAAAGCAATAAAATATCTATTATTTTATAAACTGAACCAGCGTTCTTTCTAAAAATTAGGTACATAAAAGCAATCTTCTTAAAACCAAAACTTTATTTTCCTATCTAAAGACAAATAAATAACTCCCACTACAATAGTCACCATCTCCGTAGCATATCCCATGTAGACGATAATCTGCTCCTCAGCTAGTCGTCGGGTTTCCTGGAACCCCTGCAAAGAAATGTAAACATGATTAGTGGCATCCGTATCTACATACCAGGTACCGGTAGATAACACCGCTAAACATGTTACAACGACAAAAGAAAAAGATATACCTGAATTATTCATCTGACGGCAAGGACAGTCCGCCTTCCAATGTCCTAACTGCTTGCACGTGAAGCACTTGTCTTTCAGCTTCTTCACGCCACTCTGAGGTCCCTGTAATCCAGTCACTTTCTTTGCCCCAGCTTGTTTTTTCTTCTTCTTGCCTTTCAGTTTAGAAGTAGAAACCCCTTGAGCAATGAAAGTATGTGAACTCTGAGGAGAAAACCCTTCTGCTGCCTGGAGTTCTGCCAGAAGTTCCGCCCACGAATATGTACGTTTGTTCATATTATAGCTTAGGCAAAACTTCTCAAAACTCTTTGGCAGAGATTGGAGGATGAGATCGACCTGGGTTTCCCCATCGATTTCTGCTCCAAGGATTTCCATCTCCTTTAGCCAAGTCATCATTTTGAGAACATGTTCCCTTACGGGCATACCCTCAATCATGGTGGTCGTCGTCAAGTTCTTCATGACCTCTTGCCTAGCGGCCCGATTATGATGTCCGAAGAGTTTGTCGAGATTGGATGTTTTATCACTGGTAATGGAAGAAGCCTGATATTGATGACTCTGAGCAATCTCGTCTGCTTCTAACCACTGCTAAAATATTCCATCTCCTCTTCATCATTAATCATGCTGGGCTTTTAAGCACAAAACTCAACAAGATTATATTTGGATTCCTCGGCAGTTGAGACAAAGTCCAGGTTTAATTCCCAATCCTTATTATTAGGGGCATTAAGTTGGTTTTCTCTTAGAATTAAATCAAGTGGGTCTAGATCCATTTTTGAAAACACCTGAGAATCAAAACAATCACAACTTTAGATTTTCGAAAATAAATTATTTTCTCAAACAATAAATTTCGAAATCAACCAACACCTCAAAACATCAAAAATATCGTATGTCACGATGGTGTGGACGTATACGAATTCTACATTTGTAAGAGAAGGTTTTACCCATTAATTTTATTATCTTGTCAACCTAACTTTTTGACAAATAAAATTAATAGTTGGTCCTCTTCAGCCCTACAAATAATAGCAGTGACTCTATTGGAGAGGATACTATTATTTGCATCTAAGTGTTTACCATTACACGATACTAAGAAAATTACCTTGGATTATGTATTTTCCGTTGGGGAAAATCACACACTCTTAAATAATTTCCTATAATCATGTTTGACCCAGTGATATGCAGAACAAGCCCATCCGATGAGGAGGAAGACACTCAAAGCTGACACGCAAACTTGTTCGCTCATTTGTCAAATTAGTAATGGAGGTCGTGAGACCCTTAGGGTCCCTCTCCCACTTAGTTATTTATAATGAGGAATTTCATGCACACACATAACAAGCACATAACCAAAACAATAAACAAGAAAAATCCTAGATTTTTCCAACTATCATGGCTTTAGTCTCTAATGTGCCTCCAGTTGTGTCGCCACGACGTCCGCTCCTCCCTACACCATGCACAAGCCACCATTGAAGGGATCTTCGAGCCGAGATGATAAGCTAATTATTTACATCCATCGATCATATACTCCTCAAAGGAATGTACATATAATCTAGATCGAAAGTAAATAAAAAGCACGACTAAACATGTGCCGTGTTTAATTATAAAAATTAAATACCTATCTAGCCTCATCAACCCCGAGGATTCAAATAATTACAATAATGCACAATCCAATCACACACAAATTATTTAAGTCATAATAGTTGGAATCTAGTGCTTGCAATAAAGAGTTAGCCTACGCACATCCACATATTATCCGATAAAAATAAAATATATGATAATATACAAAAAGTAACCAAATCCTAAACACACAAAACCGAAAACCTCAGCTCTGATACCAATTGATAGGAATAGGTATGGCTCGGCGAGCTTCCTAAGCAAATACCTGGTCGTCCATGAGAGACCTCTCCATGTCTACGGATTAAAAATTTAATCCGAATGGAGACTTATCTCCCAAATGACCGTCTCATTGTTGTACTAATTGGTTCGAATTACAACTTAGCCAAACTAGATAGTTAGGCCTTGTAACTCGCCTAACCAATTGGTCGCGGAAAAGATGACGAGCGGATCACTGATTTTTGTGTTTATTATCGAGGTCCATGACATAATTAATTATCAACATTAATTAACAAATAATTAAAACATGATAATTAATTAAAAACTCACATGCAATAATAAAAAAGCAAATGAGCCATAGGAGAAGGTATACCTCTCGTTATCTCGCGATCTTCTATCATATGACCTCCTCTCTTGGACGTCATGTGGGTGACGATTTACCAAGATTCGGAATGACCAAGGCCTCCAATTAATCCTCCTTCTTCCTTCTCTTCAATGCTCCAAGCAAACCCTAGCATCTAGGGTTTTCACCAGCCATTATTATCAGCTTCGTGGACCCACCGGGCATCCACCTTGCTCCAAAGGATCGCCAACCATAAGAGGGTGAAAGGAAGATGAGGAAGAAGGAAAGAGAGAGAGAAAATAACTCTCCCCTTAATCCAAAACCCTAATCCGCACTCCCACCTTCTTCTTCCCTTACCGCCGGCGCCAATTGCTTCCAAAGCACCGCTAGTTGCTTCAACTCCTTCCTTCTCTATTGTGCGCAACCAGGAGGAAGTGGGCAGGGATGAAGGTGAAGAAGAAAACAAGGAAGAAGATGGAGGAAAAACCACTTCTTTGCTCTTCCTTCTTCTTATCGTCGGCGTCGGAAACCACCTTGTTGTGGTTACCACCGGCGATTATCTCTCCTCCAATCTGGCTCGCCGAATACCTCAAGGTGCTGCCTTCCTTGTTGAAGTCCCACGCCCAAAGGAAAAGAAGAGAAAAGCTTCTCTTCTTCCTCTCTTTGCACCGGCGCCACTTGTGACCTAGGAGAGAGAAGAGAGGAGAGGAGAGGAGAGGGAGAGAGGCTTTAGGGTTTTCCTTGGATGAATTGGATCAATTGATTAGCCTTGCTTTCATGACACCATGGGGTATTTATAGGGTTACAATAGGGATCATGAGGAGGAGTTGGGTCTTGATCTGCTAATGGATTCAAACCCGATCCATTAATGAAGAACCATTCCACTAAAGGTCCTTCATTGAATCACCTCACCAACCCCCATATCTACATATGGGCTCCACCTATTATGAGTACATTCATCTTCCCGTGTTTAAGATATCGAATGTTCATTGATTAATTTAAATCACTGACAATTTTAATTAATCAACCTCTAACTCCTTGACTAGTACCATTCAACCTTATCATCATATTGGATCAAGTGCACTTGCAAAATTTAACATGATAAACCTTATGAGCTCATTAAGGGGGCATCATCATCCCGACCCACCAGGACACAGATTTCGTCTATAATCAATGGCACACAATATTATTTCCCAACTTACATGGAATATCGATTTAGCATAATAAATCTCGCCCATTGGTAAATCAAAGAAATAACTACTAAGTACATGTGCCTATTCTTATATCGGGATTTAGAGCATGTACACCATAATTAAACCGAGGTTAGATCCAATTATAAAGTCAGTATAAATTGGATCACCTCTATGTTGGTCCTGCTCAATGCACACAAAGTGCACTAGTGTAATTCTATGGTCAAGATAAACCACACCTAATTACACTACAACTTTTCCGATGGTTTGTCCAACTCCATCTCGGTTATGAGCCTCTACTTATACTCTGCAAGGGACTAATAACATGATCTTCTATGTGTCACCATATATCATGTTATCTACAATGCAAAGTATCAGACATTTATGCATATACTAATATAAACATGCATCAGTGATTTTGTGATTCTCTTTCAAAATATAGATGTCTATACAAAAAGTAAGACTTTTAGTATACATTCTAACACCTTCAATGGTGGCTTGCACATGGTGTAGGGAGGAGCAGACGAGGTGGCGACACGATTGGAGGCACATTTATTACTAAAGCCATAATAGTTGGAAAAATTAGTTTTTTTCTTATTTATTGCTTTTAGTTTATGTGCTTGTCGTGCATGCATGAAAATTCCTCAAATATAAATAACTAAGTGGGAGAGCGACTCTAAGGGTCTCATGGTCTCTATTACTAATTTGACAAGTGATGCGAATAAGCTTGCGCGTCGGCTCTGAGTGTCTTCCTCCCATCGGATGGGTTTGTTCTGTGGATCACTGGGTCAGACATGATTATAGGAAGTTATTTAGGAGCGTGTGATTTTCTCCATCGGATGACACATAATCCGAGATAATTTCCTTAGTATCGTGTAATGGTAAACATTTAGATGCAAATAATAGTATCCTCCCCATCGGAGTCACTGCTATTATTTGTAGGGCCGAAGAGGAACCAACTATTAAATTTATTTGTCAAAAAGTTAGGTTGATAAAATAATAAAATTAATGGGTAAAACCTCCTCTTATAAATGTAGAATTCGTTTACGTCCACACCATGACATGCGATATTCTCGGTGTTTTGAGGTGTTGGTTGATTTTAAAATTTATTATTTGAGGAATCAATATTTTTTAAAAATCTAATGTTTGTGATCGTTGTGGTTCTCAGGAAATTTTCAAAATGACATTCAACCCACTAGCTATAATACTTAAGGAAAACAAACTTACGGGCCCTAATTACATTGACTGGAAACGGAACCTGGACATTATCGTAACTGCTGAGGAGTACAAGTTTGTACTTTTAGAGTTCTGTCCGGAGAAACCTAGTGAGAATTCTGATGAAGAGGAGAAGGAATGTTATAAGAAGTGGATTAAAGCAGATGAGATGACACGGTGTTACATATTGACATCTATGTCAAATGTATTGCAACATCAACATTAGACTTTTTCCACTGCTTATGATATGATGTTCAATCTTAAAGAACTTTTCGGACATTAGAATCGGGCCGCTAGGCAGGAAGCAATAAGGAACTTGATGACGACTACCATGATTGAGGGAACACCCGTGAGGGATCATGTTCTCAAGATGATGACTCATTTTAATGAGATAGAAGTCCTTGGAGCCGATATCGATGGGGAAACCCAGGTCGATATCATTCTCCAATCTATGCATAGGAGTTTTGAGCAGTTTCGCGTGAACTATATTATGAAAAAATGTACATATTCGTTGGCGGAACTTTTGATAGAACTCCAGCTGGCAGAGGGACTTTTTCGTCAGAGTACTCATGCCTTGATTGCTCAGAGGGTTTCTTCTTTTAAACCGAAAGACAAGAAGAAGAAGAAGAAACAAAGTGTGGCAAAGAAGGGGGCAGGATCTCAGGACCTCAAATTGGCATGAAGAAGCCGAAAGGCAAATGCTTCACGTGCAAGCAGACTGGACATTGGAAGGCGGACTGTCCCCGTCGTCAGGAGAATAAAGGTATATCTTTTTTCTTTTGTCGTTGAAACATGTTTAGCGGTGTTATCTACCGGTACCTGGTGTGTAGATACGGGAGCCACTGATCATGTCTACAATTCTTTGCAGGGGTTCCAGAAAACCCGACGACTAGCTGATGGAGAGATTACCGTCTACATGGGCAATGCTACGGAGGTGACGGCTTTGCATGCTGCAAACGGGAACAACGACTTAGGAAGAGGAAATAGGGAGAAGGAAGAGGGGAGAACATTTCCTTCTTTGGTCGGCACAAGCAAGAAGAGAAAGAAGGATTTGTTTGGTGGCTTCGTTTCTTGGAGGATCATCACCCACACGCCGTCCAAGGAGAGGATAGATCATACAGTAGAAGATCGCAAGGTAACGAGAGATATATCTTCTCTTATGACTCTTTGATCTTATTATTCCATGTGTTGTTAATTAATTATTATTGTTATTAATTATTTTTAATTAATTATGATGATTAATTATCTTGAACCCCGATGATAAACACAAAAGCCGACGATCCGCTCGTCGTCTATTCCGCGGCTAATCGGTTGGACGAGATTGACCGCTAGAACAACTTGATTGTTCAAGCGATCCCTCGAATTGGTTAGTATGACGATGAGAATGTCGTTTGGGAAATAAGTCTTCATTCGGATTAAACATTTTAATCTGTGGACATAGAAAGGTTTCCCATGTGCTACCCGGTATGCGCCTAGGAAACCCGCAACCATCAGATAGGTTGTGAGAGATGACTGGGGTGAGCGAAATCAACTTATGCTATAACAAAGTTATAAACTGATCCCATGATTTATCTTTCGTTATATAATCTGAGGACGAGCTGTGAAGCGATGACACGCTAGAAATCCATCCCATACCATGGAGAGATCACGATGACATTGAAATTTTCTCTTTACGATGTAGTCGATTCTGCGAAGATTAACACGAGTTGGTTCGCCTGATTAGGCGCCTCCGATATTTAAATCATATCCAAGAGGAAAAATATAGTAAAAATAGATGAGATCCATCCTAGTGAATAACATAACCTCCCCCTTATACACTAAGAGAAGAGTTGCGAATCCTGGGACGCTGGGCTTCTAGATTACCACCGCGAGCGCTTCCCGATTTACCCTGGTGACCGGTGGGAAACTTCCGTGGGGCCGGGCCGGTCACCCCTCTGCTGCCTGGTTCATCATTTTTTTTTACTAAGAGAAGAGTTGCAAGGGATGCTCTCCCAAGGGACACACCTCATCAAAGGATACACCCCTATCTTTATTGTAGTTTTGCATAAAGATCTACATGTACTCGGGTTCAAGCTCTCGAGTCCTCATCTTCCGGGCAGCCGAGAGATGGGGCACTCGAGTTTGAGTTCCTGAGTACTCCCAGGTCCTCGAGTACTCTAGCGCTCAGATACTTCGGCAGATGATCAACAATTCAACTAGATCAAATGTAATCCTGATAATGATAACTCAGCAAAGTGATTGGGTAGCTCAGGGTGAGACCAGATAGACGCATCCTCTCAGCTGACCAGGTTTCGGTCGGATAGTGACCATATCACCAATCTAATCCAAATTATATAATTAAAAGAAATAATTCATCGGATATATCGATTGCTAAATCGATTCTTATAAATATCACAAAAACGACAGTACGACGCCATGACAAACTCAATCCGAATCTATTTTTTTGTTAAGTGACAAAAAATTTAACACCTTATAGCTGATTTTGAATTTACCTGATATCCGATACCCGATAATTACTTATCCGGCAAGCTCGAATTCTTAGTAATCAACAGAAATTCGATAACGGATCATTTGCAATTAACGGAAATCTGATAACAGGTAAATTCTTATAAATAATATACCCGACAACCGAGCACAAACCCGATACCGATAACCAGGTGCCTGCCCCCTTTTGTCGTCGATCCCTCTGATCCCTCATCGCTCTCTTCGTCGGCCCTTGGAACCCCCGCCCGTCTTCTCCACTTCGAAGCAGCAAACCCTAAGGCGAATCCATGGCGAGAGGGCGGCGAAGTGAGGACGACGATTTCATCGACGACGACGACGTCGATGAAACCTACGATGAAGACGAGGAGGAGGAGGAGCTCGGTACTGGAAAAGGAGGGCAGAAGAGAAACAGATCTCAATTCATCGACGACGCGGCGGAGGAGGACGACGACGAGGAAGAAGAGGACGATGAGGATGACGAAGAGGTTGGTGCGAGCCGCCGGAGCAGGGAAAAGAGGGCACGCGGATCGCAGTTTTTCGAGCTCGAGGCAGTGGTTGACAGCGACGACGAAGAGGAGGAGGAGGAAGGCGAAGACGGTATGATGGTGATCTCTGTATTTAAGAGTTATTTCTCTCTTTGTTTTCTCTACGCATATGTCTTCTTTAGAAATCATGGTCGATAGTAAATAGTATCAACAAAACTTCAATCTTTTGCATATCCTTTTTAAGGTTATAACCATGCCTGCAATATGTTCACGGCGTCGATCATACGTATGAAAGTTAATTTTCAGATAATTATAGTTGCTACCTTTCTTATGAATTAATTTTGTTATGGCTTAGGCTAATAGATGTTGAACCTAAAATTTCTACCCACATGAAAATTCAAAAGTTATACTTAATTCTCTTTGTTTGTTGTATTAGTTTGATGCAAGGCTGATGTTTCTTTTGTTTTTCTTGTTAAATCCAACTTCGCTTAGGTTTTGTATGGTAAATATTATTGTGCCGAATGTTTTTTGTTGACTTGTTGCTATTATGAGTTGACATGTACTCAGTTATTTTGAAAAATATGATGTCTGCAAATGTTGTTAATGTATCTACTTGTGGTTTTTGTTTTACTTATTTGATATTGGGAGAAGTGCAGATTTTATAAATGATGTTGGAGCTGACTTGCCTGAGGAGGATGACAATCGAAGATTACGACGCCCTATATTAATGCAAGAAGATCAGGAAGACGTTGATGAGATAGAGAGACGTGTCAAAGAAAGATATTCTAAAACAAATCAGGTAGACTATGCTGAGGATGCCACTGATGTTGAGCAACAAGCACTTTTGCCATCAGTGAAAGACCCCAAACTATGGATGGTCAAATGTGCGGTATGTTGTTATTTGTATTCACTGGTTACAATAAAGATTATTAGTAATTTTTGCAACTTGCTTATGTTAACTATCCTGCATGTTTTCAGATTGGCCATGAGCGTGAGACAGCCATTTGTCTCATGCAGAAATTTATGGATAGGTCTGATCTACAGATCAAGTCAGTTGTTGCACTGGATCATCTAAAAAATTACATTTATGTTGAAGCTGAGAAAGAAGCCCACGTGTTAGAGGTCTGGAGTTTCTGATTCTGGTATTTCCTTCTCTTATATCATCGAACTGGATATTTGAAAATTTCAATTTCTTTTGCCGCTTCAGGCCTGCAAAGGCATGCGAAACATCTTTTCTTCAGCTAAAGTGACGCTTGTGCCGATCAAGGAGATGACTGATGTTTTATCTGTTGAAAGTAAAGCTGTTGAACTTGCAAGGGATACATGGGTCCGGATGAAGATTGGTATTTACAAAGGGGATCTTGCCAAGGTATGACTACACTTGAAACTAGATTGATATGTTTGTATCATTCTTTGGTTGACATTATATATTTGTCTCACAGGTCGTCGATGTCGATAATGTTCGTCAGAAAGTCACAGTCAAGCTCATACCTAGAGTTGATCTACAAGCTCTAGCTAATAAATTGGTATGAAGTTCATCTATTGACTAACTATATGCCAATAATTCCTTTTTGTCAAATCTATAATCTTATGCTTATTTTATATTTTTGCAACTTGTTGTTTGCAGGAAGGTAGGGATGTTGTAAAGAAGAAGACTTTTGTTCCTCCCCCTCGCTTCTTTAATATCGATGAAGCAAGGTATTCAATGACTTTAAACTCTTAAAGTTTGATTAACTGAATGTAACATAGATGTTGTTGACAAATTTGACTAGTTTGATATATTGTGTTCAATTTGGTTAGGGAGATGCATATCCGTGTTGAACGGCGACGAGACAAGGATAGTGGTGAATATTTTGAGATGGTTGACGGTCTGATGTTCAAAGAGGGTTTTTTGTATAAAACCATTTCTGTCAAAAGTATTAGCTTGCAGAACATAGATCCTACATTTGATGAACTTGAGAAGTTCAGGAAGCCTGGTGATGATGATGGAGAGGTTGCAAGTTTGTCCACTTTGTTTGCCAATAGGAAAAAAGGCCATTTCATGAAAGGGGATTCCGTGATAATCATTCGTGGAGAATGTAAGAATCTGAAGGGATGGGTGGAGAAGGTGGAGGAAGATACCGTCTATGCAAAACTACCCGAGCTGGTAATTTTTTTCCTATGTTTATTTCCATTGTCAATTCGTTGTAAGATATATCTGGGTAAGAATTTTAATTAGTTCCATGTTTTGCACAGGGAACAATTGCTTTCAACGAGAAGGAGTTATGCAAATACTTTAAACCGGGAGATCATGTCAAAGTGGTATCAGGTGTTCAAGTAGGTGCAACTGGTATGGTTGTAAAGGTTGAAAGCCACGTTCTAATTATTTTGTCGGACACTACAAAAGACCATGTAAGTCAGGCTTCAACTTGAATCATAGGATTAATAATGCCAGTTTGGTTAAAATTTAATTGTATACAATTTGGTTTAGATACGCGTTTTCGCCGACCATGTTGTAGAGAGTTCTGAAATTACTACTGGGGTTACTCGTGTGGGTGATTATGAGTTACATGATCTTGTGCTGCTAGAGTAAGCTTTTATGCTGTGTTCATGTAGGCTTTTTGGGGTTTGTTTTTGATCATTGTGACTTCCTGACTGGTCAAAACCTTGCAGCAATATGTCTTTTGGAGTTATCATACGCTTGGAGACTGAAGCATTTCAAGTAAGCTAGGTTTACTGATGGTAATCAATTGCAACTCACAAGTTTATCTACCTAACTTTCCGCTCTTTAGGTTCTTAAAGGAGTGGCAGATAAGCCTGAGGTTGTTCTTGTTAAGTTCAGGGAGATAAAAAGCAAAATTGAAAGGCGAACAACTGCCAAAGATCGCTCAAACAACATCGTTGCAATTAAGGATGTTGTTAGGGTTGTTGAGGGCCCATTTAGTGTAAGATTAACTGTCATGTCATTTTAGTTTTTTAATTTATGTTTTAATTCATGTATAGTTGATTTTAGCATAGATATGATTTTGCTTGACCAGGGGAAGCGAGGTCCTGTTGAACACATATACAGAGGGCTATTATTTATACATGACCGTCATCATCATGAGCACGCTGGTTTTATTTGTGCGAAAGCTCAGTCATGTGTGCTTGGATGTGGATCACAGGGGAATAGAGATAGAAATGTGTGTTAATGTAGTTTTTTATAGAAGCTAGAAGTTGAATGTCAGCTAATGTATGCTATTTATTGCAGAATGTTGATTCCTTGAGCTCTAGACTTGATGCTCTCCGTTCTCCATCCCGTTTTCAGTCTCCAAACAGACTGCCACCTAGAGGACCACCTTCAGAATGTATGTATGCTGCCAATTCCATTTCTCCAAGTCTCTCTTATGCATTTGCAGGGTTCTTATTCATAGTCATGAACTCTTGTTCAACTAGTTAGTTAATTTCATATTGTTTCATGGATGTTTTTTAATTTCTTAAATGCACATTAATCAAAAATGTAGTTCAAAGATACAGAGGCGGAGGTGGAGGTGGAAGGGGTGGAAGAGGAGATGAAGCCTTAGTCAGTAAAACTATTAAAATAAAATCTGGTCCCTGGAAAGGATATCGAGGTCGTGTTAAGGAGGTAACAGGCTATTTAGTACGAGTCGAGTTGGATTCTCAGATGAAAATTGTCACAGGTAAGTTCTGTTGATGCATAATTTCCATAATTTCATATATTTCTTACCAATTTGTTGTTATAATAACAGTTAAGAGACAAGATATCGCAGATGCAGTTGGTAACGGTGTTGCAACTCCTTTCCGGTATTAATTCTTTTGTAATATCATTATTTTCTGATTTCAAGTGTTTAATACTTGAATATTTGTTCACTGAATTTTTTACTCGTTTATGATTCAGGTTTGGATCAGGTAGAGAAACACCTATGCATCCATCACGAACGCCAATGCATCCTTATCAAACTCCCATGCGGGATCCTGGTGGTAGGTTATCAAATGTTTTTCATCTTTTATCTGTTTTTAGAAGTTAGTGAAATCTTAGGAGGAACTTCTACGCGAAAGCAATTTAATAATAAGATGCGTCTACATTGAGAGATTTCAATCAGATTTTACGACAATCTCTGGATTTCTCTGTCACAAGTTTCATGACATATATATTATTTTTTTCAGCGACTCCTATCCATGACGGGATGAGAACACCCATGCATGATGGGACGTGGGCTCCTATGAGTCCTCCAAGGTAGTCTTTTTTAACATCAAATGTTTGTTCGGTTATACTTAATCTGTTTGCCACTCAATACATTGCCAACCATGAATCTTTGTGCGCATTTATATTGTTGAATTTTCCAACTTGGCCAATTCAGATCTGAGATTGGTCCATCAATTCCAAACTTTTTGGAGACTGGATATCTTGCGAAAACTCTTAGCACATGATACATGATATTCTATATATTTTATCTGTTCTATTTAAGTGTTCATTGTTCTGTAGTTATTTTTTCAGGTTTTGAACATTACCATCTTAAAATGTGTCCATGCTACATATTTGATTTTCTCATGCTGTACTTATGCTGACTCGGCTCTTGGCTTTTCTTTCCGAAGATAGACTCTTTGTTTTTGCCTCTCCTGATGTGTTCTCTATTTGTCCTGCACTTGGTAAATTTAATTGGATTTGCTTTGCGCATCCATATTTTATAATTTGAAACATGCACTAACAATAATCCAGATCAATGATTTGATGAATCCGACCTTGATATTTTCATTTGCAATTAGATTCCCCTCGCTAACATATGAACTCATTACTTATTATACTGATAACCTGTACAGGGATAATTGGGAAGACGGTAATCCTGCTACTTGGCGAACGAGCCCACAATATCATGTATGTGCTTTTTTTCCTATTTAGATGCAAGTCCTTTCAAGTAATAATCACAACCTACCTTATGCTATCTCAGCCCGGAACTCCTGTTCGTACATACGATGCACCTACTCCTGGTTCGGGTTGGGCTAACACTCCAGGAGGGAGCTATGGTGATTCTGCAACACCAAGGGAAAGCAGCTACGGTAATTGAGTTCATGAAATCCTTCCACAAATTCATTCTTTGCAGTCGGAGGTGTAATGTAATTATCGTCTACCAGGAAGTGCAGCGAGCCCGTATCTACCATCAACACCTACTGCACAACCTTTGACCCCCAGCTCAGCATCGTACCTTCCTGGTACTCCTGGTGGACAGCCGATGACACCTGGAAATGTCGGATTGGATATGATGTCTCCTACAATAGGTCAATCTCTCTTAACCTTTTCATATAATATTTTTGTATGAAAAACTTCAATTTGTTTATTTCAACATGGCAAATGGATCATATAACGAGCAATACAAGCTATACATATTCATTAAAAGAGTTATCGATTACAAGTAAACCATCTGATCTAGTTCCTAGCTTTGGCTCATATTTTATTTACCTGGTGACCGGTGGAAAACTTCCGTGGGGCGGACCGGTCACCTAGATTCATTTGCTATCTGGTCCAATATTTTTTTTTAGCTTTGGCTCATATTTTGGTTAAGAAACTTGTACGTTTTTGCCCTGTTTACTAAATTATACATGCTTAGTAGTTAGATTTTATGTTTCTAGTTACGATTATTTGTTTTCACCTCGATCTATTTCTTGTCCACCCTGGGCACACTATTCCTTTACTCTGGATGTCTGTTCCTTCGGTTGGAACACTTAATTTGACGTGTTTGAACTTTTCGTTAATTCATTGCATACATCGCTGTTCATTTATTCAAAAGCAACGAAGCAATAGATAATTCTTCCAATCTGTGGCGAGACAAGTTATACGATCAAAGTGTTCCTGTTCTGTAGGTGGAGAGAGCGAAGGAAACTGGCTGATGCCTGATATATTGGTTAACGTCGGGAAAACCGGAGGTGATTTCCATGTCGGAGTTGTTAAAGACGTGCTAATGGTATGCCGATGAGTTTTTTCCTCACCCTTCTATCCACCTAATTGATGTGTTTTCATGTTTGCCCTCACAAACTGCCTATTCATTTCAGGACGGTTCCTGCAAAGTTGCTGTCGGATCAGCTGGCAACGGAGAGACGATGACCATTCCTCCCTCAGACGTCGAGGTGATTAGGCCCAAAAAATCTGACAGGATCAAGATCATGAATGGGGTCATGCGCGGAGCAACAGGGAAGCTTATCGGTGTCGATGGGTCCGATGGGATTGTAAAGTTGGACGACACATATGAAGTCAAGATTTTAGATTTAGTGTTGCTCGCTAAGCTAGCAATAGTATGAATCTCTACAGGCTCTCTCCTTGTATTCATTACCTTCAACTCAATATGTTTATCTACTACTTTTTTGTTATGTCAGTTCCAAATTAAAACTTGTATATCAAGGTATCTGTTTTTGGATATTTAATCTTTTCAAATGCTTTCCAAGAGCACCGATATCGCGCTCTCCTTTTCAAGGCATGATAAGTTTTTTTACAAATCCATCTTATAATTTCTTTGTTTTTTTCCTTATTATATTATATACGATTGGACACCCATTAATAATAAGTGGCAATTGAAGGACCTAATTTTTAGATTTTTTAAAGGGCATATTTATTTTTCATTTTAAAGTTACATTAAAAAAATATGATAATGATATTTAGGTATTGAAATCATTAAAAACAATTATTTAGGGGATTCGAGATAACTTTATGGTGCTATATAGATAATTTTACCGTGCTATATTTTAAAAATCGGTTTTGATTTTTAAAAATTAACATCAATTTGATTTTATTTTATGATTTTATTTTAAAAATCAATACCATAATAATATTATTTAAAATCTAACATCACAATAATATTATTTTTTAATGCATTATGTCACAATGGCCGTTAGGATGGGTAAAATGACAAAAAATAAGTGCACATTTTGAAAAAATTGAAAGTTAAACATGTCTGGTAGAGTTTGAATCATTGGTGAAATTAGTTCCCCTCCATAGCTCTTCTGCTTCTTAAATTTACTGGTAAGTGATTAGTGAGGTCAGGCCGTGAACTTCGACCATGAGTTGGAAAAAACATAAGTAGGAATGTGAATATGATTAATATTTGGAGGGTATTTATGGTTTTTTTCGCGATTTAATCCCTTACCATTACTTGAAAATAAAATATTTCACCGAAAAAACGACTGGGCCACGACGATCACCACCGAATTGGTCGAGCCCAGGCGGAGCCCTAATCCAATCCGATCTGCTTCTCCGGCGACGCATCCGCCGCCGTGCATTAGCTGCTCCGCCTCCCGCCTCTTCCCGATTCGCGTTACTCCTCGACTCGGCGTCGCGAATAGGTTCATTGATTTACGCCTCGGTCGCCGTCAAAAAAAAAGGAAAGAAAAAAGTGGATTAGGGTTTTGATCTGATCACCTTTCTACTCGGACATGGGTGGGCCCGATTGCACCGGAGACGACCGGACGTTTAAGGTCAGTTTCAGTCAGGATGGCTTATCGAGACTGCATGCGAAGGTGATGGAGAAGCTTAAAGAGTTCATGGGCGATTATACTGATGATACACTCGCGGTAAGGTTTTGTTCACCCACTTTTGCTCATGTTTGGATTGAGGCATTGGTATTTTAGCCGGAGGAAACGCTTTGTTTTTCTTAGTTTGGGAGGGAACGAAAACTGAACCTCTAATATCTAATCTATAAACAACTAATCCAAACAAACAAGTTTTTTTTTTTTTTGGAGACATTGATCGTTTTTGTTCCCTGCTAATATATGAATATCAGATTTTGGGGGATTAAACAAATGGATGCTACTGTAAGATGTTTCTTTAGCTTGATAGTTCAGTCAAAGTTGTTCTATTTATGTTATCTTGCGACAATGTTCATCTGACGTCTGAATCTTACGGCTCAATGTTCCATTGGACCGAGTAACATTATGTCACAGACTTCACAATGTGATTGGAATTACAATGCCATGGTAGTTTTTCTCTTTTACATGCCAAAGCTCACATTTTTGCACTAACAAATATGCCTTCGTCCAATAATTCCCTCATGATGACACAGAATTTTCCTGTACTTGAGTGTCACTGCATGTAGCTTCCTCTAATACTTCGATACATTATATTGTAATATCAATTGTCACATATGACCTTAAATGGGTAATGGCCTGAGAGACAAAATGGCAAACCTATGCCATGTTAGTACAGGACACACTTCCTATTGTTACGAACTGGATCAATTGTTTCAGTAGATGGAAAATTTCAACTCTTGCACTTCACCTATGCTTATCATGGTGCCATTTGTGGTCAGCTTACTGGGATCCACGAAAGTGAAGGCTAACTCATTTTCTCTCATTCCCTCATTTGAGCCTCATCTATTCCCTTGGCCTTTGAGTGGACTCCTCTTCAATTTTTGGCTTTTCATAACATCTCGAATTTCAAAGATTTAGTTCCATTGTTAATGTACATGATGATGGAAGAATTTCTGTTGCCGTTTTGCTGTGTTGTTTTCACTTTTTTTGTATCCATTTATTTTTTTACATCATTTTACTTAATTTAGCTAGTGCTTAATTTGCATTTTAATTTCACATTGGCAGGACTATGTCCTAGTTTTGCTTAGGAATGGTCGTAGCAAAGATGAAGCTAGGAAGGAGCTGAATGTGTTTTTGGGGGATGATAGTGACATTTTTATTTCCTGGTATGAACACTTATCATTGTGTAAGAGTGCCTGTTTCCATAATAAAGTATATTCTAATATTTTCTTGTCTATTGACTGTAATTTAAATCTCTGTTCTATAGGTTGTGGGATCATCTATCGTCAAATATACACTTCTATACACAACCGAACCAATCTATTCCTGATGAAGCGGTCAAGTCTAAACCCATTTCTGGTGTACCGTCTGAAAGGCAGAGTTCTCATGAGGAGCAGAAAGTTACTGCTCAAACTGATTTGAACACTAGAAATAGTAATGGAAGAGGGTGGAAAGGGAAAACAAAGAATAATAATGGAGCATTTCCTCTTCGGAGCGTGGTGACCAATATTTTGCATGCAGAGGAGGAAGTGTCTAGACTAAATGTTATTGGACACTCGCATTCACCTACAGCTCGCATTCAGAGAAAACGGAGCAGAGATGATGAGCACCCACGGGTACATAACTTTCTGTACGCTTTTGAGGCTGACTTTGCTTTTCACTTGTAAAAGCATTGTAGGAACCAAATTAATTGAATGGGTTCTTGTAATTGACGACTAGGTGTAGTATGGCCACTCGGTTTGTTTAGTTATATTAGCGAATAATTATTGTCTAATGCCTTAAATTATTGATTCTGACTTAATGCTCTTAGGGTATCCTCTCTTTCTCTCTCTCTTCTTCCTGCTCCAATTTTGTATCTTCTCCTTCCCCATTGAGCAAACACCATCCTACTTCCTCGATCTTATTAATCATATTGTGACCGTGTGGTACATTGTAGGTGGACAATTCCCTCTGCTAAAAGACTCTATACAAGAAACTATGATTCTCAGCTATTTAGAGTTAGGTTCCTAAATTTTGTTCCACTATTTAACTTTATGTTCACAAAGTTGTCGACGAGTATTTTTCTAGCATCAGGGACTACAACAACCTACCATTTTTTTTTATTCTGGCTTGGGTTTACATTCACAATATTGCTCTGATAATTAGATCACAAGAAGGGTAAATTACAGAATTCCTTATTAGCTACAAACTCTATTTTGCAATCTTTGACTTGTATTCCTTTGCAATCTGCAAGTCCTCTACAACAACCAAGTGGGAAATTATAAAGGAAATAAACCCCAGCTTTATCTTTATGAAAACAAAGTAGTTGGATTCACACAATTCCAAAACCTTGTATTGGCTTGTATCCTTGCACTTACTATAATCACCTATATTCACCCATCTCCCCTTAAGATAAGATATCATGTCATCTCACCCATGGTTTAAAGTTTCGTTCCGTGCCGGACGGCACGGGACGATACTTACCGTTCCGCTGGAGATCCGAAACCGGCACAGAAGACATCGTGATTTCGTGCATGCGTCACGCGGCGATGGGTGAAGGCGGCAACAGAGGGAATCGTCCAGCGCCGGAGGAAAAATTGCCAACGCTGGAGGAAGAAACGCTACGCGCGTTGCCCTTCGTCGCGTCGCATGTGTTGCTGGGGGCGTCGCGAGACTCCTCCGACGCTGCCAGAAGAGTCGCCGAACTCCTCCGGTGCCGCCGGACGGCGCTTGAGTTGCCGGCCGCACATGCAGCCTCCGCCTGCGCTTCGCCCACGCTAGGGCTCGCGAGTGCGAGTGTGAGGAAATGGTTATAAAACATTTCTTCACATAAATATTTATCTCAATAAAATATTTAAAACTATATTTAAAATTAAATAAATTTTATTAATTAATTTTCTGAAAATTATTTTTAATGTTTCAAATATTATTTAAAAATTCTAAAAAAATTAAAAATCTAAAAAAACCTAAAAAAATTTCTAAAAAAATCATATTTATATTTTGATATATTTTTTATTATTTTATATATTCACTGTTTTATTATTTAATTAATATTCTGATATTTTTATCATTTTAAATATATATTATTTAAATTAATAATTAATTAAATGAATAAATAAATAATTTATATAATTATTATATGTAAAGTAGCATTTTATGTTAATTTATATATTTATTATAGATAATATTTTTTATCTTAGAATAAATTTGAAATTTGGATCTATAAATATTACGGTATGAAACTTTTTTACTTTTAGCATTTTTGCTTCAGAACATATAAAGTTTTGCTATTAGTAACTTAGTAAGGTTTAATTCGAGTTATTGATAGATTAATTTTCTTTAAAGAAAATTATATTTAATTTTTATAATGATATTAAGTTATTCAATAATTGAGAACTTATATAAAATTAATATATGATTTATTTTTAAATTATACACAATAAACATATTTATCTCATAATTATTATATACAACAACAACAACAACAACAAAGCCTTATCCCACTAGGTGGGGTCGGCTATATGGATCCTTTTACGCCATTGAGTTCTATCCCCTACTATATCATCATCTAGATTTAAATAAAATTTATCTTGTTTTATTGTTGCCAACCAAGTCTTTTTTGGTCTTCCTCTCCCTCTTTTAATGTGCGTATTTATCATAGTTTCACATCGTCTAACAGGGGCATTTATTGGTCTTCTAAGTACATGTCCGTACCATCTCAAACGTGTCTCCCGAAGTTTTTCTTCAATAGATGCAACTCCGACTTTCTCTCTAATACTCTCATTCCTTATTCTATCCATCCTCGTATGTCCACACATCCACCTTAACATCCTCATCTCTGCAACTTTCATCTTTTGCTCATGTGCTCGAGTCATAGCCCAACATTCAGCACCATATAACATAGCAGGTCTAACTGCCGTTTTGTAGAACTTCCCTTTAAGTTTTAGAGGTACTTTACGATCACATAAGACACCCGATGCTAATCTCCATTTCAACCATCCTGCTTGTATTCTATGTAAGACATCTCTCTCAATTCCTCCATCACTTTGCAAGAACGATCCTAAATACTTAAAGTTCTCGATTTTAGACAACTCATCATCTCCTATCTTAACAATTGTTTCACTACGTCTAGCATTGCTAAACTTAAATTCCATATATTCAGTCTTTACTCTACTAAGCCTAAAACCTTTCATTTCTAGAGTTTCCCGCCAAGATTCTAGTTTAGCATTTACTCCTTCACGTGTCTCATCTATCAAAACAATATCATCTGCAAACAACATGCACCATGGCACTGTATCTTGAATGTGCCTAGTGAGTTCATCCATGATTAGTGTAAAAAGATAGGGACTTAAAGCTGATCCTTGATGTAACCCTATCCTTATTGGAAATGCTTCAGTCAATCCACCTGAAGTCTTCACTCTAGTCGTTACATCTTCATACATATCTTTAATTAGGTCAATATATGTTACGCTAACGCCTCTCTTTTCTAGAATTCTCCATATAATTTCTCTTGGTACCCTATCATAAGCTTTTTCTAAATCAATAAATACCATGTGTAGATCTTTCTTTTGCTCTCGATATTTTTCAATTAATTGCCTAAGAAGATGTATAGCTTCTATTGTCGACCTTCCAGGCATGAACCCAAATTGATTTTCGGTTACCGTGGTCTCCTTCCTCAATCTTTTTTCTATTACTCTTTCCCAAAGTTTCATGGTATGACTCATTAATTTAATACCCCTATAGTTTGCACAATTTTGTATGTCTCCTTTGTTCTTATATAAGGGAACTAGACTACTTACCCTCCATTGATTAGGCATTTTTTTTGTTTTCAATATTAAATTAAATAATTTTGTAAGCCATTCAATACCTTTTTTCCCTAAACATTTCCATACCTCTATTGGGATATCATCCGGTCCCACGGCCTTTCCATTTTGCATCCCTTTCAAAGCTTGTTCTACTTCTGAAGTTTGAATTCTCCGATGAAAATTAAAATTTCTATACTCATTTGAAATACTTAAATTGCCTAAGTCAAGTTGGTCCCCTAAACTTTCATTAAAAAGTTGATGAAAGTAAATCTTCCACCGCTCTTTTATTTCGCTATCATTTACTAGTACTCTATCGCATTCATCTTTAATACATCTTATTTGACTAAGGTCTCTTGTTTTCCTTTCTCTTGCTTTAGCTATTTTATAAATGTCTCTTTCCCCTTCTTTTGTATCTAAATTTTGATATAATCGTTCAAAAGTTTTATTTTTTACTTCATTCACTGCTTTCTTAGCCTCTTTCTTGGCTATTGTATATTTTTTTAAGTTTTCCTCGTTCTTACAAATATATAATTCCTTATAAGCTATTCGTTTTTCTTTCACTTTCTCTTGTACTTTCTCATTCCACCACCAAGATTCCTTCCTTGGTGGTGCATGCCCCTTTGACTCACCGAGTACATCCTTAGCTACTATTTTCAACTTTGATACCATCTTATCCCATGTCGTATTAGAGTCGCTATATATTTCATCTAATGCTTGTATTCCTACCTTTTCCTTCAATATGTTTTGCTTCCCATCCTTTAACTTCCACCACTTAATTCTAGGAGTCGTGTATATTTTTCCTCTATTGATATTATAACTAAGGCGTATATCTAACACTACTAATCTATGTTGGGTAGTTAAGCTTTCTCCAGGGATAACCTTACAATCTTTACAAATCTTCCTATCTCTCTTCCTAACCATAAAATAATCAATTTGTGATTTATTATTCCCACTTTTGAATGTGATCAAGTGTTCTTCTTTTTTCTTAAAAAATGTATTAGCTAGTATAAGGTCATATGCTATCGCAAAATCCAATATAGTTTTTCCTTCTTCATTTCTTGTTCCAAACCCATAACCCCCATGTACTCTCTCATATTCTTCATTTTTCGCTCCGACATGTCCATTTAGATCGCCTCCTATTAAAATCATTTCATTTGGCGGAATGTTTTGTAATACCTCATCTAAATCGCTCCAAAATCTTGATTTAGTTTCTTCATCTAATCCTACTTGAGGTGCATATATGCTAATTACGTTCACAACTTCTTTCGCCACTACTATCTTGAGAGCTATAATTCTATCCCCCTTTCTAACTACACCAACAACTTCATCTTTTAAAGAACTATCTACAAAAATACCCACTCCATTTCTTGTTTTACTCTTTCCTGTATACCATAACTTAAAACCCGAGTTCTCTATCATTTTTGCCTTCTCACCTACCCATTTTGTCTCTTGCACACACAAAATACTAATTTTTCTCCTAATCATTGTATCTACTACCTCCATTGTTTTACCAGTGAGAGTTCCTATATTCCATGTTCCAAATCTGAGACTATTACTTTTCTTATAATGTTTATTCTTAGTCCACCTATGGTGTGAGAACTCTTGTCTATTTAACACTACACCCAAGTTCTCATGGAGATGTAGCGGTCCTTGCCGAGACGTTACAGTCGGACCCTGCAACGCGAACCCTTGCATATTTAGCACTACACCCGGGTTCTGGAGATGTAGCGGTCCTTGCCGAGACGTTACAGTCGGACCCTGCAACGCGTTCCTTCTGGGGAACATCCTAGCATTAGCATAATACTTTAATGGATCCATTCATTGAGTATTTGCCATAGTTTTTTTACGCTGGCTGGCAACCTAACGCAACCCTCCTCCTTTATCCGGGCTTGGGACCGGCCATGACTAGGTCGTCACAGGCGGAGTTCTCATAATTATTATATATAAATAAAAAATTACCGAAACCGGCACGGCACGATACGATACTGAAACCGTATCGTTCCGGTATGGGACTGAATCCTCGGCACGGGTCGAGATTTTAAACCTTGATCTCACCTAAGGCATGCAAGACTTACCATTGAGCATGGTTGTTGAGATGTAGAACAAAGCCAAAAAATCACCTCTGCCCTTCCAATAATCCTCTGCCCTTCCAACAGAGCCCCTTCCAATAATCCTAGTCTGGCAGACTTCTATGAGCACTTTGTGATCCAAATGAGAGCCTTCCATGGGTCCAATAGCCTTCTGCAAACCCTCATGTAGCCTTGTACTTGTGGCATACAATCAGCGGATGTGAGGTGAGCATCTTGTTGGCCAGTTACCCTGCGAGGTTAGATTCTAACCCAGGCTTTGGGAATGATGGTGGAGGTTGCGGCAAAAATTGTTTAAAATTTTCCTTAGGAAGTGTTTTATACATACAAAACATTTTTACGCAAAACAAATGGGCCTAGTGTTTCCTCATTTTCTCCACTTCATCCTTTTCTCCTACTGCCTTCTTCCTCTTCTTTCTCCCCTTCCCCTCCACTTGAATGATGCTAATTGTCACCAACGCCAGTTGTTACATTGTATGCTGCTCAGCACTAGAATATAATGATTGCATCTCCCTACACTTTTATATTGCTGTATCTCATCACTGAAAAAGGACACTATGCTCCTTGCCTACTCCATATCATGAATTTCAGCATCCAATTGCTTGCCGTCTACAATAAACTACAAGAAGCAAAACACTTTAAAGTTCATGTTCAAGTCATTTCATTGCTTCGATTCAGCTCATCAATGCCAATTTCCACTTGTAATGGTAATGATGCAATATAAATTAAATTTAACATTCATTTATATCAATAATTGGTTATATTGGACCTTGGGTTTAGTGTGTAATTCCTACTTTACTGCAGCTATCTAATAACTGTGTAAGACATAGGAATTGGACTAGTATATTGAGTTGATTATGCCTTTTCATTTGCACCTTCTCTCTACTTTCTCTTCCCCTGGCCTCTCTCCTTCCCACACTTGTTCTGTATCAAAAACTTTATTCATCATCTGCAGCTGAATTATTTATTACAAATGGAGTCCCGAAGGTTTTGGCATATTTGATGGTTTAGTTTCCAAATCTCTTTCTTTTGAATCATCAGTGAAAGTATGATTTTCCAGAGAATTAGCTAATTTATGGATGAACAAGTTTGTTCCCATAAAAAGAAGCTGCCAAACATAGGACCAATGTATTGTCTTAATGTTTTTACATGTTTAATTATCTTAAATGCTCTTTCCTTTGCTTATTATGCTTCATTGACAGAGAGATGCAACTTCCTATCCAGTAATTGGTGCTCCACGCCGGCTTCTTCAATTTGCTGTTCGAGATGCTGTAAAGGCTGTGCAACAGTCAAATCCTAGGGCTGAGCCAGCTTCGAAAAGACTTTGCTCAGTAGTTTCAACATGCACTACAAATTCTCTTCTAGAAGCAAAATTTCATAGAAGATCAGAATTAAGAGCACCTGGTACTCTATCAATTGCTTTGAAAGCTGCCACTGAAGCTGCTGAAGATGTAACCAGGGTTAGGTCAGTTGATAGTGTTTTCAATAGATTGGGTCATGATGAAAAGGTAGAAGAGAGTGTTAACCGGTTGCCAGTTACTACTGGATTAGATATTGAAGACGGCGAGTATGATCCTATTGGTAAAGTTTCAGAGCCACTGTATTTGGATCAACATTACAGAAATGAATATGCTAACTTTGATGACAACATGGCCAAATTTGAGAAAGAGACTGATGTGGCAGATGATTTTGTTTTAGAAAATAATGAATGTGATGATGTTGTCGATGTTAGCCTCCTTAGCCAGCCATCTCAAGATTCACTGCTAGGCACTTCATCCTTTAAAAGAGATGTGAAGTCAATGATCATGCAACCTCGTGCTGTAGCTGAAGAAATATCAAATAAAAAGAGATTGTTGGAGCTGGAACATGTCACTGGTCCACTAGCAATGACATCTAAGAAGATTGTGAGTAGTTCTTCTAATGAAACACATAAACATATCCATTATCTAGTTGCCAGGGATGATGCCAAGGTAGAGAATCGAGTCGCTGCAAAAAACAGTGAAGGCTCAGGAAGCCAGAATGTCAAGTTTCTAAAGGACAATGATGTTTTCTCATCTCAGAATATGAAAGTAAGTGTGCTTGTTGACGTGAAGCATCAACCAATTAGTGTTGTGCTCATTGTAGTCCAAAACACTTTCTTTTGTTGTTAGTTATTGAAATTCTTTATTTTCATCATCCTGTTTTGTCCAATTTTAACTATTGCTGAAGGGAAAATATTAGATTTGGGATGGGGAGATGTATAAAGTTTATGCTTTTTGATGCTCTACTATTTCGTCAACCTTTCCTTACAAATTACAATCACCTGTTCTTTACTGTTTCTAGGCACTATACTACTACAGTAGAGCCTTATAAGCACAGTTCATTTTGTATTTTCTATAATCTCTCTCATACAAGTTTCTAGCACATTCAGACCTTACAGCATATTAAACACTCTTGATTAAACTTCGAATCAAACTTCAGGCACCCTATCATACATCCTTGAGAAAATACTAGTCTGATGCAACTACTGGTAAGCTAGAGAGTAAAGAAGGTTATAGCACCCAGTGTATCGGTATAATGTAACCTCAAGCATAAGGAAAATAGTTGAGTGAATGTTTAAACAGAAACAAAGTCTTTTTAAGAAAAAACCAGAATGGAAAGGCTAGATATGGTGTTACCTGATTGGTGCTTGCCAAATGGGCTTATATCAATCATTGGTGACCATTCTCTGCATTTTTATGGTTGATTGGCAGAAATGCTCATATTTTAATTGTCTTTTTGACAGGAGGTTGGTATTGAAAATCTTGGCTTGGACTTGTTTGTTTTAATCATCTTTGAACTAGTCAACTGTTTTTAATTTATGAATGGTTTTTCGGGTATCTAGTATTTGCATGGTAAGAAGATGTGAGCATAATGAAGATGCCAAATGGTTAAGCTGGGACAGCTAGTCCAGGCTTGAGCTCAGTTTTTCTGGATTTTATGAAGTCTCGCCAAATCTTGTCATCATTCTAGTCTAGTAGATATTGGTTTCTTTCTTTATTGTTTTAGAATACCACAGTTCCACTCCATCTGATCATCTACATTATTAGCATCCTGCAAATCTTTTAGGTTTTGGACCAATTTGTTCTTGAAGAGACTTTAGTTTTTAAATGCCATACAGTTTTGTCAAAACTCTATATAATCTACTTTTGTTCTCAAGTGACTTGCTTTGTAATAAATGTGCATCTATTATTTTTTCCATTTTTTAATGTGATTTGAATTTATGTAACATGTTTGTATGTTTATACAATGATAACTACAGGACACTAAACATGCTCAGGATCAAAGGCAATCTACTCAGAAACAATTATCGGTATCAGGTATACTGAATTCTAACTTTTATGTCACTGAGAATCACAACTAGCTTTCTATTAACGATTAAAGAACAAGTTCTTCAAATTATAGGTTCATATGTTACTGGCCATCCGTTGGATGATGGAGATTCTCGAACACTATTTGTTAGCAATGCAAGTATCTGTTTTTTCGCCTCACATTTACGAACAAGTGAATATTGGAAAGCTGTGGAATTGATCTGGGTTGAAATTGGATTTTACAGGTTCACTTTGCTGCAACTAAAGATACACTTTCCCGTCATTTCAACAAGTTCGGAGACGTGCTTAAAGTAATCATCATCACTGAAGCTACTACTGGTCAACCTACTGGGTAAACAATAAGAGCAGCTCATATCATTCTTCTTGTTATTTCTAGTTCAACACATGAATTCTAAAACTTTCTGTTTTTCAACAGGTCAGCATATGTCGAATTTCTAAAGAAAGAATCAGCAGATTCGGCATTGTCATTGAATGGCACTTCGTTTATGTCCCGGATCCTGAAGGCAATACTCCATCATGATAGGAAAATAATTCTTTTTCATATTTTAACCTACCCTAACAGCAAATACATCCAATAACAACCTAGATTCATGCAAGTTATTCTAAGTTTTATATCGATATTTTTTTCCTTATATGCTAATAACTTATTATTTTTACTGGCTTTATATAAATCTGATGTTTCCTAAGTAAGATTTAGGTATATTTTTTATGCTAACTAGATTATAATAAATTTGGCTGGATTGATGTCCAGGTCAATTTGTGATTTGATCCACTGAACCTTTGTCTAGACCAAATCTTGATGTCCAGCTCAATATGTGATTTGACCCATTGAACCTTTGGTGCGGCCAATGAATCGGTGACCTTGGGCTCATCCAATCCGATTCTCAGTTTGGTTTTGTAACTATGTTTTGGTCACTCATCGGTAGTAATTTTTTTTTTTTTTGCTCTGCTTATTTTTTTTTTTATGATTGTAAAATAGTTGATTTGCACATGCCACTGAACTTCCAGTGTCTTTTAGTCAAAATTTCATCCTTGTTAATCAACAGTAGTGTCGACTTTTCCCATGCTACAGCGTATTGCCTTCTATAGAGCTTGATGGAGGTATATGATTTTTGTAGCCGACCAAATACAGTTGGACAAACACTTCTTAATGATTGATGATGATCTACATATTAGTGTATATATAAATATATTGACATGGGTTATCTGGTTGTTCATTAAAGGTTGTTCGCAGAAGCTCTTATGAAGCTGCTCCTGTGTTACCACGGCTACGCATGGCTCGTGCACCATCATTTCCTTCTCGACTTGGCCGAAGGCCGTACCCGCGAGGCCTACTTCCTGGTACTTTCAGAGGCCACCTTCCAATCAAACATGGCGCCAGGAGCTTGCAATGGAAGCGTGAAACATCAACTGTGCCCTCAGGCTCACGAGGGGATGCTAAACCTTCTCAAACATCTGATGAGCAGTCTCCAACCGCTAGGAGTCTCACTTATGTTCGGACTGCGCCCAAACCTACTGTTGGGCTCTCCGGTTCAAATTAGCTTGTTTCATCGGCGCGGCCACCACTTTTGGCTACATTTTGACTTTGTTTTGCTGTGCCAAACAAAGTGCAGGGATCTGAAAGTTAGTCAGAGCCTATATCGACGGATTAGCAAGCGATCACAGATCTAAGCTTTTTCAGAACGAGTCAATTCATTCAACTTTTTCTTTTTCTCATCTGTGAATTGCATTTGTTAGTCGTACCCAGAAACGTTTCTGTAAATAAAAGGAAGTCTCACAGTTGTATCATTTTTTATGGCCCTCATGACAATTTGGCATCGTTATGCTCCTTGGATTCTATATCTGTGGATTACTTGCAATGGATTCGATATCAGGACGAGTTAAGATGCTAAATTTTGTAGTTGCACAAGTATATCTGTTCCTTTGGGTACAATCCATTCAGCATTTTCATGGTGAAGCATTTACAAATTACCTATCTTTCAGCTCGTTGTAGTCCACTGCTACATTATTGTAAAGTATTCAAACTTGACGGAAAGTTGAGCTTCATTGGTGTGTCAGATCAGTTCGCGGCTATTCCAATTGGTTTCATGTATATGTGCGTCGAGTTCGAATGCTTCTTCATAGAAATACCAAGTGTTATTCGCGAAACCATTCAATGTGTTCTTCACCATCGAAATACTATTTAGATTGTGAGCTAGAGAACGCTTAAATTGATTTCTACTTGTATCGTAACAAAACTAAAGAACACAATCTAGCTTCGCCTCATAAGTTGATCCAAGAAATGTAAAGGTCACTGAATCTCGCCGGGCAGCGAATGCAATAGTGCATACATAATTAAAGTAATTAGTGCAGTATCCTTAATTAAAGTAATTTCTCAGGATGACCCATTCAGTTATGCTAGACTAGATGGCTTTGCCTTTGCCTTTGCCTTTGCCTTTGTGTTTGCCAGCGACTTCGCCATCATCTTTTTTTTTATGAAAAAAATAATTAACAAGATTTTTTCAATCTCGGACGATCAATCCAATTCCACATAAATTTTTCTATCGGCTGTCAGAATAAAAATTGAGAAGTACTTACGACGAATGGTCGAGAAGCCAAGCATTCCAGAGTTTACGCCCTATTAAAAGGAAAAGTTTCTGTAAAATAAATTATAACTGAAAATCGAATCATAGATATTTAAAATGATAATTAATCATCCCTCAACTATGCTGTAGCCACGGAGACTTTTCTTTTATGACAAAGTCCATACTTAAGGCGACATATTCATTATTATGGCAAGTAAAAGCTCCAATTTAAGTGGTTTTATTTTGGACAATTTCCTTGGGATTATATATCCAATGAACAACGTCCATACTTAAGGCGACATACCGAATCCGTTGAAGTAAATTTTACCCAATTGAATTAAACGCTGGGAAAATAAATAAATAAATAGCATTTTTATTTTTTTCTTAATAAATCGTCACCTCACTTACTAAAAGCTCATTACAATTTCTTTTCGCCCTAGATTATGATAATTATCATTTCATATATTCATGATTCAATCTCTAACTACGACGTATTTTATAAAAGTTTTTCTTTTAAATAGAGCATGAACCTTGGGACGTTAGACTTTTGGACCGCCTACCGCGAGCGCTTCTTAATTTATCCTGATGATCGATGGAAAATTTCTATAGAACCAAATCGATCACCTGAGAGTCGACCCAACATCGTTAGTCTCTCATTACACTTTTTCTACCAATTTATCCTCCTAATTCGATATACTCTTACCGTACCTATGAATATATATACTCATATGATCCCATCTGAATCGATAAAGATCGAACACCAATAAATTGAATGGAATATTGACCATGCAAAAACCTTGAGCTAAAAAAACCCTGCAATACCACTGATAGTACGAAGAGGAGAAGAACGTTAGTCACTAGGTCAGGAGATTTCTGACGTAGCCATTTTGATGCTCAAATTAGTTTGGTAGAGAAGATGAGGTTAATTACAATAAGAATTGGAATGCGAGAATAAGAGAAAGCATACCCATGCTCAAGGAGAAGGGACCCCTTTTATAACACCTTAATAATCTTCACATTAATGAAGTGCTATGTCAAATAAAAAACCACGTCTAATCTATGTATATCAGTGGTGTTGAGCGGTCTTATCACTCGTAGATATAATTATTATCCCATATCTACTTAGGGATACTATGTCATATATGTTTGACAACTTTGCTCTGGGCTTGAGCGCAAAGGGGGCTTGTGGGTCGACATGCCCACTGGGCTTTGAAGACCGACCTCACCCATGAGGATGACATTTGGATCCACGGTTGGGGTTACAAATCTTTCCTACTTGATGAAGTATAAGGGAAATTAAGTCTTGGGGGTGTCTGGTCAGCTTAATCCGAGCGAAAAGCGGGGGGGGGGGGGGGGGGGGGGGGGGGAGGTGGTTTCTTACATGGTTTGATCGGAGCTTATAGAGATGGATCTTATGAAGGCCCTGGCAACTGGGCTTGTTGATGCCACTTTATCCGATCAGAGCTCGGAGAAGTTGTTCCCCTCAAACATGCAAACGAGGTGGGGTTCGCTCTCGGTTGATCGGGTTTATCCAATCGGACCTTAGGAAGCGACTTCCCCCTTGTTGTCCAATCGATTTGTGAGGAGCTGATGTGGGGCTAGGTTGTTTAGGCTGACCTACCTCGGACTTTGACCTCCATGCCAGCTGGTGTTTTTTGACTTTAATACCGGCTCATGGGGACCACTATATTCTTCGTATCACAAGCCTTCTCTTCAAGTCTAGTCGAAGGAAGCTTAGGGCTCGACTGACTAGACCTCAATAGTTTTTTGGTGTTCGCCCATCACTCTTACTAGGGCTGACATCATCAGGTTATCCGTACTGTTGAGGTCATCCTTGTACCTCAAAAAGGAACGTGTCTGGCAACATAAATGGGCATCGAAGCATGCGAGGCTATATACTGTTGTAATGATCTCCTTGTTAACTTATCCATAAATGATGGTCCGTATTCATCGGCCACATGACATACCCCTACCCAACGTGGTTAATTCAAAGTGGCAGATGACTGTTGGGATTTGAAACGATAGTTGTCCATTGGTTTTCAAAGCGATAGGTGTCTCTTAGAGTCAAACGACTGAGATTTCATCTCGTTGCTTCATCTTCTAGATTGGACGGTGATGTGTGGGTTTAAAAAGGTTTTACTCATTCAAAAAATGCCACACATACTCTTCTTCTTCCTAGTTTTTCCCTGGCCGCTACTCCGGCGATTTTCTCTAGCCCTACTCCGTTTCTTCTTCGTAAGTCCCCTGGTTCCTTTTCTTTGACAACCCTATGGCACTTTCTTCATTCTTCTTCTTCTCACAGCATGTCCCTTGAAATTCTACCATCCATTCCCAACTTGTGGTGCAACTCCATTGGCTTTGACATTAACGGCGAGGACAAGGAGATCAACTCTTAAGGACCATTGTATAATTCATCCCCTAAGCCCTTTGATCGGCCCCATTTTCCAAGCTTGTTTTTTTTTTACCCTTTTCAAAGAGCAACTCCTGGGTGACCTCCGGTTTCCTATCCATAACTTTCTCTCGGAGGTGTCCTATTACTTACAAATTCCCCTTCAATAGTTAGCTCCAAAGTCCCATCCGCTTGTTTTGCAGCGTAGTGATCATTTCATTTGTATCATATTCCCTTGAACCCTCGCATTTTCCATTACTTTTATTATCCCCAAAAAAAAATCTAAAGTGGGGGATTTTATATACCAAGCCCGAATGAAGACAATTTTTTATTTTATAAAATGTCTTCTTTTAATAAGAGATGGAAATCCCATTATGTCTTCATCAATCCTATTCTTCCAGCTTCTTATCCGACCAGTTGATTGATGGATTTGCCTCTGCCACTCGAGCTGGGTAATTATCGGGCGGAACCTACTTTTGTATTGGCTACCAAGAAGTTAGCTGAGCCAAAGTTTAATATCAACATGTTGCTTCAAGAGGGTCTTTTCTATATGTTTGGCTCGATATTGATTGGCCGCCCTTCACATTTGGTAAGAAACTTCACTATACCCTTACATTATGGTTAACTGAGATCTTTTTTTCTTTTTGTAGCTTGGATGATGTGGTCACGTCGATGAATGAACTAGTGAAGCTCAGCGAAGATGAGCTTAACAGCCAAGGGGAGGTTGAATTGGAGTAACATGTGTGGGTCCCATCCATGCTGGCTAGGGGTGGGGGGTTGAATAGCCTTGTAAATAAAAACTATATCTTTTGCTAACTCTTTAAAAAATGAATAGATTAGTCTAAGTAGTTAAAATAAACATAAATAATATCAACAATTATAAAAGAAGAGACTCGAGGTTACTTGGTTGCAACCAAGATAGTTGCTAATCGAAGGCAGTGAAAAACACACTAAAAAGGACTCGGGCGCTCGAGCACACATGTGCTCGAGAGGACTCGGGCGCTTGAGAACACAGGCGCCCGATAACACAAGTGCCCAAGAGGTCTCGGGCGCCCGTGTACCCGTGACTCAGCTTATGCGAGGCCGAGTTGTCGTATACTGGTTGGAGTTGTTGGTGCCGGAAGCACCAGATCGAACCTGGGTTTTGATAATGGAAAAGGGTTCAAAGTTAAGGTTAAATTGTTATCTAATGGATCTGTTAAGTGTGCAGGAAAAGTCCTAGGTAAACTAGGCACGAAGTCTTGATCTGCAGGGTTGAGCAATAAGTCCTGGTCGTGGATTGGGCACCGAAGACTTGACCGAGGGTTGGGCAATAAGTCTTGGTCGTGGACTGGGCACCGAAGACCTGACCGAGTGTTGGGCAATAAGACCTGGTCATGGATTGGGCACCGAAGTCCTGATCCGAAAGATCGGGCAGAAGTCTTAGCTGGTCGGGAGCTACGAACAATAGTAGAGACGAGTCAACAAACGGATGTCTCGAGATCCGACAAATCTCGGAGGACAAGCAAAAGTCCAACCGGAGGAGCCGGCTAGCAAAAGGTAACTTCTCCTGAGAGGAGTAGGCGAGGACGTGCTCCCTAGAAGAGGGAACATTAGGCGTCGGTTCGACCTAGGGTTCCATTTCGGAAGCTCAAAGTCAGAACCAAGACAGCGCAGACTGTTACTTGTACTTAATTTATTTATTACTATTGTACTGGAACTAACCCTGGTTGCAAGAGCAAAAGTAGGAGTTTTCTGCATCCTAGGCGCTTGAGAGGACTCAGGCGCCCGAGATCACAAACGCTCGTATTGATACAGGCGCCCAGATAGTTTATTCTAGAGTCTGCGAAGCTGAGCCTCCATGTTAGCATGGGAGGCACCCCAGACGTCCCAGGTGCCCTGGATAAGGGGATACGTGCTGGCCGAGTCTACGGATGAGGGCGCGCCCAACTTGGCGACGTGGCAGGCACCCTACAGCAACAGGGGCGCCCTGGACGTCTGTATAAAAAGGGGTTCACCCCTTGCTTCCAGATAACAATTCTTCCAACTCAAGTACTCAAGTGCTCAGTTCTGTTTTTTCCGTGTTCGAGCTCCAAGCGCCAACAACGCTCCAGAACGACGACCTGCTGCTCCGATCTTCAATTTCTTTTTCGGTCGTCGGTATTTTCTTAAGTTCTTAACTTTAATTCTGTATTCATTCTTCAATTATTGTAATATTTTCTGAAATATAGAATTACCCACGAAAACGGTCAAGGACCATGGGCCTTGGAGTAGGAGCCGTTCTAGACTCCGAACCAAGTAAAAGAAAGTGGGTTAGCATTGATTTAATTTTCCACTGTGTAATATTCTAACTAATCCGAAGCTTTAATCGATATTCACCCCTCCCTCTATCGATTCTAAATGATCCCACAGGAGTTGCCACATCAGCAACACAGGCGCCCGAGAAGCTGTCAGGCGCCCGAGATGGATGACTTAGACTAGGCAGCAGATGAGGACGCGGCTGGATTGCAGCAACACGGGCGCCCCTATAGGCACACGGACGCTCGTATGACCCTTTATAAGGGGGTTCAGCCAGAGACTTCAAGATCAATTATTTTACAACTTTTGTGCTCTAGTGTACTGCTACGAAGTGATCCAGAGACGACAAAATACTACTCTAACAACGACGTACCACTTCTTCATTTCATTTAAAGTTGTCGGTATACTTATTGTCTTTCTTATACTTAAACATTGCATACTTGTAAATCATTTATGACTTATAGAATTACTCAAAGTAAATGGTCAAGGATCGGTGGCCTTGAAGTTGGAGCCGTCACAGACTCTGAACCAAGCAAAAATAAGCAGTGTTAGTGATTGTTTTTATTGTGTTCTCTTTTCCGCTACATGACTTGATTATGTTAGTTTTGTTTCGGTTGCGATTCCTCTCCATATCCCCTGATTAAAATTCTATTGATTAGAACAAATCCGGATGGAAAGAAAACTATCCGAACGACCTACTTTATCATTGTGCTATTCGATTGAGTGATTGCTTGAACAAACTTGTTGTTCAAGCAATCTAACTCCTTTGTCGAATAGCCGCGTAACAGATGACGAATTATTGGATCGCCGGTTCTTGTATTTATCTTTGGGGCCCATGTAAACAATATGAATTCAATTAAAGAATAACAAAAATAAGATTTATACCTCTTGTTTACCTCTTGATCTTCTATCGTATTCCTATCCTCTTCTTGGGAGTCGTGTGGGCGACGGTTTTCCAAGAAACAAAGCCACCAAAGCCACTCCTTCTTCCTCCTTGCGCCAAAACACAAACTCCCTACCTTGTTGCCGCCGGGCAAAGGAAGAAGATGAATTCTTCTCCTTTGCTTGCCCTAGTCGCACGCTCAAAGGTGGGAGAAGAGAAGAAGAAGGGAAGAAGAGAAAGAGAACTATTTCTTTCTTTCTTGCTTGCGCAAGCCAACCTCCTTTCCTCCTTCCTTGCCACTGGCCAAAGCTTTGTTAGGACCAAAAGGAATTAGGATACCTCCACAATGACATGATATTGTCCACTTTGGGTCTAAACCCTTATGGTTTTGCTCTTGGCCTCTCCCCAAGAGCCCTCATGGTTTTGCTCTTTGGCCTCTCCCCAAAAGGCCTCATGCCAATGGAAATATCATATTCTTTATAAACCAATGATCTTCCCATGTGTTTCTCAATGTGGGACTAAGTTTGCACCCTTGCAACCTCTAACAATCCCCCCCTCAAACAAAGGACCACATGTCCCCATCACAAATAGAAACCTTTTTCATTCTTGATGTCTGATCCACTAGGACTTTCTGCCCCTCGGTCCACCTGACCTATGATAAGCCCAAGATATGTGTCACGAATGTAGGTCTCAAATTTAAATATGAATATAAAATGCTGGAAACCCTTTTTGCAATCAAGAATGAAAACGTAGTAAAGGGGCCATAGGTCGTATTTTTCCTCGGGACTAGTTGACGTTGTTTTATTTGAGCTCGTGTTTATGTGTCGTTTGTGGATTTCGGGTTTCGAATGTGAATTGGATTTGGGTTCAAATAGACATGGAAATGCAATGAAAGCAGAGGAACTTAGCTAATGAGCCAAACAAATGATGGCAATCAATAATTCAATCAATGGCAATTAAATCAATCAATGCAATGTAATGTTGCAACATTCAGAAAATCAAAGCTGATATTAGATCGATCCTAATGCTGATTGATACTATTCAGAGATTTTCCTAAGAAATTACCTCTTACGACCAACCACATGCAAACAATCCATAAACAACTGATACAAGGTCAGTGCCAAAACTTCCCTTGACCCAAGTGCAGAAATTGCAAGTTTAACTTGCTGAAATTGTGAGATTTCAATTTAAAACCGAGCTGACTACGCAGGAAGCTGATTTCAAGCTTAAAAACACATTAAAATTTACATTCAACTTGGCACAAACTAATGCTAGAATTTCACTTGAAACATAGTGAAAAGGATGAAGCAACTTGATACTCAAGAAGGTGTTCATGTGCCGAGAGCTGCTGCCAAATGCAGAACTGTGACTTGACACTTCAGAATTGAATTTGGTTGATACAACTTGGAAGACAACCCATTCGAAAAGTGCTAAGCAAAAGTGAGTGAAGGAAATCAGAACCGAGACAGGAATTCAGTAGTGATGAAATCAAAAAGTTCAGAAATGAATTGACTGCTTATGTCAGTTCGAAAGCTGAGTTTAATTGCAAAAACTTCATGTTCAGAAAAGTTGAGAAGATCCCAAGTTCTCTTGATATAAACTTCAGAGACTGATGACTAAATTTGCTGAAATAACCCAGAATTGTAGAAATTAATTCTGAATGGCAGAATTTGAAGCTGAAATGCAGAAAACAGAATTGGAGCGCAAGGGAGAATCTGAAAGAAATACAGAAACGAAATCGAATGCAAAGCTATCTTAGATTAAATGCATAAGCATTGCTAACTGATTTCCTAATTCAAGAAGTAAAACAATACCTAAACCAAATCTGAAATAAACTAAAACTGAACAGCTGACAAATTCTGATACGCTAGCTAAGAAATCTGATACGCAAGCATCTAAGTGTAAACAACTGAAATTAAATCTAAGAGTTCACTAAACAAGCTTCGTAGTTAACTACTTGCAGAGTTTAGAACCTAATTAAGGACAGAAACAGTTCAAGAAACGAAATTGGAACAGCTGATACAAAATTCAGAAATGAAAACAGATTGCAGAATTTAAATTACAGCTAAGAAAACTGAAATTAACTACGGAAATCTAAACCCCAATCTCTTCCCTAGCTCAAAGTCTTCTTGGTCATCAAGCAAGAGCTGGCTTCGAACCCCTAGGCTCAGCAAATCATTGGAAAGCAACTTCAATCGATTAACTCTGCTCAAAACGCACGCAGTTGGAATTTCAATCCAATCTCCTCGGCCTCAGTCGATGGGGGTTGCGATGATGATTTGAGGACCATCTGGGCTCACCTGAGAACCCCTACAGCCGGCTCAGATGGTCGGAAATGGCTCACGGAAGAGATACAAGTGACTGGATTGCTGAGCTGTCGAAACCCTCAAACAGCCCTTTTTCGGTGCAGTTTGAACTGAATTCTCCAAGGAAGCTATCCCCAATGACTCAGAATTTGATCCAAGGTAGAGATTGAGTGGTCGCGCCTCGAATTGGAGAAAAAGTTGAAGCAAAAATGAAGAAAACGAAGAACACTACTGTTGCGGCGAAGACGCGACGAGGAGAAGCTGCTGTGGAAATTTGATTAAATACATAAGCATTGGACGGCCCAGATTTCTCCACATCAATCCAACGGCTGATCTTGCTCTGATTTGAGCCAAATTTTTATGATGATGATCTGGGATCAGGATCTGCCTCGTGGTAGCTCGGATCCTCCATATTTGCAACGGATGGTCCAGATTAACCTAATCTTTGAATGGACGATCTAGAGCCCTCCGAGCTTGATCCAACGGTTGATTTAGCTCTAATTGGGATGAAACCTTTAGATCTTGATCAGAATGCTTGATCAACCCTAACCCTAGCTCGGATTGCTTCAAATGGTCCCGGATGGCTCAGATCTAGCCGCTTTTGAATCGGACGGCCCAGATTAATCTGAAACTTGATACTCGATCCGGGTCCACTTCCGACTCAAGTTTGACCCAGTATGCCCTAGGTCTAGGATCCTTTCATGCCTATAAAAATATATCAGAAAATTAGTGGCCAAATAATCCCAAAATGTGCAAATTTACAATTAAGTCCAAAATAAGAGGAAATCCTAAAACCTAGGGTAAAATCACAATTAAACAATAAAAACATAGGTCAAACATGGATTTTAGCAATTAAAATAATCAACAAAAATGGTATCTATCAACCTACTAGGACTTCACCACCTAGACGCTGTTGGATCGAGAGAATACGATAGAGGGGGGGGGTGAATATCGTAAAACTGTTTCGGATTAGATTGAGAGAAATTATGCAGCGAAAATAAAAAAGACAAACGCGAACACAAGGTTTTTTACTTGGTTCGGAGTCGCGGTCGGCTCCTACTCCAAGGCCCAGGGTCCTTGACCGTTTACTGTGGGCAATTCTATAATCGCGCAAGTTATTACAAAAATTTGTATAGTAATAGTGCAGTAAAAAGTACAATTATGCTCTTTATTACCGACGCCCGGTGTAGATCATTCTTCGGTGTGGAGGGTCGTCGTCGGTGCTTGAATCTCGAGATCGGAGGTTTCTGGAGCAAAGCGCTTGAGTCGAAGAGCATAGAGGCGTTGGAAGTATTGATTGCGAAGACTTGGGGTTGAGCCCCTTTTATAGTGCATCTGGGGGCGCTCGGGACGCTGGGGGCGCCCTCCACGTGTCTCTGGATCCGCAAACCCCTATCCGGAACTTGGTCAGCCCTTATCCCTCCAGGATCGGGCTCGGAGTTTGACGGGGGCGCCCGTGACACAGGGGGCGCCTTGCTTGACTTGTTCGACAGGCTTCTCGGCTTGATCGCTTCGTTGGCTTGGACCCAGGGCGCCTGAGGCATCCGGGGTGCCCGGGACCATGGGGGCGCCCGGGAGCTCGAGGGCGCCTACCCCAGTGATCTTCCGAAGCAACTCTTGCTCCACTTCTCGTTTGGCCTTGGCCTTGGGCGCCCGGTACCTCCCGGGCGCCTAACCCAGCTACTGCCCCTCTCCTTTGGGGCGTTCTGAGCTGTAAAAACTCATTCCTTCGGTCCTGCATCCAGTGTTAGTACCAAACATAATAAAGCAAGAATGTTAATGATTTTCACAGTCGTAGCTGTCTTGGTTCTGACTTTGGGTCTCTAAAATGGAACCCTAGGTCGAACCGACGCCTACTGTTCCCTTTACGGGGAACGCGTCCTCACCTACTCCTCTCAGGAGAGTTTACCTTTTGCCAACCGGCTCCTCCGGTTGGACTTTTGCCCAGCAGTCCTTCGCCAGGCCTAGCAGTCCTTCGCCAGGTCTTAGATTCCCAGCAGCCCTTCGCCAGGTGCCTAGCAGTCCTTCGCCAGGTCTTCGATTCCTGGCAGTCCTTCGCCAGGTGCCTAGCAGTCCTTCGCCAGGTCTTCAACTCCTAGCAGCCCTTCGCTAGGTGCCTGGCAGTCCTTCGCCAGGACTTCAACTCCTAGCAACCCTTCGCTAGGTGCCTGGCAGTCCCTCACCAGACTTCTTTCTGCACACTTAGTAAACACATTAGATCACAAATAGGACTTAACTTTCAATCCTTTGCCAATATCAAAACAAGGTTCGATATGGTGCTTCCTGCATCAACAATCTCCCCCTTTTTGATTTATAGCAACACAATTCAAAGTTAAGTAAAAACTTATAACAGTTAATAACAGAATGAAGTATAGCAGTTATGAACAGAATAGATTTAAAAAAAATCTATTATTTCTCATACTCCCCTAGAACCCTGAATACTTATGTCATAAAATACTTAACCTTAACTTTGACCTTTTCTCCCCCTTTGACATATATCAAAAACATATGGGTGAACAAGGTTTCTAATAGAGAGTTTTGAAAACTTCTAAGTTTTTGACAAACTTTTTACACTTAGACAATTTTCCGTTTTGAAAAGCTTTTCAAGCCTAAATTTTGTTAAAAAAATTTTTACTTACAAGGCTTTGCAAAAAGAGTTTTACAATAAAAAAATTACTTAGGCAAAAATTTTGAAGCCAAATTTCCCATGAAAAATTAATTTTTTTTTTTGCACAATTAGAAGAATTTTCTTGGACACACTTTAGGCATTTTGAAAAACAAAATCTTTATAGAATTTCTAGACAAGTTTTTCACCAAAAGAAACTCTACTTAGAAACATTTGCCAAAAAAATTTCAAAAGATTTTGCTCAGACAAATTTTGTTTACTAAGGAAACTTTTGAAAAAGAACATGTACTTAGAAACATTTAGATATACTTAGAAAGGAACCATTTAGATATACTTAGAAAGTTTTGAAGCACTAGAAATACTTGACAACACTTGAGGTATTTTGACAGTAGTTTGAAATTTTACCATCACTTAACACTTAAAACCAATTTGAAGTATTTAGAAATTTTTGCTTTGCTTTTTGAAAAAGAGATAAAAGTTTTTAAAAAAAATCCCTTTCTCTCTTTCTTGCTCTCCCCCTTGGTTATATATTAATAAAGAAATATATTTTGAAATAAGTTTTAAGAAAAAAATTGTGTATCAGAGCCTATGAGTTTTGAAAACATAAAAATACTTAGTATAACTTTTGAAAGCATTGTATCAACAAAACTCCATTTTGAAAAGTATTGTGCAATTCTTAAAAAAAATTTGTATTGTAGACATTTTCACTTTGAACAAGATTGAATAAATTGATCTTTGAAACATGTTAGTATTGCACAAAAAATATTTGTACTTTGTAAGCATTAGTGCCTTGAAAAGTATTAGTACTTTTAAAAACATTATATTTTGAAAAATATAAGTACTTTTAAACATAATATGCATTTTTGAAAAATATAAATACTTTTTGAAAGATAATAAAAAATATTAATTTTATTTTGAAAACATAATACTTGACTTGGTTTCTTTTTCAGTTTGACACAATCCTAGGAAACCTTGTTAACTACAAGGACATTTCCCTAAGTGTCCTAGAAAATTTTCCAAAGTCAAGTAAGTATTATTTTCAAAAGTATTCTAAAAGGATTTTAAAAGTATTCCCAAGTAAAGTAAAATTTTGAAAGTGATGGTACATATATAAGCAAAATGATTTAAAAGAATAGTGTTTTGAAAGAAAAATTATTTATGTTTTCAAAAGGATTTTAAAAGTACAGTGCATGAAAACATATAATTTTGAAAATGCTCAATAATTCTTTTAATTCGATCTCCCCCTAAACTTGACCCAGTCCTAGGGAGCTTGTTGATACAAGCGATCTTCCTCAGAGTCTTAAGGTTTGATTCAAATTATAAGAATTATCTAATAATTTTGAAAAATAATTGTCAGAAATTATTTCTTTCGATTTAGACTCCTCCTAAATTTGACACTTCCTAGGAGTCCTTGTTGATCATGAAGTAGACTTCCTTGTGTCTTTAGGGTTTGTCAAAATCAAAAGGGAATCAAGCACAATTCTTAAAATGAATTTTGAAGTATTAATATTTCAAAAAACTAAGTATTTGAAGGACATATTTTGAAATGATAGCATAGTTTTCGAAAAATATGAGTGATAGTTTGAAAACATAGTGTTTTTAAACTTCTTCTTTTAATTTGAACTCCCCCTAAACCTGACACAGTCCTAGGAGGCTCGTTGACCACAAGTTAATCCTCCTCTGAGTCTTTAGGGTTTAGTTCATATTAAAGGAATTATTCAAAACAAATAATTACCAAAAAGAAACATTTCAAAAATTCTTCTTTTGACTCAAACTCCCCCTAAATTTGACACATCCTAGGTGTCCTTGTAGATTATGAAGTGGACCTTCCTCTGTGTCTTTAGGGTTTATTAAAATCAAAAGAATAGTTTTGAACAACAATATGGTAATTTTCAACACAATTTGGAATGATTATAATTTTCCAAAGAGATAGTAATATACGAGGGTTGCATCAAATTTTTGAAAACCTTATTTTGAGATGATACTAAATTTTAGAGCATAAGGTTTTTGAAAAAGTCTAAATTTTTTGAAAAATATTAAAAAAACTCCCCTTGTATCCAACTCGTTCGACTTTGTCTAAGTGCTTGAAGGATCTTCAGTATTGACTAGGTTTGACTATGTTGACTTGGGTTTACCAATAATTCACCCAATCAAGTCCTAGGGCTTAGTATTAATTCAATCAAGGCTTAGTTTGATGAGTTAATTTTGAAAACAAATGAAATTCAATTTTTGAAAAATGTTGAGTGGAAAACATACAGAGTTAATTTAGAATTAATTTTTTTTTGAAAAAGTATTGAACTATATAATTCGGTCCTAGACATCTCACCTAGTTCTACATGACAAAACAGGTTACCTTATCTGTTTTGTGAGATGTTTTAACAAAAATGAAAATTTTAAGTTAAAAAAAAAACATGGTTAATTTTAAAAGGTTAAATTAATTTTGAAAATAATTAGTTTTGAATTTATTTTGAAAAAGAATATTTGAATCTAAGATTAACTGAAAATTTATGTTAGATTCAAATTTGACAAAGAGTAAACTGAATTTGAATTTCAAAAATTGGCTTCCAGGTCTTGGCGAGGCACAAGGCCTTCTTTGGCCGTAGCCTTATTGGATCATCAACCCTTTCCTTGACAAAGCCTTTTAGTGAAATTTCATTTTCAAGGTTACTTTTTGAGAAATTCTGGTCTAACTAGCTTGGGTCTTGGATCGGTAGCTTCGGCTAGTTTCACCAGTCTAAAGACACCAAGTAGTGTATACTTGACCTTATTAGAAAAGGCTTCCCTAACGTACTATCATCTCACCGCCACCCAATACTATGTTGTTCAAATTTCAGTTAATTGATTTAGTCCTTATACTAACCAATCCTAATTCTAAAAAAAAACAAGCAAACATGACAAAAAATGATCTAAGTTATATCATAATTGAAATAATACTCAGGGTTTTTAAAATCAACAAGGTTGGGAATTAAGTTTTCTAACATATTAGCCTTAACTAATTTATATGAATTAATTACGTTCTTTGAGGTAAATATTAGATTTTCAAATATCGTAAATTTACCTTTTGATTCCCGATTGGAAATCTCCCCCTTTATACTTGACGTCTTTCTTTTTTTGTTTCTATATCATCTTGTAGTGATCACGAGCTAATCGGACCAGTTTAGTTCGATCTCCTTCTTTGTTGTCAAATTCTGAGTCTGAGTTGGACTCAGGTACTGGTTGAGGCCTCTTTTGCAGTTCTCTTGGAGTTTTCCCTGCAACGAAAACTAAACCTTCCTCTACCATTGCAGTATCAACTTGATTATTTAATCTTAATTCAGAAAATGATTCAAAATTAGTTACCGATTTTGTCTTAGAAAACTCGTCGTCTGACTCTGGTTCGATTTCGACGTCGGGTGTCGAGTCTGTCTTAGCTACTTGTGCTTGAGCCGAAAATGCAAAATCTTCTAAGATCTCAATACCGGAGCTCTCTTCGTGTAGATTGATTAGCTTTTCCCATATCTCTTTGGCATAGTTGAAGGATCCGACCCACTTTAATTCTTCATTGGTTAGGCCACATTGTAGGATTGCAGTCGCCCTTGCATCTATCTCGATCTTCCTCAGGGTTAGTTCATCCAGTTGGTCCTATATAATTGACAGAACATCTTCTGTAGGGAGGGAGAACCCTGTTTGAATGATCATCCATATGTCCATATGGGCCTTCAGATGGAACTCCATTTGACTTCTCCAATAATTGAAGTTCTCACCGGAGAATAGCGGTGGACGGACACTGTTCCACTCTTGGTTGGCCATTTAGTTTAACCTCATACAGAAAAGAAGTAACAAAAATGTACCAAGACTTGGTCTTGGATTAGCAGTGCAGGAAGAGAAAAGAAAATTTTATCGAGTGGTGTTGCACCAACCTTGATTAACAAAACAAATTCGATTAAAAAAAATTCGGAGAAAAAAATCCGAAAAAAATCTCAAATTGGTGGTTGCACCAAATTTGAGCTTCCCCGCTCTGATACCACTTGTTGGATCGAGAGAATACGATAGAGGGGGGAGGGGTGAATATTGTAAAACCGTTTCGGATTAGATTGAGAGAAATTACACAGCGGAAATAAAAAAGACAAACACCAACACAAGATTTTTTACTTGGTTCGGAGTCGCGGTTGGCTCCTACTACAAGGCCCACGGTCCTTGACCGTTTACTGCAGCCAATTCTATAATCGCGCAAGTTATTACAAAAATTTGTGCAGTAATAGTGCAGTAAAAAGTACAATTATGCTCTTTGTTATCGACGCCCGATGTAGATCGTTTTTCGGTGCGGAGGGTCATCGTCGGCGCTTGAATCTCGAGATCGGAGGTTTCCAGAGCAAAGCGCTTGAGTCGAAGAGCGTAGAAGCATTAGAAGTATTGATTGCGAAGCCTTGGGGTTGAGCCCCTTTTATAGTGCATCTGGGGGGCGCCCGGGACGCTGGGGGCGCCCTCCACGTGTCTCTGGATCCGCAAACCCCTATCCGGAACTCGGTCAGCCCTTATCCCTCCAGGATCGGGCTCGGAGTTTGACGGGGGCGCTCGTGACACAGGGGGCGCCCTGCTTGACTTGTTCAACAGGCTTCTCGGCTTGATCGCTTCGTTGGCTTGGACCTAGGGCGCCCGAAGCATCCGTGGCACCCGGGACCATGGGGGCGCCCGGGAGCTCGAGGGCGCTTGCCCCAGTGATCTTCCGAAGCAACTCTTGCTCCACTTCTCGTTTGGCCTTGGCCTTGGGCGCCCGGTACCTCCCGGGCGCCTAACTCAGCTGCTGCCCCTCTCCTTTGGGGCGTTCTGAGTTGTAGAAACTCATTCCTTAGGTCCTACAACCAGGGTTAGTACCAAACATAATAAAGCAAGAATGTTAGTGATTTTCACAGCCGTAGCTATCTTGGTTCTGACTTTGGGTCTCCAAAATGGAACCCTAGGTCGAACCGACACCTACTGTTCCCTCTACGGGGAGCACGTTCTCACCTATTCCTCTTAGGAGAGTTTACCTTTTGCCAACCGGCTCCTTCGGTTGGACTTTTGCCAAGCAGGCCTTCGCCAGGTGCCTAGCAGTCCTTTGCCAGGTCTTAGATTCCCAGCAGCCCTTCACCAGGTGCCTAGCAGTCTTTCGCCAGGTCTTCGATTCCTGGCAGCCCTTCGCCAGGTGCCTAGCAGTCCTTCGCGAGGTCTTCAACTCCTAGCATCCCTTCGCTAGGTGCCTGTCAGTCCTTCGCCAGGACTTCAACTCCTAGCAGCCCTTCGCTAGGTGCCTGACAGTCCTTCGCCAGGACTTCTTTCTGCACACTTAGTAAACACATTAGATCACATATAGGACTTAACTTTGAATCCTTTGCCAATATCAAAACAAGGTTCGATATGGTGCTTCCTGCACCAATAGCCGCAACTAGAACTGGTCCTCTTTGATCAAGTCACGGGAGCCCACATATCCTTTATTTAAGGCTTAACCCACATGGTTAGATCTGGATGAGCAACCTGGCTCTGATACCATTTTGTTAGGACCAAAAGGAATTAGGATACCTCTATAATGGCATGATATTGTCCACTTTGGGCCTAAACCCTCATGGTTTTGCTCTTGAGCTCTCCCCAAAAGGCCTCATGCCAATGGAGATACCATATTCCTTATAAACCAATGATCTTCCCATGTGTTTCTCAATGTGGGACTATGTTTGCACCCTTGCAACCTCTAACAAGCTTAACCAAGCCGGCGCCTCTCCTTGCAAGATGATGCCGCACACCCTAAGGGAGAGAAGAGAAGAGAAGAATAGATGAAGACAAGAAAGTTCTTCTCCTTCTTCTTCCTCCTACTGAGCCCTCTTCTTTTCCCTTGCTAGGCATCGACGGAAACCCTAGGAGAGAGAGAGAGAGGGAGAGGGAGAGGGAGAGGGAGAGAAGAAATTAGGTTAAGTTGTTATTGTTAGATCGTGACAAGAAAGCTAGGAGGGGGGGTGAATAGCTTCTTTCGATTTTTCTACCTACAACGTTAACAAGCGCAAGCGGAAATCTAATAAAACAAATGAAAACAATGCTAACGCAACCTGATTTACGTGGTTCGGAGATAGAACTCCTACTCCATGGCTGCCCGTAAGGTGGGCAATCCCTAATCCGTCGCTGGATGATTCCCCGGAGCACCTCCGGCTAGATCTCGTAGCTTCTTGTGGGTGGAGAAATCTCTCCACAACCTCTGGACACTATCTGAGCAAAGAAGGCTATTAACAAACTTTGACAAAGCAAGTTTCGCCAAGAAAGCCATAAACGAGCTCCTTTAAATAGAGCTCGAGTCTGAAATGACTGCTACCAGTCGACTACCCCTGGGGCAGTCGATTGCTCCCACTCAGATTCGAACGTTACAAGTCCAATGTTCGAATCACCAGCCAACACTAGTCGACTGCCCCTGGGGTAGTCGACTAGTCCTTCCCTAAGCCTAGGGTTACCCTTCCCGAGTACATTTCTCTCTGCACTCGAACCCTCCCAGCTTAGTTCCTGAGTACAAACATTCACACTCAGACCGTCACGACCTGGTTGACTCTTCAATCAGCAGTCTCGATCTGTTGCCTTCACACCCTCTTCTTCTTCGGCTCCCATCACTCGGATGCGCACGCAAGCCCTCGGCTTGCCTCCATGCCACCCTTCATGCATGCCTCGAAGTCCGCGTCCCTCGACTCATCGTCTCTGCTCCAGCAGCCTCGATCTTTCACCTTCAAGCCCTCTTCGACTTTGGCCCTCGTCCCTCGGATACGCACACAAGCCCGCGGCTTGCCTCCATACTATCCTTCATGTACGCCTCGAAGTCTGCTTCCCTTGGCTCATCGTACCTGCTTTGTCCATGGTCCCTCGGTTGCGCACGCAAGCCAACAGTTTGCCTCCATGCCACCCTTCACCTGAAGACATCCAACCAAGTCTATGTGTACCTGCAAACCTGCACACTCACATACACATATTAGAATACAATAAACCCTAACTTAACCATATTGACACACACATTAAAACTCATGATCTTCCAGATCATATTTGGGCCAATTGCCCCAACAATCTCCCCCTTTTTGATGTGTAGCAATATGTTTAAGTTAGGTAAACAAAGACAATAATATCAATAGCAATTGAAAATTAAAGCATAGCAAACAAGAGACAACCTCCCCCTTAACCTATGACCTCTCCCAATTTTCAATTCTCACAACCAACACTAAGTTAAGTTCTACCAACTTAACACCATAACACCAAGTTAAGTTCTACCCAACTTAACATCACAAATTTTCTTCCGTCAAGTTAAACCTAACTTAACACCCCAAGTTCTCCCCCTTTGACACCATCAAAAAGATTGCCCAAGAAATCCTAACCCTAGTGCCAACAAAAAACTACCTCTGAAAAACCCTTCAGAAGTCAAACACAGCCTTATCAGTCGACTGATCCAACATCAGTCGACTGATACAGTCTCAACCTGAATTTTCAGCCCAAATTCAGAAATGCATAAAAAATTCTACAAAATCCGGAAAAATATAAAATTTTGCAAGCACATTTGTTAGGATATAATCTACCCTAGAAAAATATATTTTCATGAAAAATATCAAATGTTCTTGACTTTTGGTACAAACTCTAATCTCCTCAAAAATTGACATTTTGTATCAATTTTGAAATCCATATATGAATCCATGTGTTTGCCAACTTCAACCATTACCATTTTACACATAGAATTGCTTTCACTTCCCCATTTTTTCTATTGTATTTTTAATATGACAAACCTCCCTCTCTTTTATCCTTAACCTTAGATACATATACATTAACCATCACTTGTGCCCATATATAGCAAGATCTTATCATTCAATAGAAAGCAATGAATTTCATGCAATATAACCACTAGCAAGTCATGAGATCAAAACTCATAAAATAACATGAAAGCATAAATAGATGTTTCATGCAATAGTCAAACCAAAGCATAAGAGTATCACAAGGGCTAAAGTCCCGAAGTAGCTAAATATTACAATTCCAAAATGGGTGTCTGAGAGATAAAACATAAATCTAAACAAAACACTCTCAACACTCAACTATCAAATAAAATCTAATGCATGTCGTCGCCTGGAGGTGGAGGAGGAGCCTGATACGCTAGATGCCATTGCTGTATCATCTCGTATATCTCCTGTTGCTGCATCTACATATCCATCTAGCGTTGCCGGAATGTATAAAATCCTCCCTCAGCTCGTGTACCTCGGACTGGAGCTGGGAGAACTGCTCCTGTGTAACTCCTCCAGTGGGCTCCTCATCATCATCTGAGCTCGAAGAATCAGGACGACGACGCCAGATGATCTCCCCCTCTTGCTTCTCGATTCCAGCTAAAGAAAGCTGTCGAGATTCTATTTGGTCATAGTCCTTGGATAACTCATGAATTTGACCTTTGTCGACTCTGACCCCTCTAGACTTAAGGAATTCTGTCAGAACATGACCGAATGGCATGTATAACTTCTTATTGACATCGTGGGAGAAGTAAGTAATGGATGCAAAAATCTGACGAGCTATGTCGATGTCGAGCCTCCTCTCTAGGGCATACATCATCACCAAGTGGGGAAGTCGAATCCTCGACCGTCCCACGTGACAATAGGAAGAATGCAATCTAGGACAACCTTATATAAGACATTACTAATTGGACTCATGTTCTTAGCTTCAAAAATACGATCCCTAGGATATCGAGGCCTACCAAAATAATGTCGGTGGATCTGATCTATGGTAGTACCTGGTAAAGTCAGAGGCTCATCAACTTTAGGAAAACATGTGAACTGGCTATTTGACACTCTACACCCTAAGAATGCTCGCAACACGTCAGGTGTGACTGGAATGTTAACCCCTTGCACCATTGACTAGTAGACATCGTTCTGGGCCCCAACAGATGTAAGGTTCGCATAGAACTCCTTACATAGGTAAAAATTAATGAAGTGTTGGCAATAAACTAGTTGCTCCAACCCAAAATACGCATGATTTCAATGATGGGAGGAATCTCCTAGAAATAGGATCGGTTGAGATAGCGGCAATTCATCAAGATGAAGGCCGCACTCTCAAACACTTTTCGACACTCATCGGACCTAAACTGAGGTCTCTCTAGGTCTCCCTGTCCTTGGCGGGATGACCCCTCACCCACTTTCTTCTTATGTGCCATTCTAACATGTAATGTACCCATGCATGCACCAAAACCACCCCAAAATGAAGAACAACAAGGAAAAACATGCAAAATGAGATAGATTAGTTCCAAACCATGAACTCAATTGAAAAATAAACTCCACAAAGAGTTATCTTTTCTTGGGGCGTTCCATGATGAAACTTGATGAAGATCAACTTGAAAGGAGAAGTTTCACTAACCCTAGATTCAGATCTAGGGTGGGAGGAGACTAGAGAAGTGGTTTTTAGTGCTTGAGAGCACCTTAGATTGAGAGAGGAGGTCGGGGAGGAGAAGATCTCGCAGAGGTGGCATGCAAAATCCTAGATTTTGGCCACCCCGCGCGGCTGTTCTTATTTAAACCCACGCTCACCGGTCGACTGCCCCTGGGGCAGTCGACTGCAAAACTGAACAGAGAATTCAGTCGACTGCCCTTGGGGCAGTCGACTGGTAATTTGAATTTTCCAGTTTCAGATTTATACGAGACCAGTTGACTGGTTCTGAACCAGTTGACTGGTACCTGAATTTCAGTTTTCCAGTCCTAATTTTAGAAATGCATAACTAATTCCACAAACCTCTAAAAAATTTGAAATTTTGTGGAGAGGTTTGTGGAGCCTATGTCTACTTGGGGAAAATGTGGTTTCAAGCAAATCTACTTTGAATCCCAAGATTGACACGAAATTCAAAACTACCCAAATTGTGTCATTGAGATTTATTCAAAAGTTCTAGTTTTGACCTCTCCTTGATGTATCTTTCCATTCCTAATTATAATACATTCCTAGTACTGAATTATATGACGTTGACACATTAAACACCGATTTCTACCAAATATAATCCCATTTTCATCTTTTTCTCCATAAATCTCCTTTTAGTGTGCCTATTTCCTAGGATTAAGACTCACCTTAGTCTTCCAACCCTTAGGCACACTCCATAATCCATCTAATCTCCTAGGAGAAATCCTCCTTGTTAGATCGTTCCGGTTGCTAGAGGGGGGTGGGGGTGAATAACACTTTTCGAATTGTTCTTCCTACACGGTTAGTTGCGCAAGCGGAAATCTAAAGTAAAACTAAAACTAACTATGAAGAACACTTATGATTTACGTGGTTCGGAGATAAACTCCTAATCCATGGCTGCCAGTAAGGTGGGCGATCCCTAATCTGTCGGTGGATGATTCCCTGGAGCACCTTCGACTAGATCGCGTAGCTCCTTGTAGGTGGAGAAACCTTTCCACAAACTTTAGACACTACCAGAGATCACAAGGCTACTAACTAGCTTTGACTAAGCAAGTTTCGCCAAAAGAAAGTAGCCTGAAGCGAGCTCCTTTAAATAGAGCTCAAGTATGAAACAGCCGCTACCAGTCGACTGCCCCTGGGGCAGTCGACTGGTTCCACTCAGATTCGACCGTTATAATACAACGTTCGAATCCAGCGGCTGTCCCAGTCAGCACCAGTCGACTGCTCCCAGAGCAGTCGACTGGTCCGAACCTAAGCCTAGGGTTACACTCCCTGAGTACATTCCACTCCGCACTCGAACCCACCTAGCTTAGCCCCTAAGTACAAACACTCATACTCAGACCCTCACAACTTAGTCGACTCTTCACCAGCAACCTCGACTGTTGCCTTCACGCCCTCTTCATCTTCGGCCCTCGTCCTGTAGGGATCTATAGGTAAAAACATTTAAAATCGTAGTGGAAATAAGATCCCTCGAGCGATCCATGCAAAAGAAAAACTCATATTAAGTGATCTATAATTCATATCTTATAGGAATACCTTTGTCGCGCGCCCTTCGCTTATCCCGCTAGTCCTTTAGTTTGCCGGATCTCTTGCACGTTCAAGTGTCCTTGCCTCTATGCGTATCCACATGAACACAATCTATGCCTCGGAGAAGAACCACCTTAGTTGTGCTAGCAACTTGGGATGGTTCACAAAGCACAAGAACCTCCACTAAAGAGTTATGGACAAGGAGGAAGAAAGAAGAGGAAGAGTGATACACCCTCTAGCCTTTGACAAAGGGGGGGGGGTTTATACTTATCTAATGAATACCAAGGGTCTATGTCCCTTGAGCTCCTCTCATCTTAATGCTAATAAAACTCAATGAATACCAAGCTCTTGGTATTCCTTGAGACTCTTAATATTCTATTCATCTAATGAATAGAATGTCTCTTAGTCTTCCTCTTAAGTAATATTTATTAAACCCTTTAATGAATATTATCCATAATTAAGTGGTTGAGTCTAATCTAGATGAGTCTAACTCAAATTAGACTCAATCCCATAATATAATTGGATTCACTTGAGTCTAACTCAATTAATCTAATTCGAATCAAATCTTAGTTAAACCAAGATCAATTAATCTCCGAAGCATCGCGTCCTTAGTGTGTGACCCAATAGGTTCTCGTAACGTTGGAAATGTGTCTAAACCACTTCAGACACATATGCAATGAGCGACATCTAGCAATGCATCATTACTACCCAAGTAACAAGAAAAGTCTATGTATGACCTTGTCCTTCTATCCTTGATATCTAGATTGACCAATGAGGCATAGACCGTGTCATCCTCAATCAATCTTGTGTTTCTTGATCCCCGAGTAGACTCACTCAAACAAATGAGCTCAATATCTCATATTGACCCATTTGAGCATGACCATGCGTTTTAGTAGTCCTACTCGATCAAGGGGCCAACAGATATCACTCCCGTCATATGGGAGGGATAGATCCTTTCTACATCACTCACATCCCTCTGCATAATTCATTACATACCCAGTGATCGCTTTTATAGTCCACCCTGTTACGGGTGACGTTTGACGATACCAAAGTACATAACTCCTTATGTAGGGAACCATAGTGACTTCAGGTCTAAGGACTATTCATACTAATAGTCACATGAGAATGTTTATGACACTCATATGACAATCTATGAATCTTTCTCATGACGGGTCAATTCAGTACACATTCTCCAATGTATACCCATGTGTCAACTTGATATCACATATCCATGACTTATGAGCTCAAGTCATCAGTTGACCTACATGCTAGTCTCCATGCATTAATATTGTCCTTGAATATTAATACTTGACTAGGAATGGTTTAGAGCAGTGTTCTCTACATCATCTCACTATCGATTCAACCAATCGATATGATGTAGATAAGAACCTACTACCCAAGGATATTATTATACTTAGTTATTTGGTAGAAATACATAGTAAGTATAATAACCAATCATGCCTTTATTAATTATAGACTATGATACAAAATGTCCCTAGTCAATCATCACATAATTGGCTCTAGGGCTCTTACTAACAATCTCCCACTAGCACTAGTGCTAATCACTGTAGTATCTAATACCCAGTGACCTGGTATGACCATTATGCTTCTTTTGTGCCAAAGCCTTAGTCAAAGGATCCGCGATGTTAGCTTCTATGGGTACTCTGCATATCCTCACATCTCCTCTATCGATGATCTCTCGAATGAGATGGAAGCGCCGTAGTATGTGTTTGGTCCGCTGATGTGACCGAGGTTCCTTAGCCTGTGTAATAGCCCCATTATTGTCACAATAGAGGTCTATGGGGTCTACTATGCTAGGAACCACACCAAGTTCTGTAATGAACTTTCGAATCCAAACAACCTCTTTTGCTGCCTCAGATGCAACAATATACTCGGCCTCTGTTGTAGAATCTGCGACTGTGTCCTGCTTCGAACTCTTCCAGATCACATCGCCACCATTCAGGCAAAACACATACCTTGACTATGATCTAAAATCATCCATGTCTATTTGGAAGCTTGCGTCACTGTAACCCTTTACAGCTAGCTTCTCATCGCCTCCAAATATTAAGAAATATTCTTTCATCCTTTGTAAGGACTTAAGAATATTCTTGACAGCTGTCCAGTGACTTTCACTTGGATCTAACTGGTACCTGCTCGTCATGCTCAAAGCATACGAGACATCTGGTCGAGTACAAAGCATGGCGTACATGATAGACCCTACAGCGGACGCATAAGAGATCTGATCCATACGGTCTCTCTCCTCCTTAGAAGAGGGACCTTGAGTCTTCGAAAGACTCACACCATGTGACATTGGCAGAAATCCCTTCTTGGAATTCTGCATGGCAAAATGATTAAGCACCTTGTCAATATATGTACTCTGACTTAAGCCAAGCAATCCCTTAGATCTATCTCTATAGATCTTGATGCCTAGGATATAGGCTGCTTCACCTAAGTCTTTCATTGAGAAACAATTCCCTAGCCATGTCTTCATAGACTGTAGTGAAGGGATATCATTCCCAATGAGGAGTATGTCATCTACATACAAGATCAGGAAGACAACTGTGCTCCCACTAATCCTCTTGTAGACACAGGGTTCATTTTCATTCTTGATGAAACCAAACGCTTTGATTGCATCATCGAATCGAAGATTCCAACTTCGAGAAGCTTGCTTTAGCCCATAAATGGACCTTTGCAATTTACATATCTTTCCAGCATGCTCTGGATCTACAAAACCCTCAGGTTGTGTCATGTACACATCCTCGAGTAAATTCCTATTTAGGAATGCGGTTTTGACATCCATCTGATAGATTTCGTAGTCATGGTAAGCTACAATAGCAAGCATGATCCGAATAGACTTAAGCATCGCCACTGGTGAAAAGGTTTCATCATAGTCGATACCATGAATTTGTTTGAAACCTTTAGCTACCAATCACCCTTTATAAGTATGCATGCGTCCATCCATGTTAGTCTTTCTTCTAAAAACCCACTTACACCCAATGGGATTAATTCCCTCAGGTGGATCAACCAAAGTCCATACTTGGTTAGTGTACATGGATTCCATTTCAGATCTCATGACCTCTAGCCATTTCTCAGAATCTGGGCTCATCACAGCTTCTTGATAGGATGTAGGCTCATTCAACTCAATAAGCATAATGTCATTATTGTAACGACCCGGCCCATTTGGCGGCCCATTTGGCGGTCTCGACCGTCGACCGTCGACCGTCCGTTACCAATACTAGGTCTTTCCACTCCTGGGCGTGGATTTTTGCCTTCCCAGGATTCGAACTCTAGACCCAGGCTTAAATCTAGTTCTTTGTGAATCCTGAATACCAATTGAGCTATAGCTCAATTGGTATTCAGGATTCATAAAGAACTAGATTTAAGCCTGGGTCTAGAGTTCGAATCCTGGGAAGGCAAAAATCCACGCCCAGGAGTGGAAAGACCTAGTATTGGTAACGGACGGTCGACGGTCGAGACCGCCAAATGGGCCGCCAAATGGGCCGGGTCGTTACAATTATGGCTAGACAAGAGAAATAAGTATCTCTCAGGCTGACGACGTATCCTATCAGATCTGCGTAGAGATTGGTCTACTTGAATAACTTGTTGTTCCACAACTTCTTGTGCAACAATCTCATGATCCACAACATCTTGTGGTACTTGTTCAATGTCCATTAATGCCTCAGTACTATCTGCATCTTGAACTTCTTCAAGATGGATTTTACTCCCACTAGTTCTTCTAGAAATAAACTCCTTTTCTAGAAAAACACCATTTCTAGCGACAAACACTTTGCCTTGTGTGGGATTATAAAAGTAATATCCCTTCGTTTCCTTAGGATATCCTACAAAATAGCACTTTATCAGATTTGGGTCCTAGTTTATCAGAGACTTGATGTCGAACGTAAGCCTCACAACCCCAAATCTTCATAAAAGACATCGTGGGACTCTTCCCAGTCCATATCGTATATGGTGTCTTTGTGATGACCTTTGATGGAACTCGGTTAAGTGTGAAAAGAGCCGTCTCTAGAGCGAATCCCCAGAAGGAAGTAGGAAGGTCTATCTGACTCATCATCGATCGTACCATATCTAATAGAGAACGATTTCTCCGCTCGGACACACCATTCCATTGTGGTGTTCTAGGTGGAGTGAGTTGGGATATGATCCCACACTCTGCTAGATGGTCACGAAACTCTTGGCTAAGGATCTATAGGTAAAAACATTTAAAATGCCTTTGTCGAGCGATCCATGCGAAAGAAAAACTCATACAAAGTGATCTACAATTCCTATCTTATAGGAATGCCTTTGTCACGTGCCTTTCACTTATCCCGCTAGTCCTTTGGTTCATCGGATCTCTTGCACGTTCAAGTGCCCGTGCCTCTATGCGTATCCACACGAACACGATCTACGCCTCGGAGAAGAACCACCTTAGTTTTGCTAGCAACTTGGGATGGTTCACAAAGCACAAGAACCTCCACTAGAGAGTTATGGACAAGGAGGAAGAAAGAAGAGGAAGAGAGATACACCCTCTAGCCTTTGACAAGGGGGGGTATTTATACTCATCTAATGAATACTAAGGGTCTATGTCCCTTGAGCTCCTCTCATCTTAATGCTAAAACCCAATGAATACCAAGCCTCTTGGTATTCCTTGAGACTCTTAATATTCTATTCATCTAATGAATAGAATGTCTCTTAGCCTTCCTCTTAAATAATATTTACAAAACCCTTTAATGAATATTATCCATAATTAAGTGGTTGAGTCTAATCTAGATGAGTCTAACTCAAATTAGACTCAATCCCATAATCTAATTGAATTCACTTGAGTCTAACTCAATTAATCCAATTAGAATCAAATCTTAGTCAAACCAAGATCAATTAATCTCTGAAGCATTGTGTCCTTAGTGTGTGACCCAATAGGCTCTCGTAGTGTTGGCAATGTGTTTAAACCACTTTAGACACATAAGCAATGAGCGGCATCTAGCAATGCATCATTGCTACCCAAGTAACAAGAAAAGTCGAGATCAGACTAAACCTCCGTGACTATGATAATGTATGACCTTGTCATTCTATCCTTAATATCTAGATTGACCAATGAGGCATAGACCGTGTCATCCTCAATCAATCATGTGTTTCTTGATCCTCGAGTAGACTCACTCAAACAAATGAGCTCAATATCTCATATTGACCCATTTGAGCATGGTCATGCGTTTTAGTAGTCCTACTCGATCAAGAGGCCCACAGATATCACTCCCGTCATATGGGAGGGATAGATCCCATCAACATCACTCACATCCCTCCGCATAATTCATTACATACCCAGTGATCACCTTTATAGTCCACCCTGTTACGGGTGACGTTTGACGATACCAAAGTACATAACTCCTTATGTAGAAAATCGTAATGACTTCAGGTCTAAGGACTATTCATACTAATAGTCACATGAGAATGTTTATGACACTCATATGACAATTTATGAAACTTTCTCATGGCGGGTCAATTCAGTACATATTCTCCAATGTATATGTAACGACCCGGAAAATTCTCTTAATATTTTCTGAAAATATTGAGCATGTCTAGATAATTTTCCGAAGGACCTAGAGGTATTAATACGAACTTTGGCCTAGAAAATCCATGTTTTCTCATTTAAATTGAGAAAAACTAAGTACTAATGGGCCTTATATGGGCTTTCGAGTACCACGATTATAGGTGGATTTTAGGTAAAAATTAGTATAAATGTAAATATGATTTAATTAGGCATATTAGCACGATTATGGGTAAGTCTTAGCCTAATGTTCCTATTTAAATCGAGAAATTAGGTACTAATGAGCTTTAAATGGGCCCAAAAATGGGTATTAATTAGGTAAAATTAATATAAATATAAAAGGATTTTATTTATGAATATTAGCATAATTATGGGTGATTTTAGGGGGATTTTCGGAATTTAGGAACAATAAAATAATAAGATAAATGAAATAAAAAAATAAAAATAAAAATAAAGGTGCATGAGCCAAGGATTGAACCTTGGACCTCTTGGACAACCATGCATGCTTTAACCAACTCACCTAGCAAGGGATTTCTATTGGGAAATGAAATAGAGTTTGGCTAAGGCTTAAGGGAAGATGAGGGGTCATGAAGAGACTCTTCATTTGCCTCCTTAAAGGGGCTATAAAGAGAGGGTTTGGGGGGTTACTTCTCTTCTTCTATCAAGTCACCTTCTCCCCTCCTCCTTCTTCATTCTAGCCGAACACCAAGAAGGGGTTTTCCCTTGGAAAAACTCCACATCTCTAAGATCTAGGTTCCTTCCAAGGCTACAAGGGCAAGGAGGGATCAAGGGTCAAGAGCTCTACAAGTTCTTTTTCTTTTAAGATCTAAAAATCAAGAAACCTCAAGTAAGACTCCCTCACCTGTGGTATATTAGTTCTTTATGATTTTCTATGATTTTTAGCATATTATAAAGGTTGGTTTGAGATTTTAAGTTGGAAAAGAAAGAAACCAAGAATCCTAGCCTAAGGGGGGGGGGGTTTCGGCCCTAGGACTTTTGGGTCCATAATGATGCTATAAATCCTAGTTATGTTTTCTAATATGCTCTCATGATGTTTAGAGATTAAATATAATTTTGGGAAATTTTTGGGGTACCCTAGGGTCCCCTAGGGTTTTCGGCCAACCCATGAACTCATGGGTAGGGTTAAATCCAAACCCCCAAGCATATGTGTTGTATATTATCATGATATAAGGGAGATTGAGGGTGACTTATGAGACCTTTTACAAGGCTTTGTGACCCACAAGTTTCGGCCAAGGTTTGATGGTAGGGCAAAAGTTAGGCCTTTCCCCAAGTAAGGGCTCTAATGGCCCTTATAGTATGATATAGTTGATGTTAATGGTTGATTGAGGATTTTAATGGAATTTTTCCATGCACCCATGCCCTAACAATATTCGGCCAGCCCTAGGAAGGAGGGTTAAGGGTTAGGGTTAACCCTAATCATGAGGCCTAAGGGCTTCCTATGGTCATATAGGTAATGTATGTATGTTCCTTTACCTTGTGCTATCTTATATGCTTATGGAAATGATGGGAACCTTCCATGTAGGTTTCGGACAAGGCCATGTAAATAGGGTTTGGTGGAGTTAAGGTTCAAAGAATGATGGTTTATGCTTATTATGAAGTATATATGTAGGTTCAAGCATGTGGTAGAAATTTAAGTTACCTATAACCCTGACTTTAAGCACCATGTTTATGTTTGTATGCTTATGATTGGATGCCATGCTTAATAGGGTTATTTATGAATGTCTTATGTTCCATGTCATGCACTTGGATAGTAGGTAACATGTTTATGGAAGTTCTACCTATATATGCTTATGTTATGTTAAGAACCATGTCATGTTATATGCTTATGTTATGTTAAGAACCCTGCCATGTTATATGCTTATGTTATGTTAAGAACCCTACTATGTTATATGCTCAGGTTATGTTAAGAACCATATTATATTTATGATAAGAATGGTACCATGATAAGTATGTTATGTTTATGATAAGAATGATGCATGCCATGTTTTATATATGAAGATGTATGCCATGTTAATGAATAATGATGCATGCCATGTTATGAATAATGATGCATGCTATGCTATGAATAATGATGCATGCCATGTTATGAATAATGATGCATGCCATGTTTATGAAGAAAGATAATGCTCATGCCTTCCAGGCATCATGATGGACAAGCATGCTTTAAGTCATGCTTCATGTAACAAGTTATGCCATGTTTGAATATGCCATGAATGTCTTATGAATGATGAAGCATGTAAAGTATTTTACTTTATGAATGGGGCTTATATCGGACCGAAGTATGGGTCCAAGGGATGGGCACCTTAAGAACGCTCCGGTTCTGGACTACCGAAGCTGTCCACGGTTCTGGCACTACCGAAGCTGTGCAACAGGGATGAGCACCTTAAGAACGCCCCAGTTCGAGGACTACCGACTATGCTGTCCTTACCCTAGTAGGTCGAGGCTAGCTACCTTGTATTTACTTAGGGATGCGCGCCATGATGGTATGTATGTGGCACAAGCCGGGACCCCAAATGTGATGATTATGTTCTAAGTACTTAAAAGTATGTCCTTTTAAAGTTAGGCATCTTATATATAGGTACTACGTCCATGCAGTACCCTCGTTTTTTTTTTATTTTTTTAGGATCGCATTTAACATGATATGTCATTGGCATCCATAGCCTGGGTTACACTCTCAAATGATCTTTTATGTTAAATTTGCATTTATGTCATGTATTGGAGATGTTTAAGTATATGTTATGAAAATGATAAAAGCAAAAATGATAGGCATGTCTTATGAATATTAATGTTATATGATGCATCATGATAGTTATAATATGTTATGACATGCAATGTCATGATTAGATACCATGCGCCACGAATATAGCGTTATCATATGCGATATTCATCTTATGCATTAGGATATCATATGTGATTATCATTCTTATGCTTAGTTGGAATTCATAATAGTTAAGAAATCATAAAAAATGTATATAAATATGATTATCATTATTAATAAGTTAAAAAGGATGCCAAATCTATAATAAAAATATGCCCATGATATGCTAGATAGGTTGGTCTATACCTTATGTTTATGTTTATACCATGTTCCATGCCATGTTAAGAATGTCTAATGATGATTATGTTTATACCATGCTTTATGCCATGATAGGAATGTTTAATTATGTCTATGCTTATGTTTATGCTTTAGGCCATGATAGGAATGTTAATTATGTCTATGCTTATGTTTATGCTTTAGGCCATGATAAGAATGTTAATTATGTTTATGCTTTATGCCATGATAAAAATGTTTACTTATGTTTATGCTTTATGCCATGATAGGAATGTTTAGTTATGTTTATGGTTATGCCATGTATCATGCCATGTAAAGTTTAAGTAGGTTTATGTTTATGCTTCATGTTTAGGACTAAATGATGATTATGAATGAATGACGAATGGTTTTAGTGAGTAGGAAAGAGTCTTACTAAGCCCGTGTGCTTATAGTCTTTTTCCTTATACCGCAGATCATGCAAGGGGATAATGAGGAAGCAGTAGGAGGGCAAGAACGCATGTGTGTGATAATGGCTTGGCCCAGGAAACCAAATGTTTACCGTTTATGCTAGAACTTTACTTTTGATATCTCTATGCTCGAATAATGACTCATGGAACTTTATGTTATGATGTTAAGCATGATATGATAAGATGTTTAAGTATAAAGTCAATATGCCAAGTTTCCATGTCATTATGTTAAGAATGGTAGTAGGGGGCATGTAAGTGTAAAGTTAAAGTTATTCCGCTGCAGTATGATGTTACATGCCCTAAGTATGTTAGTGTAACGTCGCTTTATGAAAGAAAAAAAAAGCGGGCGTTACAGTATACCCATGTATCAACATGATATCACATATCCATGACTTGTGAGCTCAAGTCTTCAGTTGACCTACATGCTAGTCTCCATGCATTAATATTGTCTTTGAATATTAATACTTGACTAGAAATAGTTTAGAGTAGTATTCTCTACATCATCTCACTATCGATTCAACCAAATGATATAATGTAGATAAGAACCTACTACCCAAGGATATTATTATACTTAGTTAATTGACACAAATACATAGTAAGTATAATAACCAATCACGCTTTTATTAATTATAAAATATGATACAAAAAGTCCCTAGTCAATCATCACATACTTGGCTCTAGGGCTCTTACTAACACGTCCCTCGGATGCGCACGCAAGCCTCCAGCTTGCCTCCATGCCACCCTTCACGTACGCCTCGATGTCCGCATCCCTCGGCTCATCGTCTCTGCTATCCACGGTCCCTCGGATGCACACGTAAGCCTACAGCCTCCATGCCATCCTTCACTTGAAGACATCAACGAAGTCCATGTGTACCTGTACACCTGCACACTCATGTACACATATTAGTCCAACAACAAATCCTAACTTAACCATATTGACCACACACATCAAAACCCTATGATCCTCCAGATCATATCAGGGTCGATTGCCCCAACAATCTCCCCCTTTTTGATGTGTGGCAATATATTAAGTTAGGTAAACATAACAACAATAGCAATAAAACAATAGCAATAGCAATTGAAAAACAAAGCATATCAAACAAGAGGCAACCTCCCCCTTAACCTATGCTTTCTCCCATTTTTCAATTCTCATGGCCAACACCACGTTATGTTATTCCCAACTTAACAACCAAGTTTCACAAACCAACCACAGTTACGTTTCAACCCAAAACTAACTTAACACCCAAGTTTTCCCCTTTTGACACCATCAAAAAGATTGCCTCAAACAATCCTAACCCTAGTGCCAAATAGAACTTAAGAAATTTTTGAAAAACACCTCAGAAATCACCAAAACCCAATCTGTCCAAACTACCAGTCGACTACCCCCAGGGCAGTCGACTGATACGCCAGTTTTTAATTTTCCAGCCGAATTTCAGAAACACGTATAAAATTTTAGAAAACCTGGAAAAATGTGAAATTTTGCAAGCACATTTGTTAGAGTATATCCTACCCCAGAAAAATATATTTTCATGAAAAACAACAAACGTGCTTGACTTTTGGTACAAACTCAAATTTTCTCAAGAAAATGACAATTTATATCAACTTTAACATCCCTTCATCCTTCTATGTGTTTACCAACCTTGTTCACTCACATTCCACACATAGAATGACACCCAATGCTCCCCTTTTTCATATAGATTTTTCATTTTTACAAAACCCCCCTTCTTTATCTCTTAACCCTAGATGATCATGAAAAATCCTTCCTTATTCCCTTATCTATAGAATTCTTGTTCATTCAATACAATCAATAACTTTAGGCAAGACAATCAATATAAAATTTCAAAACACATCATGAAAGCAAAGATAAACATTTTAACTTAAAAACCATAGCGTATTATCAATACAATTTACTAGTTCCAACCAATACTCAAATCATGTATCAAAGCATAGATAAAATAATGCAAGCCAAAATCAACTCATGACACAAAAACCCATAACATATGATAAACAGAAATGTATGATACATGATGCTAAAAACAAAGATAAGACAGAAGCATAGCAGTATCACAAGGGTCGTAGCCCCGATGTCACCAAAATAATACAATTCCAGAATAGGGAGTGCTTGAGAGATATAAGAATACATAAAAAAAAACACTCTCAACACTAAAGTCACCAAAGCACATCTACATCATATCGTCATCTCCTGGAGGAGGAGGAGGAGGTGGGGCCTGATAAGTCAGATGGAGTTGTCGGAGCATCTCGTACATCATGTCCTGCTGGCTCCGGAATCCTTGGCAAAACTCCGTGAGACCATGCACCTCCCCCTGGATTGCCGTTTGGGTCCGCTTAAATCCATGGATCTCCTCCCGGATGCTGTGAACATCCCTCCTGGAGCCCGTGAACATCTGATCGGAGCTGAGTGAACTCCGCTCATATAACCATCTCAGCAGGCTCCTCATCCGAGCTGGAGGCCTCCGGACGCTGTCTCCACACAAACTGCCCCTGCCGATACTCAATACATGCCAAGGACAGTTGTCGTGTGCCAATCTGGTCGTAGTCCTTGGACAGGTGCCTGACCTGACCGCTAGTCACACGGATACCAAACTGTAACTGGAAGAACTCGGTCATGACGTGTCAGAAAGGCATGTAGATTTTCTCATTAACACTCTGGGAAAAATGGCAAATGGAGGTGAACACATGTAGGGAGACGTCTATATCTAACCTCCTTTCTAGGGCATACATCATCAATAGATGAGGCAATTGGATCCTAGCCCTTCCCTTGGTGACGATGGGTAGAAGACACTCTAAGACAATTTTATACAACACATGTCTGAAGGGACTCATAGGCTTGGCATCAAAGATGCGCTCTGACTCATGCCTATGCCTCCTAAAGTAATGCAAATGAATTTTGTCTATGGTGACATCAGGAAACTCTAAAGGCTCAACAACAGTAGGGAAATAAGCGTTTACATTATTGGATGCCCAACACTCTAAAAACTTAGCCAAAACCATGGCTGACATAGGAATGGTGACTCCGGCTATTTATGACTCATAAAGATTATTTTCAGAGTCAACGCAAGTTAAGTTTGCATAAAACTCTTTGCATAGGTCAATATTAATGTCATGTTGACAATACACTAGTTGTTTTATCCCAAAGTGGGTGACCATTTCGATGATTTGGGGTGACTTTTCTTAAAAGTAGACCTTATTCAAATACCTACAATTCATTGGCGCAAAGTCATTCTCCTCAAATCTTTTCTTACATTCTAGTTACCTAAACCTAGACTCTCCCGGGTTTTGCCGACCTTGGTGGGATGAACGCTCGCCCCTTGGCCGCTTAGACACAACCCTAATGTGCAACATACATGCATGCATACCAAGACACCCCCCAAAGAAAAAATAACACAGAAAACATGCACAAATTATCACATTAGTTCCAAAACATTGTTTAAATGAAAACTGAACCTTAAACAATGATACATTTGTGCTAATCTCTTCATGATGATGATTTGGAACTCTAGACTTGAGAGGGGAAGTTTTACAAGGCCTTGATCTTAGATCGGGGTTAGAGAACGCTTAGGGAAGAGTTTTAGAGCTCGGGGGAGTCTTAGAATGAGAGAGGAGTCGGGAGGAGGAAGAAATCGCCGGGGGTGGTATGCAAAAACCCTAGGTTTGACCATCCCCGTGCGGCACGAGCCTTTTAAAGTCACGCAGACCAATCGACTACCCCCAGGGTAGTTGACTGTGAAAACAAACAGAGCCTTTCTCACTCTAGGGCCAGTCGACTGCCCCTGGGGCAGTCGACTGGTGAACCTTACATAGCGTTTCTCACTCTAGACCAGTCGACTGCCATGAGGGCAGTCGACTGATACTGAAAAATCAGTTTTCCAGCCCTAAATTCAGAAATGTCTAACTAATTCGATAAATCTCCAAATAATCTGAAATTTCATGGAGAGATTTGTGGATCCTATATCTACATGGGAAAAATATCTTTTCAATCAAAATTATTCTGAATCCCATGATTGGTACAAACTTCAATGTTATCAAAATTGGGTCATTTAAACTCAACTAGAAGTTCTAATTCGGACCTCTTCTTGATGCTTCTTCCCATACTTATTCATAATACATTAATAGCATCAAGTTATATGGTACTTCCACTTTAAAATAAATTTGTCTCAATTATAATCCCATTTTTAATCTTTTCTCATAAATCTCCTTTTAGTGTGTCAATTCTCTAGAATTAAGGCTAACCTTAGCCTTTTTAAGCTCTTTGGCACATTTCATAGCCCATTTAGTTTCCTAGGAGAAAATCACCTTGGATCCATTGACCATGGATCCCATTTTAGCTTCTAGAGCTCTCCCTTGAGCTCCTAGCCCTAGTTACCCCCTAGGTAACTCATCTACAAAGGCAAGACCACACCGGTGCTCTTCCAATGCTTCTTGACCTTCCACTACCACTTTCTTAACCCTATAGACCATTTTCTTAGTCAATTCCTTTTCTTCTCCTTTGAATGACTTTTCTTTGCCATTTTTGATCTTTTCTCTACCATAAACATAAGACATACTTGAATATGTCATTTTACCAACATTTGCCCTCCTAGGGTGGTATTCTAAACCTGACCTACCATTTCTAAGTGGTTGATCTTTATGCATCATGCTTGACCCCTTGGACCCCCTAATGAGTCTATCTAGGTTTTTCTCTATCTTATCAAGTTTTGCTCTCAAAACATGATTTTCCTTTTCTAACTTTCTAACCTTAGAATTATCATTAATCCTAACTTGATCATTCCTAGGTCTACCCATTTTTCTAGGCATATGTCTCCCTTTCTTAGGGTTTATACATTGGTCCATTGTCCTAGAATTCTTAGTTTATCATGAAACATTGAATTTTGAACATTTTGGCATGCAATAGTATTTCTATTCCTATCATGATATTTAAAGCTAAAATTACATCTAGGCAAGCAAGCATTTACATTCCTAGCATTCATGAAAATATTTTGAGTATAAGTAGAGTTAGGGATTACCTCCCTTACCCTTGGAGCTCCCCCTTGATGTGTGCTCCTTTTCCTTTCTTCTTTCTCCTATCTTCTAAGGTGCTCCATCTTCTTAAGCTCTCCTTTCCTCGGGCATTTTGTATGGTAATTCCCTAGCTCCCCGCATGTGAAGCATCAAATTCTCTTTCTTTTCTCCTTTTGAGCTTCCCGATTCCTACAACCCATATTAGAATTTAATTGAATGGACTTGGGCTTAGGGATTACCTCCTTTTTACTTTGTGGGCACTTATCCTTGTAGTGCCCCCTTTTGTTGCAACCAAAGCATATGATATGCTCTTTTGACTTTGCTTTGGTGGAGGTTGGAGCTTTCTCTTGCTCTTGTGTGGATGCGGGTCTCTCCTCCCCCTCAACCCTTGATGTTAATACTTCTTCTTCTTCTTCGGATGAGGTGGATGCTTTTTCAATCAATTCCTCCACTTCACTTGATAATGTTGATAATTCTTTTTCCCTTTGATCTTCTTGGATACTTGAGCTTAGTTCTTCGGGCTCTTCTACTCCTTGAGTTTGTGTAGGCTTCTCATAATGCTTTTCCAATTTATTCACAACACATATGCATTTTTATAATTCCCTACATCACTCAAAATATTAGTAGACAAAATATTCACTAAAATACCAATTACCTTTTCGTTTGCCCTAGCTTGTTCTTCTTGCTCCTTGGTCTAATACCTAGGTCGGAGCTTCTTTCCATGCTTGTCCTTAGGGGTTTCAAATGGTTCTTCTAGTACCATTACGCACTCCCACTCCATGCCGAGCCACATCTTCATTCTAGCTCTCCAATATGCAAAATCCTCATGATCATACGTTGGTGGCGAGTTTATATCGTCCCCTAGATTATCCTCTATCATTTCCCTCTAGCTTTCTTGCTCCTTTTGGCGGTTATTCCAGTCAGGAGCGGTCCTAGGCTCTGATACCACTTGTTAGATCGTTCCGGTTGCTAGAGGTGGGGGGGGGGGGTGAATAACACTTTTTGAATCATTCTTCCTACACAGTTAGTTGCGCATGCGGAAATCTAAAGTAAAACTAAAACTAACTAAGAAGAACACTTACGATTTACGTGGTTTGGAGATAAACTCCTACTCCACGGCTGCCCTAAGGTGGGCGATACCTAATCCGTCGGTGGATGATTCCCCGGAGCACCTCCGGCTAGATCGCGTAGCTCCTTGTAGGTGGAGAAACCTTTCCACAAACTCTGGACACTACCTGAGATCACAAGGCTACTAATAGCTTTAACCAAGCAAGTTTCACCAAAAGAAACTAGCCTGAAACGAGCTCCTTTAAATAGAGCTCGAGTATGAAACAACCGCTACCAGTCGACTGCCCCTGGGGCAGTCGACTGGTCCTACTCAGATTCGACCGTTACAATACAACGTTCGAATCCAGCGGCTGCCCCAGTCAGCACCAGTCGACTGTTCCCAGAGCAGTCGACTGGTCCAAATCTAAGCCTAGGGTTACACTCCCCGAGTACATTCCACTCCGCACTCGAACCCTCCCGGCTTAGCCCCTAAGTACAAACACTCATACTCAGTCCCTCACAACCCGGTTGACTCTTCACCAGCAGCCTCGACTGTTGCCTTCACGCCCTCTTCATCTTCGGTCCTCATCCCTCGGATGCGCACACAAGCCTCCAGCTTGCCTCCATGCCACCTTTCACGTACGCCTCAAAGTCCGCGTCACTCAGCTCATCGTCCCTGCTATCCACGGTCCCTCGGATGCACACGCAAGCCTCCAGCTTACCTCTATGCCATCATTCACCTGAAGACATCAATGAAGTCCATGTGTACCTGTACACCTGCACACTCATGTACACATATTAGTCCAACAACAAATCCTAACTTAACCATATTGACCACACACATCAAAACCCTATGATCCTCCAGATCATATCAGGGTCGATTGCCCCAACAATCTCCCCCTTTTGATGTGTCAAATAAAAGTAAACATAACAAAATAAAAAAACAAAGAATAGCAATGAAAAACAAAGCATATCAAACAAGAGGCAACCTCCCCCTTAACCTATGCTTTCTCCCATTTTTCAATTCTCATGGCCAACACCACGATAAGTTATTCCCAACTTAACAACCAAGTTTCACAAACCAACCACAGTTATGTTTCAACCCAAACCTAACTTAACACCCATGTTTTCCCCCTTTGACACCATCAAAAACATTGCCCCAAGCAATCCTAACCCTGGTGCCAAATAGAACTTACCATATTTTTGAAAAACCTCAGAAATCACCAAAACCCAATCTGTCCAAACTACCAGTCGACTGCCCCCAGGGTAGTCGACTGATACGCCAATTTCTGATTTTCCAGCTGAATTTTAGAAACGCGTATAAAATTACAGAAAATTCAGAAAAATGTGAAATTTTACAAGCACATTTGTTAGAATATATTGTTGATGCAGTCTGGCCCGGTTGTTGTTTTGTTGTTTGGCAATGATTTAAGTTTGGTTGAGCGAATTTGGGTTAAAGTCCTGGTCGGGGACTGAGCATGAAACCCTGGTGAGTGAAGCCAGGTCCTAGCTTGTGAAGCTAGGTTGAAATCCCGGTGAGTGAAGCCGGGTCTGGTGAGTGAGCCAGGTGTGGAAATCCGGTGAGTGAAGCGGGTCTGGTGAGTGAGCCAGGGTGAGCTAATTGGAGAGGTGGGGAAAGCCTAGCTTGAGGGCTAGTGAAAGTCTAACTGGAGAGCTAGGTGAAAAGTCCTAACTTGGAGGTAGGTGAAAAGTCCCATCTTGGAGGTTAGGTGAAAAGTCCTGACTTGGAGGTTAGGTGCCTAGCTTGGAGGGCTAGGTTGGATGAAGGTCTAACTCGGAGGGGTTGGGTGAAAAGTCCTAGCTTGGAGGGCTAGGTGAAATGTCCTAGCTTGGAGGGCTAGGTGAAAAGTCCTAACTTGGAGGGTTAGGTGCAAATTCCCAACTTGGAGAGTTAGATTGAAAAATCCTTAGCTTGGAGGGCTAAGGTGAATGAAATCCTAGCTTGGAAGGCTAGGTCTGCGTCCCTGGATCGGTCTGGTGACCGATCAGGGAGTTGGCACGCTGCTCCTTCGTGGATCGGTCTGGTGACTGATCCAACGATGTCTGATCGGTCTGGTGACCGATCAGGGAGTGTGTGTTTCACTCACTGCACAGCTCCTGATCGGTCTGGTGACCGATCAGGGAGTGAACAGTGAGTTGAGTTCGCCTACTGATCAGGCTCTGATCGGTCTGGTGACCGATCAAAGACTTAGGACTTAATTTTCCAAGTTACTGTTCACTCAGACCTAGACCGATCAGGATGGAGCCTGATTGGTCTGGTGACCGATCAGGCTGAAACCTGGATTGGTCTGGGGACCAATCAAGAGTATGCAGAAGACTGCTGGATCGGTCTGGTGACCGATCAGGGTCCTTCCTGATCGGTCTGGTGACCGATCAGGTGCAGAACTTTAATTCAAATAAGCTGTCAGAAGCTCTGATCGCGTCTGTTTTCACTGCCGATTCTCTGCTACTTTGTGATTTCATTTGATATGCATTGCTAAGCCTCTGTTGGAGTGTGCAGGTGATAGCAGGTGATTCAAACACTCAAGGAGGGTCAATGGGAGGCTTTCCTTAGAGCAGGTTTGTTTGTTTCTTCTTCTCAGGTTTCAACGGCAACTGGGGCAGCTGGCAACTGACGGAGACTCAGCTGGAGAGGAGGTCTTCAGTGGACTGAGTGCTCAGGGAGGTCAGGAGGTTCAGGCTGTGCTCAGAGGATGCTGATGGAGCTTGGGATGAAACAGAAGCTTAAGACAAAGTGGAAGTAGAGGAGCGGATGGCGAGACAAGAAAAACGAGTGAAGTTTTTGCTGTGGGCTGCGCTTGTGCTCTCTGTGACTTTCTGTTTGAGCTTTGTTGCTACATCTTAGTGAGCTTGTCTTCTCGAGTGTCTCTGTGCTTAACTTGTATCTTCTTGAGATCACTTGTGGAGAGGTTTCTCCACCGAGAAGGAGGCTGCTACTATCCGGAGCTCACTGGGGCTTGATCTGCGACGATCAAGGGATCGCCCACCTTACGGGCACGCTAAGGAGTAGGGGCAAGTTATCCCCGAACCTTGTATATCGAGGTGTTAGCGTCGGTTTGCTTTCTCTGTGTTTTTGCTTGCTGTTCTTTATTTTTGCTTCTGTGTTTTTGTTTCCACTGCTACTAATCTGATCACGCAGAAGTGTGCAAAGAACAAGAAATTGCGTATAGCTAGATTCACCCCCCCTCTTAGCCATTCGATCCCAACATATATCCTACCCTAGAAAAATATATTTTCATGAAAAACAACAAACATGCTTGACTTTTGGTACAAACTCGAATTTTCTCATGAAAATGACAATTTGTATCAACTTTAACATCCCTTCATCCTTCTATGTGTTTACCAACCTTGTTCACTCACATTCCACACATAGAATGACACCCAATGCTCCCTTTTTTCATATAGATTTTTCATTTTTACAAAACCCCCCTTCTTTATCTCTTAACCCTAGATGATTATGAAAAATCCTTCCTTATGCCCTTATCTATAGAATTCTTGTTCATTCAATACAATCAATAACTTTAGGCAAGACAATCAATTTAAAATTTCAAAACACATCATGAAAGCATAGATAAACAACTTAACTTAAAAACCATAGTGTATTATCAATACAATTTACTAGTTTCAACCAATACTCAAATCATGTATCAAAGCATAGATAAAATAATGTAAGCCAAAATCAACTAATGACATAAAAACCCATAACATATGATAAACAGAAATGTATCATACATGATGCTAAAAACAAAGATAAGACAGAAGCATAGCAGTATCACAAGGGTCATAGCCCCGATGTCACCAAAATAATACAATTCCAGAATAGGGAGTGCTTGAGAGATATAAGAATACACCAAATAAAAACACTCTCAACACTAAAGTCACCAAGCACATCTACATCATATCGTCATCGCCTGGAGGAGGAGGAGGAGGCGGGGCCTGATAAGTCAGATGGAGCTGTCGGAGCATCTCGTACATCATGCCCTGCTGGCTCCGGAATCCCTGGCAAAACTCCGTGAGACCATGCACCTCCCCCTGGATCGCCGTCTGGGTCTGCTAAAATCCATGGATCTCCTCCCGGATGCCGTGAACGTCCTCTTGGAGCCCATGAACATCTGATCGGAGCTTAGTGAACTTCGTGCGTGTAACCATCCCAGCAGGCTCCTCATCCGAGCTAGAGGCCTCCGGACGCTGTCTCCACACAAACTGCCCTTGCCGATACTCAATACATTCCAAGGACAGTTGGCGTGTGCCAATCTGGTCGTAGTCCTTGGACAAGTGCCTGACCTGACCGCTAGTCACACGGATACCAAACTGTAACTGGAAGAACTCGATCATGACGTGTCAGAAAGGCATGTAGATTTTCCTATTAACACTCTAGGAAAAATGGCAAATGGAGGTGAACACATGTAGGGAGACGTCTATATCTAACCTCCTTTCTAGGGCATACATCATCACTAGATGAGGCAATCGGATCCTAGCCCTTTCCTTGGTGACGATAGGTAGAAGACACTCTAAGACAATTTTATACAACACATGACTGAAGGGACTCATAGGCTTGGCATTAAAGATGCGCTCTGACTCATGCCTATGCCTCCTAAAGTAATGCAAATGAATTTGGTTTATGGTGACATCAGGAAACTCTAAAGGCTCAACAACAGTAGGGAAATAAGTGTTTACATTATTGGACGCCCTACACTCTAAAACTTAGCAAAAACCATGGCTGAAAAAGGAATGGTGACTCCGACTATTCTTGACTCATAAAGATTATTTTCAGAGTCAACGCAAGTTATGTTTGCATAAAACTCTTTGCATAGGTCAATATTAATGTCATGTTGACAATACACTAGTTGTTCTATCCCAAAGTGGGTGACCATTTCGATGATTTGGGGTGACTTTTCTTGAAAGTAGACCTTATTCAAATACCTACAATTCATTGGCGCAAAGTCATTCTCCTCAAATCATTTCTTACATTCTAGTTACCTAAACCTAGACTCTCCCGGGTTTTGCCGACCTTGGTGGGATGAACGCTCGCCCCTTGGCCGCTTAGACACAACCCTAATGTGCAACATACATGCATGCATACCAAGACACCTCCCAAAGAAAAAATAACACAGAAAACATGCACAAATTATCACATTAGTTTCAAAACATAGTTTTAATGAAAACTGAACCTTAAACAATGATACCTTTTTGATAATCTTTTCATGATGATGATTTGGACTCTAGACTTGAGAGGGGAAGTTTTACAAGCCCAAGATTTTAGATCGGGATTAGAGAACGCTTAGGGAAGTGTTTTAGAGCTCGGGGGAGGTTTAGAACGAGAGAGGAGTCAGGAGGAGGAAGAAATCGCCGGGGGTGGTATGCCAAAACCCTAGGTTTGGCCACCCCCGTGCGGTACGAGCCTTTTAAAGTCACGCAAACCAGTCGACTGCCCCTAGGGCAGTCGACTACGAAAACAAACAGAGCCTTTCTCACTCTAGGGCCAGTCGACTGCCCCTGGGCAGTCGACTGGTGAACCTTAAAGAGTGTTTTTCACTCTAGACCAGTCGACTGCCATGAGGGCAGTCAACTGATACTGAAAAATCAGTTTTCTAGCACTAAATTCAGAAATGTCTAACTAATTCGACAAATCTCCAAAAAATCTGAAATTTCGTGGAGAGATTTGTGGATCCTATATCTACTTGGGAAAAATATCTTTTCAATCAAAATTATTCCGAATCCCAAGATTGGTACAAACTTCAATGTTATCAAAATTGGGTCATTTAAACTCAACTAGATGTTCTAATTCGGACCTCTTCTTGATGCTTCTTTCCATACTTATTCATAATACATTAATAGCATCAAGTTATATGGTACTTCCACTTTAAAATAAATTTGTCTCAATTATAATCCCATTTTTAATCTTTTCTTCATAAATCTCCTTTTAGTGTGTCAATTCTCTAGAATTAAGGCAACCTTAGCCTTTTAAGCTCTTTGGCACACTTCATAGCCCATCTAGGTTCCTAGGAGAAAATCACCTGAGATTCATTGACCATGGTTCCCATTTTGGCTTCTAGAGCTCTCCCTTGAGCTCCTAGCCCTAGTTACCCCCTAGGTAACTCATCTACAAAGGCAAACCACACCGGTGCTCTTCCGATGCTTTTTGACTTTCCACTACCACTCTCTTAACCCTATAGACCTTTTTCTTAGTCAATTCCTTTTCTTCTCCTTTAAATGGATTTTCTTTGCCATTTTTGATCTTTTCTCTACCATAAACATAAGGCATTGTTGAATATGCCATTTTACCAACATTTGCCCTCATAGGGTGGTATCCTAAACCCGACCTACCATTTCTAAGAGGTTGATCTTTATGCATCATGCTTGACCCCTTGGACCCCCTAATGAATCTATCTAGGTTTTTCTCTATTTTATCATGTTTTGCTCTCAAAACTTGATTTTCCTTTTCTAACTTTGTAACATTAGAATTATCATTAATCCTAACTTGATCTTTCCTATGTTTACCCATTTTTCTAGGCATATGTCTCCCTTTCTTAGGGTTTATACCTTGGTCCATAGTCCTAGAATTCCTAGATTTATCATGAAACATTGAATTTTGAACATTTTGGCACGCAATAGTATTTTTATTCCTATCATGATATTTAAAGCCAAAATTACATCTAGGCATGCAAGCATTTATATTTCTAGCATTCATGAAAACATTTTAAGCATAAGTAGAGTTAGAGATTACCTCCCTTACCCTTGGGGCTCCCCCTTAATGTGTGCTCCTTTTCCTTTCTTCTTTCTCCCATCTTCTAAGGTGCTCCATCTGTTGGATCGAGAGAACCGATAGAGGGGGGGGTGAATATCGGAAGACGTTCGGATTTTATGATTAGAGAAATTACGCAGCGGAATAAATCAATCAAACGCAAACACAGGTAGTTTTACTTGGTTCGGAGCCTAGGTCAACTCCTACTCTAAGGCCCACGGTCATTGACCGTTTTCTACGGGCAATTCTATAAGTTCGCAAATCAGTTTACAGTATTGAATTACAATTATAGCAAAGTAAACTTTTAAAACAAAAACTCTTCTTTTACCAACGTCCGATGTAGGTTGTCTTTTTCGGAGCAGCGGGACGTTGTCGACTCTTGAGTCTCTAGTCGGGAGGTTTCCGGAGCAGAGCGCGAGAGCAGAAGAGCGTAGAAGCGTTGAATGAATTGTTGTTTTGAAGCCTTGGTTCGAGGGTCCTTTTATAGCACCTGGGGGCGCCCGGAACGTCGGGGGCGCTCCCCCCCCCACGTGTCGGTCGATCCATTTCCTTCTCGGTCAGCTCTGATCCCTTAAAACTCGGGATCAAGCTTTGACCGGGGTGCCCGGAACGCTGGGGGCGCCCGGATTGACCGGGTCAGAATCTTATCCTCTTGGTTTCGCTGGAGCTGCTTCGACTACTTGACCTGGGGGCGCCCGGGAGCAGCGGGGTCGCCCGGAAGCACGGGGGCGCCCCGAACATGAACTGTCGAAGCCTTCTTTTGCATTATGTGTTTTGCATTCACCTTGGGGGCGCCCGGGACACTCCGGACGCCCTGGTCAGCTGTTGCCTCACTCCTTTGAGGCTCTCTGAGCTGCAGACACTCGTTCCTTCGGTCCTGGATCCAGGGTTAGTCCAAAACACCATAGAGCAATAAGATATTAGTTTATACAGCCTTAGCTGTCTTGGTTCTGACTTTGGGCCTCCAAAATGGAACCCTAGGTCGAACCGACGCCTACTATTCCCTCGACGGGGAATGCGTCCTCACCTACTCCTCTCGGGAGAATGTACCTGTTGCCAACCGGCTCCTCCGGTTGGACTTTTGCCCAGCGATCCTTTGCCAGGTCTTGGATACCGAGCTGTCCTTCACCCGGTGCCTAGCATTCCTTCGCTAGGTCTTCAGTACCAAGCTGTCCTTCGCCTGGTGCCTATCAGTCTTTCGCTAGGTCTTTGTATGCTAGCATTCCTTCGCCAGGTGCCTAGCAGTCCTTTGCTAGGGCTTTGTTTCCTAGCAACCCTTCGCCAGGTGCCTAGCAGCCCTTCGCTAGGACTTTATTTCCTGGCAGCCCTTCGCCAGGTGCCTAGCAGCCCTTCGCTAGGACTTTGTCTCTGCACACTTGAGTAACTTTATTAGATCACAAATAACACTTAACTTTGAATCCTTTGCCAATATCAAAATAAGGTTCGATATGGTGCTTCCTGCACCAATAATCTCCCCCTTTTTGATTTATGGCAACACAATTCAAAGTTAAGTAAAAACTTTATAACAGTTAAGAACATAAGGTAAAATGAAGTATAGTAATTTTACACAATTCAACGTTAACTTTATAACAGTTAATAACATAAGGTAAGATTTTGAAAAAAAATCCTTTATTTCTCACACTCCCCCTAAACCCTGAATACTTGTGTTATAACATACTTAACTTTGACCTTTCCTCGCCCTTTGACATATGTCAAAAAACAAACATGGGTGAACAAGGTAAAAATTAAAAATTTTTGCAAACCTACATTTTGTTAAACAACTTTTACTTACAAGGCTTTACAAAACTTAGGCAAAATTTTGAAGTCAAATTTCCAAAAAGAGTTTAACTTTGAGAATTGGGAAAAATTTATTTAAAAATAATTTGCACACTTAGGCGAATTTGCTTGGAAATACTTTGTGTATTTTGAAAAATAAAATTTGTAAAACTTCTAGACAAGTTTTTCACCAAAAAAACTCTACTTAGAAATATTTGCCAAAATTTTCAACCAGTTTTTGCTTAGACAAATTTTGTTTACTAAGAAGAATTTTAGTTAAAAAAAAACATGCACTTAAAAATTTTTGAAACACTTTGAAATGCTTAGAAATTTTTGAAGCACTTTAAAAAAATTAAACAAAATTTCCTTTCTCTCCCCCTTAATGTGAAAATTTTCTCCTTATGTTTTAGACCATTTCTAAGTTCAGTTTTGAAAAAGGTATTTTGAAAAACTTCTGAGTATCACAAAGGAAATTCTTAATTAAGAGCAACTCGAAGTTTTCAATAAAGTTTCTTTAAAAAGGGAAAAAGTTTAAGGAAGTACTTTTTCTACTCTCCCTCTTGGTCATATATCAATAAAAAACTCTTGAAAAATATATTTTGAAAAACATTTAAAATTTGTGTATCAGAGCTTATGGGTTTGAAAACATAAATATTTGAGTGAGAGAATAATGTTAAAAATGATAATTTTTAATTGATAGCATTTTGAAAGAATGAAGAATCATGCTAAAAAAAATTAGAATTGCAGTCAAGTGTATATTTTCATTGAGTCCATGCTTGACAAAAAATATTTAATCAATAAGCTTACTTTTTTTGAATATTTTAAAAATTGCAAGTACTTTAAAAGATATTGAGCTTTTTGAGAGATGCAAGTACTCTGTATCTTAAAAAAATATAAGTCACTTTGAAAGATATTATGAAATTTTTTTTTTGAAACATGTTTAGTATTGCACTTTAAAAAATTATTCGTACTTTGTAAATATTAGTGCTTTGAAAAAGTATTAGTACTTTTGTAGGATGTTATGCATTTTTGACAAATATACATACTAATAAATACTTTTGAACATAATATTTTAAGAAAAAATTTAATATAATACTTTACTTGGCATTGTTTCCTTTCCAGTCTGACACAATCTTAGGAAACCTTGTTAACTACAGGGGCATTTTCCTATGTATCCTAGAAAATTTTCAATCCAAGTAAATATTATAAAAGTAACTTTATAAGTCACAAGAATTTTGAAAAATAAAATAATAGTATTTTGGAACAAAAATTATTTAAGTTTTCAAAAGGATTTTAAACTTGTAGTGCATGAAAACATATAATTTTAAAAAATGTTCAATAATTCTTTTAATTTAATCTGCCCCTAAGCTTGACCCAGTCCTAGGAAGCTTGTTGACTACAAGCGATCTTCCTCTGAGTTTTTTGGGTTTGATTTAAATTATAAGAATTATCTAATAACTTCAAAACAAATAATTACCAAAAAAACATTTCAGAAATTCTTCTTTTGACTTAAACTTCCCCTAAATTTGACACATCCTAGGAGTCCTTGTAGATCATGAAGTGGACCTTCCTCTGTGTCTTTAAGGTTTATTAAAATCAAAAGAATAATAACCTTCTGAGTATGATAACTTTCAAGGAGATAAATTTTTGAAAACACAACTTGGAATGATAGCACAGTTTTCAAAAAGCATGATGTTAATTTTTCAAAGAGATAGTAATATACGAGGGTTTTTGAGTCAACTTTTGAAAATCATATTTTGATATGATAATAAGTTTTAGAGCATAAGGATTTTGAAAAAGCTGAATTTTTCGAAAAAGATTATGAAGGACTCCCCCTGTATCCGACACAGTCTGACTTTTATCTAAGTTCCTTAAGGGATATCAGTGTTGACCAGGTTTGACTATGTGGACTAGGGTTGACTATTTTGACCAAGTTAATGACTAAATCAGAACAAGCCCTAGACTCTATTTATTGTGATATTTGACATGAAATTAAAAAAAATGTTAGGAATGAAAAAGTAGGGTACAGTACAATAAATTAAAAATTAGAGGTATGTTTGAATAACTTTTGCAAACTTTTTTTTTATTTAAAAGGATAGTGAATCATGCTTTTAGGGCTTAGATGTCTCACCCAGTTCTACGTGGTCAAACATGTTAACCTTATGGGTTGTGTGAGACAAATATTTAATTTTAAAAAGTGGTTAATTTTGAAACATTAAACCTTAGTTTAAAAGTTAAAATGATTTTTGAGGATTAATTAGAATTTTAACTTTGAATTTTAAAAATTGTTAAGTTGAATTTTGAAAATAATTGATTGAAAATAATTAAGTTGAATTTGAGAATAATTAATTGAGAATAATTAAGTTGAATATGATAATAATTAATTGAGAATAATTAAGTTGAATTTGATTTGTATGGTTGATTGGGTTGGACTAAACTTTTAGGTCCTGAGCATCTCATCCATTTTAAGTGACAAAACAGGATATCTTTAACTGTTTTGTGAGATGCGTATTTTAATAGAAAGATTTATTTTGAAAAGGCCATGATTAATTTTGAAAAGTTAAATTAATTTTTTAAACCCAATTTAAATTTATTTTGAAAAGAGATATTTGAATCTAAAATTAACTGAAAATTTGTGTTAGATTCGAATTTAACAAAGAGTAAATTGAATTTGAATTTCAAAAATTGGCTTCCAGGTCTTGGCGAGGCACAAGGCCTTCTTTGGCCGTAGCCTTATTGGATCATCAACCCTTTCCTAGACAAAGCCTTTTAGTGAAATTTCATCTTCAAAATTACTTTTTGGTAAATTCTGGTCTAACTAGTTTGGGTCTTGTATCGGTAGCTTCGGTTAGTTTCACCAGTCTAAAGAGACCAAGTAGTGTATACTTAACCTTATTAGAAAAGGCTTTCCTAACATACTATCATCTCACCTCCACCCAATACTATGTTGTTCAAGTTTCAGTTAAGCTGGTTCAGTCCTTAAACTAACCAATCCTAATTCAAAGCATAATAAAATAAACAAGCAAGAAAAGAAATCAACTAAGTCACGTCATAATTGTAATGATATTCTGGGTTTTTAGAATTAGCAAGATTGTGAATTAGACTTTCTAGCATTTTGACCTTATGTTTCAATTTTTCATCTTCTTGTTCCAATTTACTAATGTTTGCTTTAACTAATTTATAAGGTTCAATCATATTATTCAAGGTAAATAATGGATTTTCAAATACTGTAAATTTACCTTTTGATTCCCGATTGGGAATCTCCTCCTTGATTCTGGCCATCTTTCTTTTGCTTGATTGTTTCTTCAGTATTTTGTAGTGGTCGCGAGCCAACCAGACCAGTTTCCAAGGATCCCTTCCTTCGCAGTCAGATTCTGAGTCTGAGTCGGACTCAGGTACTGGTTGAGGTCTCTTTTGCAGTTCTCTTGGAGTTTTCCCTACAATGAAAACTATACCTTCCTCGATCATTACAGTATCTGTTTGATTATTTAATTCTAATTTTGAAAAGAATTCAAAATTGATTACCGTCTCAGTCAATTCATCGTCTGATTCTGGTTCGACTTTGGATTCGGATTCAGACTCTGACTCGGCTGTTTGTGCTTGGACTGACAGGGCAAGATAACTTACCTGATCTTCTTCTTCATTTGAGATCTCTTGATGAAGGTTAATTAATTTATCCCAGATTTCTCTAGCACATCTGCATGGACCTACTAGCTCGAGTTGCTCTTTGTTTAGGCCACATTGTAGAATTACAGTTGCCCTTGCATCGGTCTCGATTTGGTTGAGAGTTCGTTCATCCAATTTATACCACTCGATTGATAACTCATCTTCTACAGGAAACGAGAATCCCGTTTGGATGATCAGCCATAGGTCCATGTGGACTTTCAGAAGGGACTCCATTTGACTTCTCCAAAAATTGAAGTTCTTGCCAGAGAATAGCGGTGGACGTGCACTGTTCCACTCTTGGTTGGCCATTTAATATAAACCTTGCACACAAACAAAACAACAGAAATGTACCAAGACTTGGTCTTGGATTAGTAGTGCGGGAGAAGGGAAAAAAATATCCCAAGATAAATGTTGCACGAATTTTGAGGCAAAATAATAATAAAATAATAAAAACAATTTATGAAATTTTTTTGAAAATGTTGATTTGTCAATTCTAAAAAGAAATAAGAATTCAACGTTGAAAATTTTGCTCGAATTAAGATAACACGAATTTCAAGAAAAATATTAAAATAATAATTAAAAAAAATTTATGACAAATTTTCAAAAATTGATCGTTTTATCAATTCTAATGAATGGTGAAAAAATAAGAATTCAAAATTGAAAAAGGCGAACAAGATCGAGTGGTGTTGCACCAATCTCGATTAACAAAAAGAAAAGAAATGAAATGAAATTTGGTGGTTGCACCAAATTTGAGCTTTCCCGCTCTGATACCACTTGTTGGATCGAGAGAACCGATAGAGGGCGGTGAATATCGAAAAACGTTCAGATTTTAGGATTAGAGAAATTACGCAGCGGAATAAAACAATCAAATGCAAACACAGGTAGTTTTACTTGGTTCGGAGCCTAGGTCGACTCCTACTCCAAGGCCCACGGTCGTTGACCGTTTTCTGCGGGCAATTCTATAAGTTCGCAAATCAGTTTACAATATTGAATTACAATTATAGCAAAGTAAACTTTCAAAACGAAAACTCTTCTTTTACTGACGTCCGATGTAGGTTGTCTTTTTCAGAGCAGCGGGACGTCGTCGGCGCTTGAGTCTCGAGTCGGGAGGTTTCCGGAGCAGAGCGCGAGAGCAGAAGAGCGTAGAAGTGTTGAATGAATTGTTGTTCTGAAGCCTTGGTTCGAGGGTCCTTTTATAGCACCTGGGGGCGCCCGGAACGTCGAGGGCACCCCCCACGTGTCGGTCGATCCACTTCCTTCTCGGTCAGCTCTAATCCCTTAAAACTCGGGATCAAGCTTTGACCGAGGCGCCCGGAACGCTGGGGGCGCCCGGATTGACCGGGTCAGAATCTTATCCTCTTGGCTTCGATGGAGCTGCTTCGACTACTTGACCTGGGGGCGCCCGGGAGCAGCGGGGGCACCCGGAAGCACGAGAGCGCCCCGAACATGAACTGTCGAAGCCTTCTTTTGCATTATGTGTTTTGTGTTCACCTTGGGGGCGTCCGGGACACTCCGGGCGCCCTGGTCAGCTGTTGCCTCACTCCTTTGAGGCTCTTTGAGCTGCAGACACTCGTTCCTTCGGTCCTGCATCCAGGGTTAGGCCAAAACACCATAGAGCAATAAGATATTAGTTTATATAGCCTTAGCTGTCTTGGTTCTGACTTTGGGCCTCCAAAATGGAACCCTAGGTCGAACCGACGCCTACTATTCCCTCGACGGGGAACGCGTCCTCACCTACTCCTCTCGGGAGAATGTACCTGATTCCAACCGGCTCCTCCGGTTGGACTTTTGCCCAGCGGTCCTTTGCCAGGTCTTGGATACCGAGCTATCCTTTGCACGGTGCCTAGCATTCCTTCGCTAGGTCTTCAGTACCAAGCTGTCCTTCGCCTGGTGCCTAGCAGTCCTTCACTAGGTCTTTGTATCCTAGCATTCCTTCGCCAGGTCTTGGATACCGAGCTGTCCTTCACCCGGTGCCTAGCATTCCTTCGCTAGGTCTTCAGTACCAAGCTGTCCTTCGCCTGGTGCCTATCAGTCCTTCGCTAGGTCTTTGTATGCTAGCATTCCTTCGCCAGGTGCCTAGCAGTCCTTTGCTAGGGCTTTGTTTCCTAGCAACCCTTCGCCAGGTGCCTAGCAGCCCTTCGCTAGGACTTTATTTCCTGGCAGCCCTTCGCTAGGACTTTGTCTCTGCACACTTGAGTAACTTTATTAGATCACAAATAACACTTAACATTGAATCCTTTGCCAATATCAAAACAAGGTTCGATATGATGCTTCCTGCACCAGCACCATCTTCTTAAGCTCTCTTTCCTCAGACATTTTGTATGGTAATGCCCTAGCTCCCCGCATGTGAAGCATCGAATTCTCTTTTTTTTTTTCTCCTTTTGAGCTTCCCCATTCCTACAACCCATATTAGAATTTAATTGAATGGACTTGGGCTTAGGGATTACCTCCTTTTTACTTTGTGGGCACTTATCCTTGTAGTGCCCTCTTTTGTTGCAACTAAAGCATATGATATGCTCTTTTGACATTGCTTTGGTGGAGGTTGGAGCTTTCTCTTGCTCTTGTGTGGATGCGGGTCTCTCCTCCTCCTCAACTCTTGATGTTGATACTTCTTCTTCTTTTTCGGATGAGGTGGATGCTTTTTCAATCAATTCCTTCACTTCACTTGATAATGTTGATAATTCCTTTTCCCTTTGATCTTCTTGGACACTTGAGCTTAGTTCTTCGGGCTCTTCTACTCCTTGAGTTTGTATAGGGTTCTCATAACACTTTTCCAATTTATTCCACAACTCATATGTATTTTTATAATTCCCTACATCATTCAAAATATTAGTAGGCAAAATATTCACTAAAATACCAATTACCTTTTCGTTTGCCCTAGCTTGTTCTTGTTGCTCCTTGGTCTAATACCTAGGTCGGAGCTTCTTTCCATGCTTGTCCTTAGGGGTTTCAAATGGTTCTTCTAGTACCATTACGCACTCCCACTCCATGCCGAGCCACATCTTCATTCTAGCTCTCCAATATCCAAAATCCTCATGATCATATGTTGGTGGCGAGTTTATATCGTCCCCTAGCTTATCCTCCATCATTTTCCCTCTAGCTTTCTTGCTTCTTTTGGCGGTTATTCCAATCAAGAGTGGTCCTAGCTCTGATACCACCTGTTAGATCGTTCCGGTTGCTAGAGGGGGGGGGTGAATAGCACTTTTTGAATCGTTCTTCTTACACAGTTAGTTGCGCAAGCGGAAATCTAAAGTAAAACTAAAACAAACTTTGAAGAACACTTACAATTTATGTGGTTCGGAGATAAACTCTTACTCCACGGCTGCCCGTAAGGTGGGCGATCCCTAATCCGTCCGTGGATGATTCCCCGGAGCACCTCCGGCTAGATCGCGTAGCTCCTTGTAGGTGGAGAAACCTTTCCACAAACTCTGGACACTACCTGAGATTACAAGGCTACTAATTAGCTTTAACCAAGCAAGTTTCGCCAAAAGAAAGAAGCCTGAAACGAGCTCCTTTAAATAGAGCTCCAGTATGAAATAGTCGCTACCAGTCGACTGTCCCTGGGGCAGTCGACTGGTCCCACTCTAATCCGAATCAATTCCTTGCTCCACTACAAGTTTGACTTTGCTAGAGGATTCTTAAAAAAAATTCAGAAAAGAAAAGAGAAGGAAGCAAGGTTGGCACGCAAAAGAAAAATTGGCACAAAGGAACTAATGAGGTCTTTTCATCAAATTTTTGAAGGGCAATGCCAAGGCTTCACTCCATTACACTTTTTATTTCATTATGAGGACTGACAAGAGGGCAAGTGCATTGAAAATATCCTTGAGTATTTAAGTCTTCCACTTTATCAAATTTGCTATTTTCTTAGTTTTTACTTCATGTTTACCATTTCATATGTTCTTCACTTGTTTGGATGACTTTTGTAGATGTTGATCCTAATCATGAATAATGGTGGAGAGTAGATAACAAGAAAGCCTATGGTAGTGCAAAAAGCATGTGTGTATGAGTGAGCTCCATTTTCATCATGAACTTAGAACTCAAGAAGAGAGCCACCAACAATTTCCTTTGAAAGGGCTAGAGAGTTAAATTCATCTCAATGAATCATGAAGGATGAAAAGGCTAAGTTGTTGATTTAAGGACGAGATACTAATCCATAGAGTTTAGATTTTTGAGAATTGACAACCTTAGGTAATTTTTTTCCTCTTGATTCTAATTATGCTTGGAAAGAGTCTAAGGGATACATACTTAGTAGTTTTCGCGAGACGCTCAAGCTTAAGTGTGGGGGAGTTGATAGGTATCATTTTGTTAATCATTTTAGATGCTAACATCCAAATTTGACCCATATTTTACTTGCTTAATATTGCATTTATGCTAGGTTTTGTGAATGTAGTCTATTTTTGGGTTTTATTGTAAATTTTGCAACATTGGGATATTTTGGAACTTAATTGTGAATCTATGTTTGCAGGCTTTGAAAGGATCACGGACCGAGGTCAAGAATGGTCGGAATCAGGCTTAGATCAAGGCGATCAAGCTATGGAGAATTGTGAGCCGTCCATTCAGAAGATAAGCAGATCTTGATCATCCAGAGCAAATCAGATGGATCCCATATGAGGAAAGGTAGATTTGACCTTCATAATGAGATCTGGAAATTTAGGGGTAAATCGGAGCTCATCTAGCCGTTAGATCAAGATCAGAGGGGTCTAGACCATCCGTTCAAAGATTAGTTTGATCTGAGCCATCCGTTGCAAATTTGGAAGATCTGAACCACTGAGAGACAGATCCTGACCTTTGATCAACATCTGAGAGTTTTGGTTCAGATTGGATTAAGATCAACCGTTGGATGAGCTTTGAACAATCTCAGCCGTCCAAATTAAATGGCATAAGTTTAAATGGAAAATTCCCTCCGCAGAACAGGGGTCGCATCTTCGCCAGTCGTAGCCAGTTCTTCGTTTGTTTTCCTTACTGTTCTTCGTTTCTTCTGCGGATTTCATCATCAAGAGGCGTGACCAACTCGATTTCAACCTTGGAATAAGATCTGGATCATTGGAAGGAGGTTTTCGTGGAGATTCAAGATCGGATTTGCACCGAAACAGAGTTGATTGAGGGTTTCATCAATTTCTATGATCTGATCGATTTGATCGCGATCTCGTGCCGTTTTCTTCAATCGGAGCTTACTGGAGGGTCCTCTTGTATGCTTTGATCATCATCTAATCACCATCACACCTCGACATCGCGAGATCGATTGGGTTTTCTCAGCTTGGTGCAGTCTGTGAGCAGATTCGACATTGAGGCATTTTTCCATTGATTTGCGAGCTGAAGGGGTTCTTGGCTTGCACTTGTGTGACGGCAAGGAGATTTTGAGCTAAGGGATGGATCGAGGCTTAGTTTCTTAATGCCTTCCTGTTTTCTTTAGCTGTAATTTCAATTTCAGCTGCCATTTCATTTCTGTTTTCGAATCAACTGCTGTAATTTCCTTTTTTGAATTGTTTTTGCCTTAAGTAGGGTAAACTCTGGCAAGTTAACTAGCTGGGGAGTTTGTTTAGATAACAATTGCTTACAATCTCAGTTCAATTCATGTTTTACTGCTTGCGTATCAGATTTGTATCTGCGTATCAGTTTTACTCTGTTGCGTATCATTTTCTTTCCCTTGAGCACTTCTGAATTTTGTACCAAGTTGGTTTTAGTTTTCTTGTCTTAATTTCCATTGTAGCTTGTTGCATCTTCAAAGGTTTAATGTCATTTCTGCAATAGAACTTAGTTTGTGCATTTCAGATCCCATTTCTGCAAGTTCGGTTTTGTTCCAGCAAGCAGTAGTTGATAACTTCTGAATTTCGTGCCAAGTAAACCTTAGTTTTTAAGCTTACTGCACTTAGATTAGTGAATCAAATTCAACTTGCAATTGATAGTTGCAGCATTTAATCTGTTGTTACATTTCTGCACTCAACTTAGCAAGTTCTTCATTTTATTTCTGCTAGCTAAATCCATTTCTGCAATTCCCAATTATCATTTCTGAAGTTGTATCAGTGAAGATTTGCATTGGAACTTTATTGCATTTGAAATCAGTTTACTTATATGATTTTTGCATCCAAATTTCTGATGCATTTCATTTCTGCATAGAGGTTTGTTTCATGCATTCCATTCCTGAATTCAGTTTTCCTTTCTTGCCTCAATCAGTTTCGGTTTTCACATCTCCTCATTCATCCGAGTAGATAACTTCATTGATAGCCTAGCCCTTTCAAACTGAATTAACCAGCTAATAATTCTGAAAACAGTTTTAATTTTTGGCACATTAGCTTCTCTCATTTTTTTTGTCTCAAGTTGTTCAATTGCTAGCACTTTGTATCAAGTGAAGTTTGGCACTGAATTTGTATCAGTTTGGTTAAAGATTGATTTGCATTTGGTTTGTTTGGAGTAATAATTCCTGAAGAAATTCTTTGTATTAGTTTTAATCGAAATCAGATTTGATTTGATAACATCTTTGAATTTCAAATTTGACAAAGTGGCATTAGTTGGTTAAATTGTTCATTGGTTGAGTTTGTTAATCGCCATTGCTTTGTTTAAGTTCGCTTAGTTACGTTCCCTTGCTTTTCATTGCTTTTCCATTTCTAATTGAAACCAAACCCAATTTTGTTTGAAACCCAAAAAAATAATCGACGACACATAAATTCAAGCTTGAATCAAACAATCTAAACTAGCCCTAGGAAAAATACGACCTATGGCCCCTTTACTATATTATTATTCTTTGTTAGCAAAAAGGGTATCCAGTTTTACAAATATCTAAATTTGAGACCCACATTCGTGACACTTATCTCGGGTCCATCAAATTTTTGGCGCCGTTACCGGGGAACATACTAGTTGAGTTGTTTGATTTTTGCTTGTGTGCTCATTTCATATTTTTATTGACCCATTTTTTGCACTTACTGCTATATCTTGTGATTTACTTCATTTGCTTTATCTTTCTATATACTTTTACTGCGATTTGTTTTTGATTTTATGACCAGGTCTACAGGTGGTCTGGAGGATTTTGACCCAGAGATTGAAAGAACTTTCAGAGCTAGGAGGAACCAGCTCAGTGTTTTAGAGGCTCTTGATATTCTACCTACTCAGTCTATTTTAGCTTATTCAGTTGATCAGATGGCAGACCACCAGAAGACCATGAAAGAACTTGCAGCACCAGATGATACATTTCAGTACTCCAGTATTGCTTATCCAGAGCTTGCTGGTGATTTTGAGCTTAGATCTGGACTCATCCACTTGCTACCTAAGTTTCAAGGATTATCTGGAGAAGATCCAAATAGACACCTGTATGAGTTTCACATTGTATGCTCCACTATGAAGCCTCAGGGTATTTCAGAAGAAGATATCAAGCTGAGAGCTTTTCCTTTTTCCCTGACTGGAGCAGCAAAAGATTGGTTCTACTACTTACCTACTGGGCACGTGTCTAGCTGGATTTCTATGAAGAAGGCGTTCCTAGAGAAATATTTCCCAGCCTCCAGAACTACAATCATTAGAAAAAACATTTGTGGCATTCAACAATTGGTGGGGAGACACTTTATGACTACTGGGAGAGATTCAACAAACTTTGCTCCAGTTGCCCACAACACCAGATCAGTGAGCAGTTACTCATCTAGTACTTTTATGAGGGTTTATTACAGATGGATAGGATTATGATTGATGCTGCAGCTGGAGGAGCTTTAGTCAACAAAACGCCAAATCAAGCTAGGGAGCTCATTTCAAATATGGCAGAAAATTCTCAGCAGTTTGGAAGTAGAGCATTGTCTACTAGAGGAGTTAATGAAGTTCAGTTGGCTTCCAGTGAACAAAAAGAAATCAAGAATGCATTGGTAGAGCTCACATCAGCGATAAAGCAAATGTGTCTTAATAATGCAAGTCAAAATTCCAATCTTTCGGTGCCTCCACAATCAAGCCAACTGATGAGAGTATGTGGCATTTGTTCTAGTCAAGAACATAATTCAGATTCATGCCCCAACCTCCAACAAGATGAGACAATAGCGGCATTGGTTAGGGGACAATTCAATCCCGGAATAACCCCTATTCATCTACTTATAACCCCGGTTGGAGGGATCATCCAAATCTGAGGTACGGGAACTCTTTCTACCAACAGAACCCATCACAGCAACAATTTCATCAGCCCTAACAAACTTTCCAGCAAGTTTAGCCACAACAACAGCAATCACAGCAGCTAAATAAGCAATTTTAGCCTCCAAATCAGCAATTCCAGCAAACATTTCAGCAGCCATTTCAAGGGATTCAACAAGCTTTCCAAGGGAATTTGAATTTTCAGCAACAAAACCAACCTTTACAGTAACAATTCCAGCAGCCACAGCAAGGATTACAGCCTTGGAACCAAAATTTTCAGCCACAAAATCAAGGATTTCATCCCAATCAATTTCAGTCCTCACCACAACAAGTTCCATTTCAAAATCAGAATTTTCAAGATTATAATTCTCAGCAAATTTCCCCAACATTCCAGCCAAATTATCAGCCCTATCAACAACAATTTCAGCCATCCTATCAGCCCCAACAACCCTATTTTCAAGGATCTCAGCAAGGGCAACAATTTCAACAACCTACTTCTATCTTTCAAGGTCATTCAAAACCGTATGCTAATCAAGGGGGCTATGAAGGGTCTAGTGGAGGAAATGCACAACAACAAAGAATAGAGGAGATGCTTCAACAACTTCTACAACAACGAAGGAATGATCCTGCAATACAAAACCTCGAAAGGCAAATTGGAGAATTGGCTAGTGGGATAAATCAAAGTCAAGCTCAAGGATCAAGCCAATTACCTTCTCAAGCTATTCCTAACCCAAAGGGAAATGTTAGCGCAATTTATTTGAGGAGTGGGAAGGTTACTTCATCTTCAAAGAGTCCAAGAGCAGATTTTTCTGGAAACAAGGCAGCAACTACAATTTCAGCACCGATCAGCCCCGAAACCACTTCAAAATCAGTTGGTTCCACCCCTAGTCCGTGCTCAACTCCTTCATCAAGAAATCCTGTGATTTTGGTGGAAAAAGAGGGAGAAATCAGCCCCGAAATAGATTTTACAGCAGCTCCATCAAGAGGGACAGCAACTCAAAATTCAGCCCCTTCCATTTCGGTTCAAGAGGAGGAAATTTCTGTTCCCTTACCTTTCCCTCATCGCAAAACTCAAGCTAAGAAGCAAGTGGAAGAGGAGAAAGCTCAGGAGTACAATGAGCTAGTGAAGTTGTTCAGTAAGGTAGAGATTAATGTACCTTTGTTGACTATGATTAAACAGATTCCTAAGTATGCAAAATTTCTAAAAGATTTGTGTGTTCACAAGAAGAAGCTTAAGGAAAATGAGTTGGTCAGCCTGGGGAAGAATGTTTCATCACTCATCCATACCATACCTCAAAAGTGTGAAGACCCTGGAGTTTTTACTGTATCATGTGAGATAGGGAGGACTATTTTTCATGACGCTATGCTAGACTTGGGAGCCTCCATTAATGTAATGCCCAGATTGGTCTTCCAGATGCTTGGCATTGGCCCTCTACAGTCCACTAGAGTTGTAATTTAGTTAGCTGACAGAAGCCAGACTCATCCAGCTGGAGTTTTTGAAGATGTTTTAGTAAAAGTTAAGGAGTTGATTTTCCCTGCAGACTTCTACATTCTAGATATGGAAGGAGAGTATCTTGCACATAGATCCCCACTCATCCTTGGGAGTCCTTTACTGAAGACTGCCAGAACAAAAATTGATGTTTATGCTGGCACACTTTCGATGGAAGTGGGGGACACAATAGTCCAGTTTAGTATTTTCGATGCCATGAAGGACCCTAGGGGAGATCACTCTATTATGAGCATGGACACCCCAGATGAGACTATTGAGGCACAGTTAATTGCTGATGATGTTGCGTTTGACATAGTGGTGGGAGATTTGATTTCAGAGAAAGCTGAGGATGCATTAGTTGTGAAGGCATTGGAGGAGATGAATGGAAAAGCACATGACAGCCTGGAATTCGAAACTGAAACTTTACAGGACTCTTCTTATCTTTTATTTTGTGATGATATTGCTATTGATAGTCTTAATTTTTCTAATAAGGTTGTTGCAGATATTACTGAGGAAGCATGCATGGGAGATGATTCTACAGGTGTAAGGGATTGCACAGAGCCCCAGGGACCACCAACATTGACAGATACAACAACAACAACAACAACAACAACAAAGCCTTATCCCACTAGGTGGGGTCGGCTATATGGATCCTTTTACGCCATTGAGTTCTATCCCTACTATATCATCATCTAGATTTAATAAATTTTCTTGTTTTATTGTTGTCTTTTTTGGTTTCCTTCCTCTTTTTTGTTTTATCATAGTTTCAATCGTCTAACAGGGATTTATTGTTTCTAAGTACATGTCGTAATCTCAACGTGTCTCCGAGTTTTTTTCATAGATGCAACTCGACTTTCTCTTAATACTCTCATTCCTTATTCTATCCATCTCGTATGTCCACACCACCTTAACATCCTCATCTCTGCAACTTTCATCTTTTGCTCATGTGCTCGAGTCATAGCCCAACATTCAGCACCATATAACATAGCAGGTCTAACTGCCGTTTTGTAGAACTTCCCTTTAAGTTTTAGAGGTACTTTACGATCACATAAGACACCCGATGCTAATCTCCATTTCAACCATCCTGCTTGTATTCTATGTAAGACATCTCTCTCAATTCCTCCATCACTTTGCAAGAACGATCCTAAATACTTAAAGTTCTCGATTTTAGACAACTCATCATCTCCTATCTTAACAATTGTTTCACTACGTCTAGCATTGCTAAACTTAAATTCCATATATTCAGTCTTTACTCTACTAAGCCTAAAACCTTTCATTTCTAGAGTTTCCCGCCAAGATTCTAGTTTAGCATTTACTCCTTCACGTGTCTCATCTATCAAAACAATATCATCTGCAAACAACATGCACCATGGCACTGTATCTTGAATGTGCCTAGTGAGTTCATCCATGATTAGTGTAAAAAGATAGGGACTTAAAGCTGATCCTTGAGTACCTATCTTATTGGAAATGCTTCAGTAATCACTGAAGTTTCATCTAGTCGTTACATTTCATAATATCTTTATTAGGCAATATATGTACGCTTCTTTTCTAGAATTTCATATAATTTACCACCAACATTGACAGATACAGTAGAAAATTCAGAGGATAAGCCAGAAAGTGTAGGGACTTGAATGATGGGAGCAAGAACCCAAGGATCACCTATTCTAGTTGAGTGTCCACCAGAACTTGAGCACGATCAGGTAAGTATTTCTCCTTTTCCTTTAGAAAATTTCAGAGAGGTGTCTAGAATTGCATGTGAAGCATGTCTTGATACATCATTTGTGAAAAATAATTATGAAAATTCCATAGAGGCACCCAGGCTTGATTTTATTCATTGCGATGATATTCTTGATACATATTATACTGAAAATGATTGCAAAAATTTTTTAGAAGAGCCTGAAATTGATGTTGTCTATTTTGATGAATCTCTTGCTATATCTTATGCTGAAGTTGAGTGTGAAAAACTTATGGAGGTACCCGTGATTGATTTTATTGGCTGGGAAACATTTCTTGATGCATATTATGCTGAATCTGACTGTGAAAATTTTTTAGAAGAGCCTGAAATTGATGTTGTTTATTTTGATGAATCTCTTGCTATATCTTATGCTGAGGTTGAGTGTGAAAAACTTATGGAGGTACCCATGATTTATTTTATTGGTTGTGAAAAATTTCTTGATATACCTTATGTAGAAATTGCTTGTGAAAATTTGATAGAGGTACCTAAAGTTGATTTCATTAGTGGCAATGCATTGCTTGATGCATCCTTGATGGGAAATAATTATGAAAATTCCATTAAAATATCCAAAATAGATTTCATTTGTGGTGATAAATTTCTTGATATACCTTTGGTGGATATTAATTGTGGAAAATTCTTTGAGGTGCCAAAAATTGATTTTATTGGATGTGATGCATTTTTGGATACATTCTATGTAAAAATTGATGGTATTACATTTCTATCTTACCTTACACGCATGAGAAAGGTATTACATGGTTTTGCAGGGTCTCAAAGATTTCTTGAGTGGGTACTCCATCTAAACAGTCTTCAACCTCCTAGAAGGATTTCCAAAAAGCATCAAGAGGGAAGAGATGATCTTACTCTAATCCGAAGCACTCTACCTCTTAAATGGCTCTTGTACCTACATCACCTTCGACCACCTAAACATTTTGTTGTAAAGTCTATCTTACTCTAATCCGAAACACAGGGTTATTCTAAACATAAATAATATGTAAAATAAATGCATGTACAATAGCTAGTGTTGTCCGATCCTGATTTTGGATTTTAACTGGAACCGTAGGTCCGATCGACGCCTACTATTCCCTCTTTTAGGGAATGCGTCCTCACCTACAAGTCATGACTTCGTGCCTAGTTACAGTAGGTCTTTCCTGCACATTTAATGTAACACATTAGATCCAAAAGCATACTTAACTTTGAACCCTTCGCCATTATCAAAACTAGGTTATATCTGGTACTTTCGTCACCAACACTACATGATACTGTAGATGGAGTAGTAGGAGTTGTCGGAATATGTTTGATCTTGGAATATTTTAGGCAGTGGTTAGAAGCAGATGAGATGACTCAGAGTCATCAACATCAGGCTTCTTCCATTACCAGTGATAAAACTTCTAAGCTCGATGAACTCTTCGGACACCATAATAGGGCCACTAGGCAAGAAGTCATGAAGAACATGACAACAACCACCATGATTGAGGGTATGCCTGTGAGGGAACATGTTCTCAAAATGATGACTTAGCTGAAAGAGATGGAAATTGTAACGACCCAGAAAATTCTCTTAATATTTACTTAAAATATTAAGCATGTCTAGATAATTTGCTGAGAAACCTAGAAATATTAAGGCGAACCTTAGCCTAGAAAATCCATGTTTTCTCATTTAAATTGGGAAAAAGGGCACTAATGGGCCTTATATGGGCTTTCTAGTACCATAATTTTTGGTGGATTTTAGGTGAAAATTAGTATAAATATAAAGGGATTTTAATAAGAAATATTAACATAATTATGGGGGAATTTTTAAAGGATTTTCGGAATTTTAGGGAAATAAAAAGAAAAATAAAATAAAAATAAGGTGCATGGCCCAAGGATTGAACCTTGGACCTCTTATACAACCATGTATGCACTAACCAACTCACCTAGCAAGGTAATGTTATGAGGGAATGAAGTGGATATTGGTTAAAGCATAGAAGAAGATGAAGGGTCATGGAGAGACTCTTCATTTACCTTCTTAATGGGCTATAAAAGGGGGGTTTTGGGAGTTACCTCTTCTTCCCATTACTTGCATTTTCGAAACTCCTCCTTCCCTCATCCTAGCCGAACACCCAAGGAAGGGTTCTCCCTTGGAAAAGCTCCACAAGAGGTCTCATCTCCAAGATCTAAGGGGTCTTCCAAGGATACAAGTACAAGGGGGGCAAGGGTCCAACGATCTTACCATTTCCTTCCCTTTCAAGGTTTGAAAAATCAAGAAATCCAAGGTAAGACTCCCTCACCTGTGGTATAATAGTTCCTTATGATTTCCATGATTTTTAGCATGATATATTGGTTAGTTTTTGGATTTGATGTTGAAAGGAAGGAAAACCAAGAACCTTAAGTTTAAGGGTCTCGGCCACCATGATTTAAAGGTCTATAATTATGCTAAAAATATTTATAATGTTATTTAATGTTCCCTTATGATGTTTAGAGGTTAATTATAATTTTTGGGAATTTTTGGAGTACCCTAGGACACTCTAGGGTTTCGGCCAACATGAAAGGAACAAAATCAACACCTAGAGACCCTATGGGTTTCGGCCACAATGTTTTAGGGTCTATAATTATGCTAAAAATCTTTATAATGTTATTTAATGTTCCCTTATGATGTGTAGAGGTTAAGTATAATTTTTGGGAATTTTTCTAGTACCCTAGGACACTCTAGGGTTTCGGCCAACATGAAAGGAACAAAATCAACACCTAGAGACCCTATGGGTTTCGGCCACAATGTTTTACGGTCTATAATTATACTAAAAATCTTTATAATGTTATTTCATGTTCTCTTATGATGTGTAGAGGTTAAGTATAATTTTTGGGAATTTTTGGAGTACCCTAGGACACCCTAGGGTTTCGGCCAACATGAAAGGAACAAAATCAACACCTAGAGACCCTATGGGTTTCGGCCACAATGTTTTAGGGCCCATAATGATGCTAAAAATCTTTATAATATTATTTAATGTTCCCTGATGATGTTTAGAGATCAAGAATAAATTTTGGGAATTTTTGGAGTGCCCTAGAATGCCCTAGGGTTTCGGCCAACATCAAGAACCCTTGTGTAGGGTGGGGTTTAAAACCTCAAGTAAATGTTTTATGTTTTAACATGATATAAGGGAGATGGAGGGTGTTTATGTGAATGTTTCACATGGCCTAGAGACCCTATAGGTTTCGGCCAAGTACCCTAATAGGGTGGAAAGTTAGGACTTATTTCAAGTAAGGGCCCCAATGGCCCTACGGTAAGGTATGGTTGGTGTTTAAGCAATTTATTTGGGGTTTTAATGGAATTTATCCATGGCCCCATGCCCTTGAAGTTTCGGCCAAGAGTAAGATTAGGGCTAAAGAAATTAGGGTTGGCCTTAAGTATGGACTCAAAGGGGTCCTATGGCCTAGTATATGTGTATGAGATGTTGTTTGGGAAGTTATGTGAAGGTTTATGGACCTAGGGTTCCTTGGGGCTTTCGGCCAAGGGTCTAACCTAGGGCTAGGGTTGGGTTAAACCTACCAAGATTCTTGAGTATAGGTTATTAAGATGTATGTTTAAGTAAGATGGAAGAAGTCTATTTTAACCAAACCCTTAGTTTGTATGTCATGAATTATATGTTAAGTCATAGATGTTTAGACATGTGCCATGATTTATGAATGATATGTATGTATGCCGTGTATTATGAATGATATGCCATGTTTTATGAATAATATGCATGTATGCCATGTCTTATGAATGATACGTATGTATGCCATGATTTATGAATAAGATGTATGTAAGCCATATGAATGAAGTTAAAGTACATGCCTTTAAGGCATAACGATGATGTTAAGTATGATGAATGAATGATGATGAAAGACAAGTATGATGAATGAAAGATGATGCTTATGTCTTTAAGGCATAAATATGCTAAACGGCACGGTCGATGGTCGACGGTACGACGGTCGAGAGGACCGGTAAATGGGCCGGTAGACGGGCCGAGCCGTAACAAGTTATGCTATGTTAAGTATGCCATGAATGTCTCATGAATGATGAAGCATGTAAAGTATTTTATTTTATGAATGGGCTTGTATCGGACCGAAGTATGGGTCCAAGGGATGGGCACCTTAAGAACACCCCGGTTCTGGACTACCGACTATGCTGTCCACGGTTCTGGCACTACCGAAGATGTGCAACAGGGATGGGCACCTTAAGAACGCCTCGGTTCGGGGACTACCGACTATGCTATCCTTACCCTAGTAGGTCGAGGCTAGCTACCTCGTATTTACTTAGGGATGCGCACGTATGATGTATGTATGTGGTACAAGCCAGGGCCCCAATGATATGATGATTATGTTTAAGCATTTAAAAGTATGTTTTAAAAGTTAAGCATCCTTATATATATACATGCAATTGCCACATGCATCCATTCATGTTATGCATTATGTTATGAAAAGTATGTTTATGAAAAGTATGTTTATGCAAAGTATGTTCATGTTAATATATGATGCCATGATTTAATTATGTTTATGTTAATATATGATGCCATGATTTAATTGTGTTTATGCTAATATATGATGCCATGATTTAGTTGTGTTTATGCTAATATATGATGCCATGATTTAATTGTGTTTATGCTAATATATGATGCCATGATTTATTTATGTTCATGCTAATTTAGGATGCCATGATTTTAGTTATGTTCATGCTAGTTTAGGATGCCATGATTTAATTATGTTTATGCTAAATTAGAATGCCATGATTTTATTTATCTTCATGCTAGTTTAGGATGCCATGATTTAGTTGTGTTATGCTAAGTTAGGATGCCATGATTTTATTTATGCCCATGCTAATCTCTGAAGCCATGATTTAATTAGGTTATTATGTTATGTCTGTGCCAAGTATTATGCCATGCTATGAAAGTTTACGATGTTTATGTCTATGCCAAGTATTATGCCATGCCATGAATGTTTTTATGGTTATGTTTATGCCATGCTACGAATGTGATTAAGTTATGATCATGCCATGACGAATGTATGCTAAGTGATGAAAAGGCTTATGTTCTAAGTAAAGCACTAAGTATGTTAATGTCTTATGTGCTCATGATGAAAAGATGAATAGTTTTAGTGAGTAGGAAAGAGTCTTACTAAGCCTGTGTGCTTATAGTCTTATTTCTTATATCGCAGATCACACAAGGGGACACTAAGGAAGCAGCAGGAGGGCATCCAAGAATGTGTGTGGTAGTGACTTGGCCAAGGAGCAATATGGTTGCTCGTCTTATGATAGAACTTTACCTTTACTATTATGTGCTTGAATATGACTCTATGACATGATGCTAAGTATGACATGATATGATGCTAAGTATAAAGTTAATATGCTAAGTTCCCATGTTATGGGGTTAGAAAGGGTAGTAAGTGCATGTAGGAGTAAGTTTAAAAGTTTCCGCTGCATTATGATGTCTACATGCCCTAAGTATGTTAACGTAACGCCGCTTTAGGAAAAAGAAAAAAAAAGCGGGCGTTACAGAAATCCTTGGAGCACAAATCGATGGGGAAACCCAGGTTCATCTCATCCTCCAATCTCTACCAAGGAGTTTTGAGAAGTTTCGCCTAAGCTACAATATGAACAAACGTTTATATTCGTGGGCGGAACTTCTGACAAAACTCGAGGCGGCAGAAGGGTTTTCTCTTCAGAGTTCACAGAATTTCAAGGCTCAAGGGGTTTCTACTTCTAAACCGAAAGGAAAGAAGAAGAAGAAACAAGCTGGGGCAAAGAAAGTAGCAGGATTACAGGGACCTCATGTTGGTGCAGGCAACACCTAAGTCGAACCTGGATTTTGATAAATGGCAAAGGGTTCAGAAGTTAAGATGTTATTTGTCCCTAATACATTTACTAAGTGTACAGAAAAGAAGTCCTAGGTACACTAGGCACGAAGTCCTGGTCGAGGACTGGGCACGAAGCCCTGGCAAGGAGCTGGGCACCGAAAACCTGCTCGGAAGGAGGGCACGAAGACCTGGTCGAGGACTGGGCACGAAGCCCTGGCAAGGAGGTGGGCACCAAAGACCTGCTCGGAAGGTGGCACGAAGACCTGGTTAGGTGCACTGGGCAAAAGTCCAACCGGAGGAGCCGGTTGGCAAAAGATAAACTCTCCTGAGAGGAGTAGGTGAGGACACGTTCCCCGTCGAGGGAATAGTAGGCGTCGGTTCGACCTAGGGTTCCATTTGGGAGACCCGAAGTTAGAACCAAGACAGCTACGACTGTAAAAAAAATCAAACCTTTCTTGCATTGTTTGTTGTGGAACTAACCTTGGATGCAGGGACCAAAGGAACGTGCTTCTGCAGCTCAGAACGCCCCAAAGGAGAGGGGCAGCAGCTGGGCTAGGTGCCCGGGAGGTCCCGGGCGCCCAAGGTCAAAGCCAAACGAATAGCTAAGCAAGAATCGCTTCGGAAGCTTACTAGGACAGGCGCCCTCAAGGTCCCGGGCGCCCTGATGGTCCCGGGCGCCCTGGGTCCAAGCCAACTAGTGATCGAAGCGATATCAGCCATGAAGCCAGCAGACCAAGTCAACCGGGGCGCCCCCAGTGTCCCGAGCGCCCCCGTTAACTCCGAGGCCAATTCTGGAGGGATAAGCGCTGACCGAGCTGCGGATGAGGTTTCTCGGATCCGTAGGCAGGTGTCAGGCGCCCCCAGGAGCAGTATAAAAGGGGCTCCACCCATAAGGCTTCAAAAACACTTTTTCCAACGCCTCTATTCTCTTCGTTCAAGCGCTTTGCTCCGGCAAACTCCGTTCTCGACATTCTAGCACCGACGATGACCCTCTGCTCCGAAGAACGATCCACATCGGGCGTCAGTAACGAAGAGTACATTTGTTTAGTTACTGCACTCATATTGTAATAATTTTTGTAACCTTTTTGCGCTAATATAGAATTGCCCGCAGTAAACGGTCAAGGACCGTGGGCCTTGGAGTAGGAGCCGAACGCGACTCCGAACCAAGTAAAACCACTTGAGTTCTGTGTGTGTTTTGTTTAAATTCCGATGCGTACTTTCTCTTTTCAATCCGAAACGTTTTCATGATATTCATCCCCCCCTCTATCGTGTTTACTCGATATAACAAGTGGTATCAGAGTGTGGAAGCTCAAATTTGGTTCAACCACCAATTTGGGAGTTTTTCGGATTTTTTTGTTAAAATTTTAATTCCTTTTTCGATCGAATTTTTATCGTTAATCGAGGTTGGTGCAACGCCACTCGATAATTCGTTTTATATCTATCTTCTTCCCGCACTGCTAATCCAAGACCAAGTCTTGGGACATTTTTTGTTCTTGTTTCTATTTTATTTTCAGAATTCTTAAATAGCCATGCAAGAAGGGTTCAGTACAGCGAGACCACCACTCTTCAGTGGGGAGGATTTCTCCTACTGGAAGAGTCGGATGGAAGTTCACCTGAAAACTCAGGTGGACATGTGGATAATTATCCAATCTGGACTGGAAATCCCTAAGATCGTTGAAGGAGGGCCACAATGATACACCGAATGGGATACCGCACTCAAAAGAAAGATCGAGGTCGATGCTAAAGCGACTCAAACACTCCAATGCATCCTAACCAAAGAAGAATTGAACTGGGTGGGACCATTCAACAGTGCAAAGGAACTCTGGGGTAAGCTAATTGAGTTGCACGAAGGAACCTCCGACACCCGAATCAGCAAGAGGGACCTACTACTAGACAAGTTGTACACAATCAAGATGAACGACAGCGAATCTGCAGCCCAACTCCACGTTAGAATTCAGGAGCTGATGAACGGTCTACACACAATCGGTCACAAGGTAGTAAACCATGACCTGATCAGGTATACTCTTAATGCTTTCGCGAGAAATACTTTGTGGGCATCTATGGTAGATGCGTACAAAGTTTCAAGGGATCTTTCTAAAATCAAATTAGATGAGTTATTTTTTGAACTTGAATTGCATGAGCAGACTAACTGCACCCTGGCCGAGAAAGGCATTGCTTTTGTTGCAGGCAAGACAGGAAAAATGGTCAAGAAGAAGCCTCAACCTGCACCCGAGTCTGACTCAGACTCAGACTCAGAAGACAGCGAAGGGGATCGACCCAAGCTGGTCCGGCTTGCCCGGAACTATTACAAGGAATTGAAGAATCAGTCCAACAGAAGAAAAGCCAGCCGAAAGAAAGAGGATCCGGCTGAACCATCGAAGAACAAATCAAGTGTGATCTGCTTCGAATGCAACAAGAAGGGACATTTCAAATCGGAATGCCCTAATTTGAAAGAAGCCAAGAAAACAAGAAGGAAGAAGGCCCTTCAGGTAACATGGGACGAATCTTCCTCCGAAGAAGAAGAAGAGGCCCCACAGTCGAACCTGCTCGCCCTAACTGCTTCGGAAGAAATCGAGACCGAATCAGAATTGGAGCCGGACGACGGAAAGTTCACATTTTCAGAGGACGACAAAATCACTCTAAGTGGATTTTCTAGAATTCAATTATCCGAATTAATTGCCTATCTGTCTCGTGACTTGACGAAAGCCAAAATCTGAGTCGAGACCCTCCGACAGGAAGTAAAACTCCTGAAAGATGGAGCTGACTCGAGATCCTTAACTGAGAAGGTTCAAGAAGGAACCTCTACTCAAGTTGAAAAACTTGAGAAAGATAACTCCTCCTTGAAAACTCAAGTCAAGGACTTTAGAGCAGCATTAGAATGATTCACCTCTAGTTCCAAAGGTCTTGACATGATCCTTGGAAAAAAAAAGTCGGTTCTAAATCGATCCGGGTTAGGCTATCGAACCAAAGCGAGACAGAGGTCATACTATGCTGTACTGAATCAATCTAGACCTAAAGTTCAGGCATGGGTACCCAAACTTTGCCTGAACAATCAAACTGGATCAAATCAGTATTGGATCCCCAAGGACAAGATTCACATCTTGCCGAACCATTATCGTGGCTTTAGTCCAGGGGGAGCCAACTTAAAAACAATCATTATAGTTAAATAAAATTCTTTTCTTGTTTAAAATTGCATGATTGCTTGTCTACTTATTTTTCTGCAATTCACCATGCTTAAACCTAGGACCAGTTAGACTAAGGACTAAACCAATTAACTGAAATTTGAACGATATAGTATTGGGTGGCAGTGAGATGATAGTACGTTAGGGAAGCCTCTTCTAATAAGGTCAAGTATACACTACTTGGTCTCTTTAGACTGATGGAACTAGCCGAAGCTACCGATCCAAGATCCAAACTAGTTATACCAGAATTTTTCAAAAAGTAATTTTGAAAATGAAATTTCATTAAAAGGCTTTGTCAAGGAAAGGGTTAATGATCCAATAAGGCTACGACCAAAGAAGGCCTAGTGCCTCGCCAAGACCTGGAAGCCAATTTTTGAAATTCAAATTCAATTTACTCTTTATCAAATTCGAATCTAACACAAATGCTCAGTTAATCGTAGATTCAAACACTCTTTTTCAAAATAAATTCAAAACCAATTATTTTCAAAATTAATTTAACTTTTCAAAATTAATCATGGTCTTTTCAAAATAAACTTTTCTACTAAAACCCGTCTCACAAAAACCCATAAGGCAAACGTGATTGACAACTCTAGAACGGGTGAGATGGTTAAATTTAACTTAACTAAAATTCACCTGATCCCTGTACTCTTGTTTAGTACGAACATTAAAACCTATAATTTAGAACTGAGTTGACCTGAATATTGCTTCACTAATACAGTTAATACTGGTCAAAACCATGGTCAAAATAGTCAAATCTGGTTAACAGTAATAGTCAAACCTTGGTCAAATGGTTAAACTGGTCAACAATACATCAAAAGTGGTCAACTCTTACACAACCTGGGCGCTCCTGATCCCTAGGGCGCCCCCATTCCTTTTCTCTTCGATCAAGGCAGAAAAGCTGTCAACACCTAGCTAAGCTATGCGCCCGGGTCCTCACGGGTGCCCCAAGCACAGGTCAAAACCCAAAAAGCTGCGTATGACAGTTTTTGACCTGACTCCGGGCACCCAGGCCATCACGGGCGCCCCCATCTAGCACCAGGTTAGGACAAAAAACTGCCAAAAGTAGCTACACTCTGACCCGGGCGCCCGGGACCTCCCGGGCCCCCGACCTAACACCTCTATATAAACCACCCGAAACCCCCCTCTTTTGCCACACCCGAAACACTTCTCCTCTCTAACTCTTCTCCTTCCAAGACAACCGAACGTCCCTCTTGTGCACTCGACCACTCCACATCAACAATGCCTCCCCGGATGGCGACTCGATATCATTTCTTTTGCACTTAGAATTAAATTTCTTCTTTAAATTCCTTACCATGTTTTCTCTTAAACGCATGTTTATTATTACTTTAGAAAATGTTGTGGAAATCAACCAAACCCCGGGACCGAACCTAGCCCCGATCCTAGGTTCCTGACCTTGGAACTTTGCAATAGATTTGCTAGGACAACATATAAACCCATTAAAAAGAGTTTTCTAAATAGACAGTTCTTTACTTAATCCTGTCCGTTGGCTATGAATGTCATAAACTTCTATCAACTTGATAACCTTGTCTTCTGCACTCATCCCATTAACACAACCCTATGTGCAGAATTCTACAACAATATAGTCAGACATAATGACCTTATGTTTGTCACCACAGTTCAAGGGATGCCCATGACAATAACACCCTTGTTGCTCAATAGATTTCTTGGACTACGACTTTCTTAGTCCACTTTCTGCTGCTATCCTCATAGAGATCCTCCCTTTGATGCTCCCTACTCTCACATTAACCTGGACATCCTATACTCCTATTTTTATAGAGATGCTCGAAACCCCTTGGCTAGGCGATTTCAGTCTATAGATCTTCAGGTCCAGGACTACGGCCTTTATAGAGTCCTAGTCCGTTGCATTCTACCTTTGTCCACTAGGGACGTCGCAACCATGCGACCATTCCACACCTTCTTACTGTACGCATTGATCCATCACCTAGATATCGACATTGGACTCCACATGTTCCACACGATTCTATATGCGTCCAGTGTAACTACTCAGGGGCGGGTACGCACCCCTTATTGCCACATCATCACCTCCATTCTTCATCATCACGGTCGTAATATCACCGATGGAGAGATGACCGCGATGACCAAATTTGATGAAATAGGTTTTAGAAACTTTTCCCTAGCGGGCATAGAGGTCTCGGGTACCGGGGTTTTATCATGGAGATGTCAGCGAGCCGGACCCCAGATCGACTCTGATGAGAAGATAGAGGTCGATGTCGCAGATCTGGCGGCCGAGATTCGAGAGTAGATGGACGAGCCTCCACCTCCGATGACTGCCGAGAGGCTAGCTCTACTTCAGACAGAGGTACACAATCTCAGGGAGGAAGTAGAAGCCAATCACGCAGAGTATATGGATGCCCGCAGAGCCGATCGAGAGATTAGCGACGCACGGTATAATGAAATGATGTCGTTATTTCGATCCTGGCAGCCCAGCTCATCGGATCATCCCGGTCCTTCCTCCTAGTTCAGATTGATATTGTACTATTTACTGGTTGACTACCCCTACTCAGTAGAGTTGACTTGTATTTGACTGTGGTGTGACTATGCTGGACCTCGCTTTGACCAGTTGACTTATCTAATTGACTAGTTGCTTTTCTTGATTATCTGATCTTTATCAGTTGTTATGCTTGGTAGAATAGGTTTGCTCTACTTCTGTTTTAGTAAAAATGTTTTATTACTTATCAGTTCCTACTTAATTTGAATTTTTTTTTTGTTTTTTTAAATAATTTTTCGACTTAGTTTTCTTATGAAAAATTACCCCTTTTTAAAACTAGGGCTTTTTCGCAAATGAACTTAGCTTAGGCCATAACCCTAGAACTGCATGCACCTATAGATCTAGAAGCCAGCATCTCACAAGCACCTTAGGGTACTTTTGATTGATCACTTAGAATGGGTTGAGATGCTTAGGTCTTTGCCTTGATTCAAGATGCTTAAGTCTGTGCATCTATAGTAATTAGGGCACTAAATACCAATCAACAGTAATTAGGTTAAGTGTCAAGCGTAGAAAATATAACTTGAACAGAACACTTAACTTGACTAACCCTAGCGAAAACTACTATTTATAACTGTTAGTAAGTAACTAAGTGGGTTAGACAGGACCCGAAAGAGATAATTCATATTGATTTGGTCTAGTTTATACCTTGAATTGGTTCAGTACAACACATTACTTCTTTTGCTATATTGTTTTGCTATATTATTTTTTGATATATGGCAAAGGGGGAGAGATTAGAAAGGAGAGAAAGTTTAAATTTTTTTTAAATTTCAAAACTTTATTTATCTCCTTTTCCAAAAAGTAAAATTTCAAAAAGTAAAATCCCTTAAGTCAATTACATCAAAATTATGTCGAAGTACTTGACTTAAGCTGTTTTCAAAATTATTACTAAGTACTTGACTTAAGCTGTTTTCAAAATTATTACTATGTACTTGACTTAAGCTATTTTCAAAATTATTTCTAAGTACTTGACTTAAGCTATGTTCAAAATTTCTCTAAGTACTTATGTTAAACTTCTCTAATAGAAAAGTTTCTATGTATTTTCTTGAAAACTTTCTAAAATGCTAAAAAGATTGGAAAAATTTTCACAACTCAAAATTATGGTAGAAATTCTTTTTGTATTAAAACTTCAGAAGAAATTTAGAAAATTTTCTAAAGTGCAAAAACTAAGTAATTTACTTAAAAATTTTCTAAATTCTCTAAGTGCAAATTTTCCAAGTGCCCAACCCAAAATTTTTTTTTGGAAAATGTTTTCTAAACCTTTTTTTTGAAAATGTTCTAAGTGTTGAAAAATCAATTCCCTTTTAGACTTAGAAACTTTTTCAAACCCCACGAACCTTTGAAAAACCTAGTGGGAGATTCCTTCCAGGGAGAGGAAATTAAGTTGTCATTTTACCTGTGTTTTGTTAAACTTAACTTTTTGAACCGGGTTGCCATAAATCAAAAAGGGGGAGATTGTTGGTGCAGGCAGCACCTAAGTCGAACCTGGATTTTGATAAATGGCAAAGGGTTCAGAAGTTAAGATGTTATTTGTATCTAATACGTTTACTAAGTGTACAGAAAAGAAGTCCGAGGTACACTAGGCACGAAGTCCTGGTCGAGGACTGGCATGAAGCCCTGGCAAGGAGCTGGGCACCGAAGACCTACTTGGAAGGTGAGCACGAAGTCCTGGTCAAAGGCTGGGCACGAAGCCCTGGCAAGGAGCTGGGCACCGAAGACCTGCTCGGAAGGTGGGCACGAATACCTGGTCAGGTGCACCGGGCAAAAGTCCAACCGGAGGAGCCAGTTGGCAAAAGGTAAACTCTCCTGAGAGGAGTAGGTGAGGATGCGTTCACCGTCAAGGGAAAAGTAGGTGTCGGTTCGACCTAGGGTTCTATTTGGGAGACCCGAAGTTAAAACCAAGACAGCTACGACTGTAAAAAAATCTAACCCTTCTTGCATTGTTTGTTGTGGAACTAACCTTGGATGCAGGGACCAAAGGAACGTGTTTCTGCAGCTCAGAATGCCCTAAAGGAGTGGGGCAGCAGCTGGGCTAGGTGCCCAGGAGGTCCCGGGCGCCCAAGGTCAAAGCCAAACGAACAGCTTAGCAAGAATCGCTTCGGAAGCTTACTAGGACAGGCGCCCTCAAGGTTTCGGGCGCCCTGGATGTCTCGGGCGCCCTTGGTCCAAGCCAACCAGTGATCGAAGCAATATCAACCGCAAAGTCAGCAGACCAAGTCAACCGGGGCACCCCCAGTGTCCCGGGCGCCCCCGTCAGCTCCGAGGCCGATTCTGGAGGGATAAGCGCTGACCTAGCTGCGGATGAGGTTTCTCGGATTCGTAGGCACGTGTCAGGTGCCCCCAGCGTCCAGGGCACTCCCAGGAGTAGTATAAAAGGGGCTCGACCCCTAAGGCTTCAAAAACACTTTTTCCAACGCCTCAACTCTCTTCGTTCAAGCGCTTTGCTCCGGCAAACTCCGTTCTCGACATTCTAGCGCCGACGACGACCCTTTGCTCGGAAGAACGATCCACATTGGACGTCGATAACGAAGTGTACATTTGTTTAGTTACTGCACTCATATGGTAATAATTTCTGTAACCTTTTTGCGCTAATATAGAATTGCCCGCAGTAAACAGTTAGTGATATGAGAGAAGTGTGCTAAGGCAATCGCCTTATGATTGTAATCATTTATTCTAATAAATGAATATTCACTATTTGAGTATACATGTTTGTGTATTTGATTGAGATCTTAAACTCATTTAATGAATGTCCGCAATACAATTCATAGCATGTGAGAATTTATGATGAATTCACAACTAGTGATTATCTCTACATGTGCAATTGTGAAGTATTGAAATTTTTCCTAGTCGATGAATTGATAAATACGGACACTATCAATTCTGTTGAGACTAGCATGGGTTATTCTCTAATCAGCTGATTCTCACTGGCTGGTGACATTGAGATGTCCGGAGATAAACATGAATGCTAGTTAAGGGAACTAGTTCATTGGAGTGACTGGCTGTAAAACTTCATATGGTGATCTACATATAGATATGTTAGTGAAGTTTTTACTGCAGCTTAAGTGCGATATTCCTTTGACTTGCGGTATTCAAGTCATCTTGGTCATGGAGACTTATACTTTGACATCTTAAGCAAGCATCTCCAAGGAGGTGTGCACCCAGGATGATTGGGTATAAGCCGAGGTGCCCGAAGATGTTTGAACAACCTACAAAGGATTCACTACTCCTTGCGAGGAGATGTATACCCGAGGCCTATAGTCGGATTGTTACTCGAAGCCTCTGGCCAGAGTATGACATGTTTAGAGTATGAATCTCTTAAATACATGAGAGTAATTAGAATCCGTAGGACGAGAAACCGTTACTTGGGCTATGTGTGACGTAGTCAGCCTAGTGGGGATTGACACACATAGACCATGTCTTGAACCAAGTGGGTATATGATGGTGAAGGGAATGAGGCACGATTCATTATAGTTGCTGAAGGGTTTTAGAATTGTTTCTGAGGTCAACCGTTGATCTTTCGATTAATTGGGGATCATGACGTACTACTAAGTGCCACTCACGATCGTTCTATAATTAATTGATTAATTATAGACGACCAACATAAATCGAAAGCGTATTTAGTCACACGCACTAGGAGTAATCCGAGGGATTTAAAACGAGTTGAAAATTAGATTTTTCAATCAAGAAAGATTAAGTTTGGTTGAGCCAAACGATTAGTCAAAACTGAATTTATTTCAGACGCATCGGAAGCATAGAATGACTAAGTCTTTTAAAGACTTAAAGGGTGAATTAAATAAGTTTAATTCATTAAGGGATTTGATCCAAGGTGGTATGTTTTATTATAAGCTTAAAATAATCCATGGGATTATTTTATCATGGATTAAAATAAACCAAAGTGTTGGTTTGTTTTATAAAAATTTATAATAAATCAAAGATGACAAAATTTAATCCATTAGTGGGTTTTGAACCATGGACCTATGGTTAGAATGAAAACTTGCCCGATCACTTGAGTTAAATTCTCTTGTTTGTAAATTTTGGCCCGTAATTTATTTGAACCAAGATGGGCCGGTCAAGGAGAATATTCTCCTTGGTTTGGCCGACCCTCTCTCTCCTTCTCTTTTGTTTTTGTTTTAATCAATCATGGAATGATTGGAGATTTATTCCATAAGATGGAAGAGACTTGATTGATTTTTATCATGAATTAAAATTTGATTTTTATCATGAATTAAAATTTGATTTTAATCATGAGACAAAAATCAATTATGGTTTGATATAAAAATTATGCCAAAATTAAGAGGCTTGATTGTTTTTTTATCATGAATTAAAATTTGATTTTAATCATGAGACAAAAATCAATTATGGTTTGATATAAAAATTATGCCAAAATTGAGAGGTTTGATTGAGGAGGAGCTCCCTATATAAAGGACCCAAGGGGTGCCATGAAAGATGATCCATCCAAGTATTCTTGCCTGGGCTCTCTCCCTCTCCTCCCTTCTTCCTCTTGGCCGGCCACAAGGTTCTTCTCCCTTCTTCTTGCCGTGAGCACAAGGAGAAGCACTGAGGCGACGAAGTTCTTCTGTTGGGACGATCTTCCTCTCCGGCCATCATCACCTTGGGATTGGGGGCAAGTCATCTTCCTCCTTCTCGCCGGAATTGTGATTCCGGCCAACCTTGGTGGTGAGTTTTTCCGATGTGATTACTTCTCTCTTGGTTTTTCTTGTCGCGTTCTTGGAGAAACTAGTAGTTCTCGAGAACATGAAACTCGTGGCTTTGCGAAGTCATCCCCAAGATTCTCGGCGTGGACGCGAATAGAGGCTGAGCTTCCGAGGGACGCTTACGGTTGGATTTCGTCCCTTCCTTCGAGTTACGCAAGGTGATAAGTAAATTAGTTTACGTTTCTACAAAATTTTAAATATATGATCATGTCTACACAAGATAAAGTTGCATGCTTAGATGTGTGGTTAAATAATCTGAGAAATTATTTATGCTAAATCATCCGCTGCACATAATTAATTTTAAAATTACGGACCCGCATCCATGTCAACATGCACCCGGACCCAATAGTGGTATCAAAGCTGGTTAGTGTTCGACATAATCATATAATTGTTTTGCGGAAAAACTTTGTCATGATCTCAATTTTGGAAAATTTTCCAATTATGGAAACTTTCCAATTATGGTAAATTTTCGATTTAGGAATTTCAAGGTTTGGAAATCCTCATGAAATTTCGCAAACTTTTGAAATATCTCTGTTTCTGAAATTTTATGATAATTGTGAACACTTTCTATTTTTGGAAACTTTCCAATTTTAGAAATTTTCTAATTTTGGAAATACGTAAGTTTTCTTTGTACTAGAAACTTTCAATTATTCTGAAAACCTTTTATTTTTGGAAACTTCCATTTATGGAAAGATCACAATTTTTGGCACTTTCTTTCAAGAAAGTCTAGACAAATTATGGGAATATTAATTGGCATTTAAATTCATAAATGGAAATTAAATTATTTACAAAATTCTTTATTTTGGATTGAGCCTCAGGGAGCCGTCTAATTTAAAGTTAGTTGTTATAATTAAATTTCCTAAATTGAATTTAAGCTATCAAATGTTTAATTTGGATTGAGCCTCGGGGAGCCGTCCAAATTATATTATCAATAAATTCTTATTTTGGATTAAGCCTCGGGGAGCCGTCCAAATTAAGTTATTGATATTAATTTTCCATAAATAAAATATGTGATCAAATTTTGGAAATTTTTGAGGTGATTCTCAAACGATAATTTCCTTATTTGATTTATGAGGTGATGCTCTTACATATTATTGTCTCCAAAATTAATTAGGAAAATTGTTTCCTATAGAGTATATTTCCTTAAATAAGATTTTCATAAAAATAATATGTGGTTGAATTAAGGGAATCTGTCTCTTAATTTAATAAGATTTGATTTAGAGAAATCAAAGTCTTAAACATATTATTTCCGAAATTTATTATGACAATTTAGGAAATTGTTTCCCAAAACAATTCCTTGAATAAAGTATGAAATTAGAATTAGGAAATCTGGTTCCTAATTCAATTAATGAGACTTGATAAATTAAGTCACATACATACTTTATTAAGGAAATCGTTAGAACATGACATAATTATATGTCATGAATGTGCTTAAAAGGAAAAGGATGAGACCCAAAACCCCTTACAAAATATTAAGGCCAACACCTTCCATTAATATGGTTAGAACCGGAGTTTTATTTCTCGTTTGGGTTGATGGACACATCCATGCCCGGCTTGAACCTCAACATGTTCAAACCATGGAATTAGTTTATGATTAATATAGTTGGAGTCAGAGGTCAATCCTTAGTTTTGGTTGTTGGACACATCCAAGCTTCCATTAATATGGTTAGAACCGGAGTTTTGTTTCTCGTTTGGGTTGATGGACACATCCATGCCCGGCTTGAACCTCAACATGTTCAAACCATGGAATTAGTTTATGATTAATATAGTTGGAGTCAGAGGTCAATCCTTAGTTTTGGTTGTTGGACACATCCAAGCCTGACTAAACGGTTGAATGAGCTCCAACCATATTAAAACTATTTCTTGATTAATGGGTCAGCCTTAAGCTTGGAGCATCGAATTGTTGTGCCTCAGCCAAGGTCGATGTAAAGAGAGGTGCAGTTGGATGCTATGTATATTGTTGCATACTTGTTAATGAGTTAACAACCCAATGATATATGCAAACATTCAATTAGTTGATAGCATAATGTGATAGTTACATATGTGTAATATGTAATCGGTATAATTACCTACCATCATAGCTTTGAATAACTTGATGGACTCCAGCCATGGTTGTTCTTATCTATTGTTGGATATCAACCTATTTGGAGATGTTCCTACGATCTCTCGAATTGATAAAAAGGTTATTCAATTCGAAAAATAAATAGGATTTAATTAATGTATATTGATGCATTCTTTATCATTCTCATCACATTACCTCAATTTGTATTTCTAGGATAATTACCTGATCATGTCTTCTTTGAATTTGCGTTCCATTTTGGACACCAATAAGTTAACTAAGGCCAAAAGGATTGAAAAGGCACCAAAAGGCACTTGCCATCACTGCGGCAAGGAGGGCCACTGGCAAAGAAACTGCAAGGTTTATCTTGAGTCCTTGAAGAAGAAGGCATCCGATGCCCCATCCTCTTCAGGCATCTTCGTTATTGAATGTCACTTTATTTCCTCGTACACCTGGGTACTTGATCCTGGGTGTAGCTCACATATATGTAATGACATACAGGGGCTAAGGAATAGAAGAAGACTCGTTAAGAGAGAAGCGAATTTGCGAGTTGGAAATGGAGCAAAGATTGCTGCTATTGCCATCGGAACATATTTGCTAAAGCTCCCTACTGGACTTATCTTAGAATTGGATAATTGTTATTTTGTTCCTTCGTTAATAAAGAACATTGTATCTATTTCATGCTTGAATGAAAAGGGTTACCATTTAACTTTTAGTAACAATTGCTGTTACATAACTTTAAATGGTGTTCTTTATGGGACTGGAACTTTATGCAATGGTATCTACACGTTAGATTTATCCGGTGACGTTTTCAATATCGAAGTTAGCAACAAACATGCTCGAATAGATAATCAAATAGACTCCTATACGTGGCATTGTCGTCTTGGCCATGTAAGTAAGAAACGCATGACCAAATTACACCGATGTGGAATTCAGGAATCATTTGAACCCGGTTCATTTGATACATGCGAATCATGCTTAAACGATAAGATGACCAAATTACCCTTTCCGGAAAAGGTAAGCCAGTGGGAGAATTGCTTGGTCTAATACATACTGATGTATGTGGACCAATGTCAACTCTTGCACAAGGAGATTATAGCTACTTCATTACCTTTATCGATGATCACTCACGATTCGGGTATGTGTTCCTAATGAAACACAAATCTGATGCTTTTGAGAAATTCAAAGAGTTCAGAAGTGAAGTAGAGAAACAACTTGGCAAAAGTATTAAGATACTTCGATCCGATCGGTGTGGTGAATACTTATGTCTAGAGTTTCAAGATTATCTTAGGGACAATGAGATATTGTCTCAATGGACTCCGCCATATACACCACAGCATAATGGTGTATCTGAGAGGCGTAACCGAACCTTGATGGACATGGTTAGATCTATGATGAATCATGCAACTCTTCCAAAATCCTTTTGGGGCTATGCGCTTAAGACAGCTGTTTACTTACTAAACAGAGTCCCGACCAAGGTAGTCTCTACTACTCCATATGAGACGTGGAATAGTAAGAAACCTCATTTATCTCACCTAAAGATATAGGGTTGTCTTGCTTATGTAAAGCGGACTGTATCAGATAAATTGGATGTTAAGCCTGATAAATGTCTATTTATTGGATACCCTAAGGAAACGAAGGGTTACCAATTCTATCATCCCTTGGAACAAAAGGTGTTTGTTTCAAGGCATGCTATATTTCTAGAAAAAGAATTTCTTTTACAAGAAAACAGTGGGAGTAGCATTAAACATAAAGATGTTCAAGAAACTCCAATAGACATTACAGAGACACCTAGTCTAGACCCACAACCAATAACTCATAATGATGAGCTATCAATTGAACCTAAAACAACACCACTTCTTCGTAGGTCTGATAGGATACACAATATTCCAGAGAGATACGGATTTCTCATAAGTGAATCGAACAACGTGTTACTCATTAACGATGACGAACCTATCAGTTATGAAGATGTTCTGAAAAATTCAGAAAGGGATAAATGTCTTGAAGTCATGAAGTCGGAAATGGATTCCATGTACAAAAATCAAGTATGGGACTTGGTTAACCCACCTGAAGGGATTAAGCCCATAGGGTTCAAGTGGGTTTTCAAGAAGAAAACCGACATGGAAGGTAATGTTGTTACCTTTAAGGCTAGATTAGTGGCAAAAGGATATCATCAGAAACAAGGAATTGATTATGATGAAACCTATTCGCCAGTAGCTATGCTTAAATCCATTCGGATGCTCCTGGCCATAGCAGCTCATTATGATTATGAGATATGGCAAATGGATGTGAAAACAACTTTCCTTAATGGAAACCTGCTTGAGGATGTATACATGATACAACCTGAAGGTTTCACATCGGTTAATAAAACCAAAGTATGCAAACTTCGACGATCCATATATGAACTAAAGCAAGCATCCAGAAGCTGGAACATCCGTTTTGATGAGACAATCAAAGAGTTTGATTTCTCACAAAATCCTGATGAACCTTGTGTGTACAAGAAGGTTAGTGAGAGTACAGTCGTATTCCTAGTGTTATATGTCGATGACATATTACTTATAGGAAACGATATATCAGTGTTACAGTCAGTTAAAATTTGATTGTCCAAAACTTTCTCCATGAAAGACCTGGGAGAAGCAACCTATATCCTTGGGATTAGAATATATAGAGATAGATCAAAACGGTTGCTTGGTCTTTCGCAGTCTACATATATAGACCGAGTGCTAGAAAGGTTTAGCATGTTGGAATCCAAGAAAGGTTACCTTCCCATCAGGCATGGGATCAACCTTTTGAAGTCTATGTGTCCACGCACAGAAGACGAGAGGATTTGCATGAATAAGATTCCTTATGCATCCGCGATAGGATCTATCATGTATGCTATGTTATGTACTATGCCCGATGTATCGTATACTCTGAGCGTCACAAGCAGATACCAGTTTGATCCAGGAATGGATCATTGGGTGGTTGTCAAGACAATCCTCAAGTACTTAAGAAGAACTAAGGATGTGTTCCTAATATATGGAGAAGGTGATATGGTAATACGTGGGTATACAGATGCCAGTTTTCAGACAGATAAGGATGACTCCAAATCTCAGTCTGGATACGTATTTATTTTGAATGGAGGCGCAATATGTTGGAATAGTTGCAAGCAAGACACCATAGCAGATTCTACCACGGAAGCAGAATATATTGCAGCTTCGGAAGCAGCAAAGGAAGTAGTCTGGATCAAGAAGTTTGTCTCAGAACTTGGTGTGGTTCCAACCATTGATGAAGCAATACCGGTTTATGTTGGATCGAGAGAGACGATAGAGGGGGGGGGGTGAATATCGGAAAGCGTTCGGATTTGAGATAGTGAAATTGCACAGCGGAAGATTAAAAACAAAAACACGCGAACACAGATATTTTTACTTGGTTCGGAGCCTAGGTCGACTCCTACTCCAAGGCCCACGGTCGTTGACCGTTTACTGCGGGCAATTCTATATTTTCGCAAAACAGTTTACAAATCAATATTACAATTGCAGTATCATAAACACAAAAAGGAAATTGCTCTTCGTTACCGACGTCCGATGTAGATTGACTTTTCGGGGCGGAGGGACATCGTCGGCTCGAGTTGGGAGGTTTCCGGAGTAGAGCGCGGGAGCAGAAGAGCGTAGAAGCATTGAATGAATTGTTGTCCTGAGCCTTGGGGTCGAGGGCCCTTTATATAGCCCTGGGGGCGCTCGGATCATCGGGGGCGCCCCCCTATGTGTCGGTCGATCCGGCATTTGCTCAGTCAGCTTCTGATCTCTTCAAATTCGGGATCAGCTTTGACCGGGGTGCCCGGAACGCTCAGGGCACCCGTATTGACCGGGTCAAGCTCTCATCTGTTGGCTTCGAGGGGAGCTACTTCGGTAGTTGGCGCTGGGGGCGCCCGCAGCATGCGGGGCCCCCGCGCGATGGGGGCGCCCGAAGCATCCGGGGCGCCCCGACAGTCAACTGTCGAAGCGGATTTTGCTCCTGCTGGTTGGTCTTCACCTTGGGGGCGCCCGGAACATCCGGGGCACCCTGATTAGCTTCTGCCTCACTCCATTGAGGCTCTCTGAGCTGCAGACACTCAGTCCTTCGGTCCTGCATCCAGGGTTAGTCCAAAAAGCAGTAACATATTAATTTTTATACAGCCTTAGCTGTCTTGGTTCTGACTTTGGGCCTCTAAAATGGAGCCCTAGGTCGAACCGACGCCTACTGTTCCCTCGATGGGGAACGCGTCCTCACCTACTCCTCTCAGGAGAATATATCTGATGCCAACCGCTCCTCTGGTTGGACTTTTGCCTAGTGGTCCTTTGCCAGGTCTTGGATACCGAGCTGTCCTTCTGCCGGTGCCTAGCATTCCTTCGCTAGGGCTTCAGTCCCAAGCTGTCCTTCGCCTGGCGCCTAGCAGTCCTTCGATAGGGCTTCAGTAGCCTGGCATTCCTTCGCCAGTGCCTAGCAGTCCTTCGCTAGGGCTTTTTACCCTGCACACTAGAGTAACATATTAGATAACATGTAAGACTTAACTTTTGAGCCCTGTTATCATTATCAAAACTCAGGTTCGACTTGGGTGCTTTCTGCACCAACAATCTCCCCCTTTTTGATTTATGGCAACCCTGGTTCATAGAGTTAAGTTTAATCAAGGCATACAAAAATTACCTTTTGTTCCCTCCCCCTGGAAGGAATCTCCCCCTAGATTTTTCAAAAATTTGTGGGGTTTTTGACACTAAGTTCTAAGTTTAAAGTTTGGATACTTAGGAAAAAATTATACTTGTAGAGAATTTTTGAGTTCAAATACTTAGTAAATTTTGAAAGCTTAAGTTTATTTAGACAACTTTGAAAACTTAAGATTAAGAAGGATTTTCAAACTTTAGTTTGAGTACCAACAAATTGAAAGTTTTAAGTTTATGGTACTTCAAAAAAGTTTTGAAAAACTCTAAGTTTTAAAGTACTTCGTGAAGTTAACACAAACCTAAGTGCTTCTAAAAAGCTTAAGTTTTTCAGAAAAACTTAAGTACTTTTGAAAAGTTTATGTACTTTAAAAAGTTTTGACAAGCTTAAATTTTTTTTTAACAAACTTAAGTACTAGGAAAGTTTTGAAAAGCTTAAGTACATTGAAAAGCTTAAGTGAGAAAATTTTTGATAAGCTTAAGTACTAGGAAAGTTTTGAAAAGCTTAAGTAAGAAAAACTTAGTGCTTTAGTATTTTGAAAAACTTAGTACTTTAGAAAAGCTTAGTTAAGTATTTTTTGAATAAAGGATAGATTTTGAAATTTCGAGAGAAAAATATTCTACAAAAAAAATTTTAAACAAAAAATTTTAAATGCAAATTTTTTTTTTAAATTCTCTCCTTTCTTATCTCTCCCCCTTTGCCATATATCAAAAAGATAAATAGAGCAGAAATTAAATTGCATAACGGAAATAACTTTCATAATGGAAAATATTTGCATGATTTTGTTGTATTGAACCAATTCATGATAAGACTTAAACCAAATCAGTTAATTTTCTCTTGTAGGGACCTGTCTAACCCAATTAGCTACTTACTAACTGTTATAAACAGTAGTTTTTGCTAGGGTTAGTCAAGTTAAGTGTTTTTGTTCAAGTTAGATTTTCTAAACTTGACACTTAACTTGATTGCTGTGTAAGTTGTATTTAGTGCCCCAATTACTGCAGATGCACTGACTTAAAGCATCTTAAATTAAGGCAAAGACCTAAGCATCTCAACCCTTTCTAGGTTATCATTCAAAAGTACCCTAAGGTGCTTGTGAGATGCTGGCTTCTAACTCTATAGGTGCATGCAGTTCTAGGGTTAGGGCCTAGGCTAAGTCCATTTGCGAAAAAGCCCTAGTTTTGAAAGGGGGTAGTTTCAAAATAAAACTATGAAAAAAAATTTTAAAAACTGATTTTGAAATTAAATAAAACAGTTTTTCAAGTTCTTTTAGAAACTGATTTTTTAAATCAAGTAAAGCAGTAAGAAATTAAAAAGTAGAGTTAACCTATTATACAGAGCACAATCCTAACTGTCTTCTTAGTGAGCTGAACTCAGACTCAGGTAAGGGTTTTGTGAGTATGTCAGCTAGGTTGGATTTAGAGTCTATATGCTTAAGTACTATTTCACCCCTGGCTACATGGTCTCTTACAAAGTGATGTTTGACTTCTATGTGTTTGGTTCTGGAATGTTGGATTGGATTTTTAGTTAGATTAATTGAACTTATATTGTCAATAAATACTTGAGTTTGGGTGTAGTTAAGCTGGAAGTCCTTAAGAGTGTGCATCATCCATAAAAGTTGTGCTACACACTCTCCTAAGGCTACATACTCGGCTTCAGTTGTGGACAGAGCTACACAGTGTTGTTTTCTGCTGCACCAACTTACTAGACTATTTCCTAATAGTTGGCAGCTTCCACTTGTGCTCTTTTTATCTAATTTGCAGCCAGCATAGTCAGAATCCGAGTATCCTGATAAATTGAAGGTTGAGGTTCTAGGATACCAAATCCCTACATTTAGGGTGCCCTTTACATATCTTAGTATTCTTTTTATGGCTTCTAAGTGCGTTTCCTTAGCACATGTTTGGTATCTAGCACACATCCCTATAGCAAAAAGAATGTCAGGTCTGCTGGCTGTAAGGTACAGTAGACTACCTATCATACTTCTATAGAGTTTTAAGGTCCATTGGTTTACCATCAGGGTCACTATCTATTTTTACATTAGTGGCCATGGGGGTACTTATGCTTTTAAAATTATCCATTTTGAATTTCTTTATTAACTCTTTAGCATATTTGGATTGATGGACATAGTTTTCATCCCCAGTTTGTTTAATTTGTAAGCCTAGGAAAAAGTTAAGTTCACCAACTAGGCTCATTTCAAATTCGTTTTCCATTATTTTAACAAATTCTTTTAGAAAGTTCGAGTTGGTGGACCCAAAGATTATGTCATCTACGTAAATTTGGGCAATAAATATATCTTTTCTAGGGTTTTAATAAATAGGGTTGAGTCAATTTGTCCTTGTTTAAATTCTTTAGAGATTAAGTAAGTTGATAAACGTTCATACCAGGCCCTAAGTGCTTGTTTTAGTCCATATAGTGCTTTAGTTAGTTTGTAAACGTGGTCAGGTTTGTCTAAGTCCTCAAACCCAGGGGGTTGTCCTACATAAACTTCTTCTTTAATGAATCCATTTAGGAAAGCTGACTTTACATCCATTTGATATAACTTAAATCTTTTATGGGATGCAAAGGCTAACAACATTCTAATGGACTCAAGTCTAGCTACTGGGGCATATGTTTCATCGTAATCAAATCCCTCTACTTGGCTGAATCCCTTCGCTACTAAGCGGGCTTTATTTCTAACTATTTCTCCTTGATCATTTAGCTTATTCCTAAAGACCCACTTAGTGTCAATGATGGATTTGCCTTTAGGCATTAGTTCCCAGACTTGGTTCCTCTCAAATTGGGCTAATTCTTCTTGCATAGCTATGATCCAATCAGGATCAGGTAGGGCTTCATCTATAGTTTTGGGTTCTATTTTTGATATCATAGCTATTTGACTAAGGTTTCTATAGGAGGATCTAGTCCTGACTCCTAGAGTTGGATCACCCACAATTTGATCGGTTGGGTGACTTAGTCTGGGTTTCTTGGTTCTTCTAGAACTGGGTTCAGCCTCAGGCCCGGCTGGTCAGTTCGGTTCACTATTTGATTCGATTCTTTAGGCTGGTTCATTTGTTGGTTCGATAATTGGTTCAGTTGACTCATTAATTGGTTCAATAGTTAGTTCGTTTAAGGGTTCAATTAAAGGTTCACTAGTTTGTTCATTATTTTCTTGATCAGAATTTGATGAAGTTAGGTCTGGATTATCAGATGTTGAGTTGATTTCTTCATCAAATATTAAGTTTGTTGTTTCTTCAATTTTCTTAGTTTGTTTGTTATAAACTCTATAGGCTCTTCTTGTGGTTGAGTATCCTAGAAAGATACTTGGGGTTGACTTGGACTGAAATTTCCCTAAATAGTCTTTGGTGTTTAGGATATGAACTTTACATCCAAAGACCCTTAGGTAGTGTAGATTTGGGAGTCTATGGTAGTACAGTTCATAGGGTGTTTTGTTGTGTCGCTTGTTGATCAGAACCCTATTTTGGATGTAACAAGCCGTACTAATTGCTTCTGCCCAATATTGGTTTGCTAAGTCAAATTCGTTGAGCATAGCCCTAGCGGCTTCTTGTAATGTTCTATTTCTTCTTTCGACTATCCCATTTTGTTGGGGGGTTCTAGGACATGAAAATTCATGTAAATACCCATTGACCTTACAGAATTCCTTGAACCGTTGATTTTCAAATTCTCCCCCGTGGTCACTCCGAAGTTTTTTAATTTTAGTATCATTTTGATTTTCAATTAATTTACAGAAATCATTAAATAGGTTTAGGGTTTCATCTTTGGTTTTTAAAAACCTAACCCAGGTGAACCTAGAATAATCATCAACTATTACTAAGCAGTATCAGTTCCCGCTTAGTGACTTGGCTCCATGTGAATCAAATAGGTCAAGGTGCAGGAGCTCAAGTGTGGTTTGAGTTAGGTCAGATTGGATTAGTTTGTGATTAGATTTGGTTTGTTTACCTTGATTACATGATTCACATATTAGGTTTTCATTGTTTTTAATTTTGGGGATACCTTTGATTAGGCCAAGTTGGGTGACTTTTGAGATAGTCCTCAGATTAGTGTGACCTAGTCTCCTATGCCAGAGGTTTGATTGTTCTAACTGAGTTAACATACATTTGGGTATTAAGGGAAGGTTTATAGTGTATACATTATTTTTCCTAGTGCCCTTAAGCATGATTTCTGAGTCTTGTACATTTCTAATCAGGCAGTTAGAATTATTGAAGGTGACTATATAACCAGAATCACATAACTGACTTATGCTAAGCAAGTTAAATTTAAAGTTTTCAACCAATAGAACTTTCTTAATATAAAGTCAGATTTAAGCTCAATATTACCTGGCCCAATTACCTTGAGTGTAGAATTGTTGCCAAATGCCACTGAGCCTAGGTTCTTGAACTTGAGTTTGGTGAACTTCAATTTATCTCCAGTCATGTGTCTGGAGCAACCGCTATCCAACATCCATTGGTCCAAATCTTTATGTTCCTACACATAAAGAGTTTTATTGATTTGGATCCAATTAGAGTCAGGAATAGCTTAAATTGAGTTTCACTGCCTAGTCTGTCTCACCCAAATCTAAGGTTTTCAACCACGTTAGCCTTATAGGTTTTGTGAGACAGGTTTTGATAAGTAAAATAATTTTGAAAAATTATTTATTTTGAAAACCTTAAATTAATTTTTGAAAACAGTTAAATTTATTTTGAAAGGTCCTTGGGGATCCAATACTAATTTGATCCAGTTGGTTTGTTCAGGTACATTTTAGGTACCCATGCCTGAACTTTACTTCTGGACTGATTCAGTACAGCAAAGTAAGATCTTTGTCGGGATTTGGTTCTATAGCCAAGTCCGGTTCGATTTAGAACGAACTTCTATTTTCCAAGAATAATGTCAAGACCCTTGGAACCAGAAGTGAATCGTTCTAAGGCAGCTCTAAGATCGTTAACCTGAGTTTTCAGGAAGGAGTTCTCTTTCTCAAGTTTTTCAACTTGAGTAGGAGTTCCTTCTTGAACTTTCTTGGTTAAGGGTTTAGAGTCAGCTCTCTCTTTCAGGAGTTTTACTTCCTGTCGGAGGGATTCGACTCGGAGTTTGGCTTTCGCCAAATCTCGAGAAAGATACGAAATAAGTTCATTTAGCTGACTTCTATTGAAACCACTTACCTTGAATTCGCCGTCTTCTGAAAAGGTTAGTCTGTCGTCGTCCTGTTCTGACTCTGAATCGGTCTCGACTTCTTCTGAGGCGGTCAGGGCTAGTAGGTTTGACTGGGGTGCTTCTTCTTCTTCTTCTGAGGAAGATTCGTCCCAGGTTGCTTGGAGTGCTTTCTTTCTTCTTGTCTTCTTGGTCTCCTTCAGGTTTGGACACTCTGTCTTGTAATGGCCCTTCTTCTTGCACTCGTAGCAAGTCACGTTGGGCTTGTTTTTGTCATTTGTGGGTTCAGCTGGTTCGTCCTTTCTTCGGTTGGCCTTCCTTCTGTTGGTTTGGTTCTTCAATTCTTTATAGTAGCTTCGGGCCAGTCGGACCAGCTTAGGTCGATCTCCTTCTTCGTCTTCTGAGTCTGAGTCTGAGTTAGACTTGGGTTCAGGTTAAGGTTTCTTCTTTGTTGACCTTCCAGTTTTTCCTGCAACAAAGGCAATACCTTTCTCGGCCAAATTGCAGTTAGTTTGTTCATGCAGTTCTAATTCAGAAAACAATTCATCTAATTTTATTTTTGAAAGATCCCTTGAGACCTTGTATGCATCTACCATAGATGCCCACAAGGTGTTTCTTGGGAAAGCGTTTAAGGCATACCTTATTAGGTCACGGTTTTCGACCTTGTGATCAATAGTGTGAAGACCGTTCATTAATTCTTAGATTCGTGCGTGAAGCTGGGCTGCTGTTTCGTTGTCGGCCATCTTGATGGTATATAGTTTGTTCAAGAGAAGATCTCTCTTGCTGATGCGAGTGTCTTATGTTCCTTCGTGCAGCTCGATCAATTTTGCCCATAGCTCCTTGGCACTGTTGAAGGGGCCCATCCGGTTCAGCTCCTCTTTTGTTAAGCCACATTGGAGGGTTTGAGTCGCCTTTGCATCGGCTTCAATTTTGCGCTTCAGAGTGTTGTCCCATTCTGAGTAGGTTTGCGGTACTCCTTCATCGTTCTTCGAATCTCCAGTCCGGACTGGATGATTATCCACATGTCCACCTGAGTTTTCAGGTGGACCTCCATTCGACTTTTCCAGTAGGAAAAGTCTTCTCCACTGAAAAGTGGAGGTCTGGAGGTGCTGAATCTTTCTTGCATGGCCATTTAATCTGAAAAAAAATAACTAACAGAAAAAAATTTCCTAAGACTTGGTCTTGGATTAGTAGTGCGGGATAAGGAAAATATTCGTCGAGTGGTGTTGCACCAACCTCGATCAACGAGAAGAAATTCGAACGAAAATATATTGGTAGAAATTTGAACGAGAAAAGGAAATAAAAAATAAAAAATAAAAAATCTGAAAAATTTTCAAACTGGTGGTTGCACCAAATTTGAACTTCCCCACTCTGATACCACTTGTTGGATCGAGAGAGCCGATAGAGGGGGGGGGGTGAATATCGGAAAGCATTCAGATTTGAGATAGAGAAATTGCACAGCGGAAGATTAAAAACAAAAACACGCGAACACAGATATTTTTACTTGGTTCGGAGTCTAGGTCGACTCCTACTCCAAGACCCACGGTCGTTGACCGTTTACTGCGGGCAATTCTATATTTTTGCAAAACGGTTTACAAATCAATATTACAATTGCAGTATCGTAAACACAAAAAGGAAATTGCTCTTCGTTACCGACGTCCGATGTAGATTGACTTTTCGGGGCGGAGGGACGTCGTCGACTCGAGTTGGGAGGTTTCCGGAGCAGAGCGCGGGAGCAGAAGAGCGTAGAAGCGTTGAATGAATTGTTGTCCTGAGCCTTGGGGTCGAGGGCCCTTTATATAGCCCTGGGGGCGCCCCCCCAATGTGTCGGTCGATCCGGCATTTGCTCGGTCAGCTTCTGATCTCTTCAAATTCGGGATCAGCTTTGACCGGGGCGCCCGGAACGCTCGGGGCACCCGTATTGACCAGGTCAAGCTCTCATCTGTTGGCTTCGAGGGGAGTTGCTTCGGTAGTTGGCGCTGGGGGCGCCCGCAGCATGCGGGGCCCCCGCGCGATGGGGGCGCCCGGAGCATCCGGGGCGCCCCGACAGTCAACTGTCGAAGCGGATTTTGCTCCTGCTGGTTGGTCTTCACCTTGGGGGCGCCCGGAACATCCGGGCCGCCCTGCTCAGCTTCTGCCTCACTCCATTGAGGCTCTCTGAGCTGCAGACACTCAGTCCTTCGGTCCTGCATCCAGGGTTAGTCCAAAAAGCAGTAACATATTAATTTTTATACAGCCTTAGCTGTCTTGGTTCTGACTTTGGGCCTCCAAAATGGAGCCCTAGGTCGAACCGACACCTACTGTTCCCTCGATGGGGAACGCGTCCTCACCTACTCCTCTCAGGAGAATATACCTGATGCCAACCGCTCCTCTGGTTGGACTTTTGCCTAGCGGTCCTTTGCCAGGTCTTGGATACCGAGCTGTCCTTCGGCCGGTGCCTAGCATTCCTTCGCTAGGGCTTCAGTCCCAAGCTGTCCTTCACCTGGCGCCTAGCAGTCCTTCGATAGGGCTTCAGTAGCCTGGCATTCCTTCGCCAATGCCTAGCAGTCCTTCGTTAGGGCTTTTACCCTGACATTCCTTCGCCAGTGCCTAGCAGTCCTTCGCTAGAGCTTTTTACCCTGGCATTCCTTCGCCAGTGCCTAGCAGTCCTTCGCTAGGGCTTTTTACCCTGCACACTAGAGTAACATATTAGATAACAAGTAAGACTTAACTTTTGAGCCCTGTTGCCATTATCAAAACTCAGGTTCGAGTTGGGTGCTTTCTGCACCAACAGTTTACTGTGACAACAATGGAGCCATTGCACAAGCGAAGAAACCAAGGTCTCATCAGCGATCCAAACATGTGCTTCGCCGCTATCATCTGATCAGAGAGATTATAAGTAGGAATGATATACAAATTCCCACTGAAAGGAATTTAGAGGATCCTTTAACTAAGGCCTTGCCTTAAAGTAAGTTTGAGGGTTATGTTAGAGCCTGTGGTATTGGGTACCTTAGCGATTGGCATTAGGCCAAGTGGGAGTTTGTTAGTGATATGAGAGAAGTGTCATAAGACAATCGCCTTATGATTGTAATTATTTATTCTAATAAATGAATATTCACTATTTGAGTATACATGTTTGTGTATTTGATTGAGATCTTAAACTCATTTACTGAATGTCCGCAATACAATTCACAGTATGAGAGAATTTGTGACGAATTCACAACTAGTGATTATCTCTACATGTGCAATTGTGAAGTATTGAAATTGTCCCTAGTCGATGAATTGATAAATACGGACACTATCAATTCTGTTGAGACTAGCATGGGTTATTCTCTAATCAGCTGATTCTCACTGGCTGGTGACATTGAGATGTTCGGAGATAAACATGAATGCTAGTTAAGGGAACTAGTTCATTGGAGTGACTGGCTGTAAAACTTCATATGGTGATCTACATATAGATATGTCAGTGAAGATTCTCCTGCAGCTTAAGTGCGATGTTCCTTTGACTTGCGGTGTTCAAGTCATCTTGGTCATGGAGACTTATACTTTGACATCTTAAGCAAGCATCTCCAAGGAGGTGTGGACCTAGGATGATTGGTTATAAGACGAAGTGCCCGAAGTTGATTGAACAACCTACAAAGGATTCACCACTCCTTGCGAGGAGATGTATACCCGAGGCCTATCGTCAGATTGTTACTCGAAGCCTCTGGCCTGAGCATGACATGTTCAGAGTATGAATATCTTAAATACATGAGAGTAATTAGAATCCGTAGGACGAGAAAACATTACTTGGGCTAGGTGTGACGTAGTCAGCCTAGTGGGGACTGACACACATAGACCATGTCCTGAACCAAGTGGGTATAAGATGGTGAAGGGAATGGGGCACGATTCATTATAGCTGCTGAAGGGTTTCAGAATTGTTTCTAAGGTCAATCTTTGATCTTTCGATTAATTGGGGATCATGATGTGCTACTAGGTGCCACTCATGATCGTTCTATAATTATTTGATTAATTATAGACGGCCAACATAAATCGAAAGCCTATTTAGTCACACACACTACAAGATATCCGAGGGATTTAAAACGAGTTGAAAATTAGATTTTCCAATCAAGAAAGATTAAGTTTGGTTGAGCCAAACGATTAGTCAAAACTGAATTTATTTCAGACGCATCGGAAGCATAGAATGGGTGAATTAAATAAGTTTAATTCATTAAAGGATTTGATCCAAGGTGGTATGTTTTACTATAAGCTTAAAATAATCCATGGGATTATTTTATCATGGATTAAAATAAATCAAAGAGTTGGTTTGTTTTATAACAATTTATAATAAATCAAAGTTGAAAAATTTAATACATTGGGGGGTTTTGAACCATGGACCTATGGTTTGGGTGAAAACTTGGCCAATCACTTGAGTTGAATTCTCTTGTGTGTAAATTTTGACCCTTAATTTATTTGAACCAAGATGGGCCGGCCAAGGAGAATATTCTCCTTGGTTTGGCCTGCCCTCTCTCTCCTTCTCTTTTGTTTTTGTTTTAATCAATCATGGATTGATTGGAGATTTATTCCATAAAATGGAAGAGGCTTGATTGATTTTTATCATGAATTAAAATTTGATTTTAATCATGAGACAAAAATCAATTATGGTTTGATATAAAAATTATGCCAAAATTAAGAGGCTTGATTGTTTTTTTATCATGAATTAAAATTTGATTTTAATCATGAGACAAAAATCAATTATGGTTTGATATAAAAATTATGCCAAAATTGAGAGGCTTGATTGAGGAGGAGCTCCCTATATAAAGGACCCAAGGGGTGCCATGAAAGATGATCCATCCAAGTATTCTTGCCTGGGCTCTCTCCCTCTCCTCCCTTCTTCCTCTTGGCCGGCCACAAGGTTCTTCTCCCTTCTTCATGCCGTGAGCACAAGGAAAAGCACCGAGGCGACGATGTTCTTCCATTGGGACGATCTTCCTCTCCGGCCATCATCACCTTGGGATTGGGCGCAAGTCATCTTCCTCCTTCTCGCCGGAATTGTGATTTCGGCCAACCTTAGTAGTGAGTTTTTCCGATGTGATTACTTCTCTCTTGGGTTTTCTTGTCGCGTTCTCGGAGAATCTAGTAGTTCTCGAGAACACCAAACTCATGGCTTTGCGAAGTCATCCCGAAGATACTCGGCGTGGACGCGAATAGAGGCGGAGCTTCAAGGGACGCTTACGGTTGGATCTCGTCCCTTCCTTCGAGTTACGCGAGGTAATAAGTAAATTAGTTTACGTTTCTGCAAAATTTTAAATATATGATCATGTCTACACAAGATAAAGTTGCATGCTTAGATGTGTGGTTAAATAATCTGAGAAATTATTTATGCTAAATCTTCCACTGCACATAATTAATTTTAAAATTACGAACCCGCATCCATGTCAACATGCACCCGGACCCAACATAAACGGTCAAGGACCATGGGCCTTGGAGTAGGAGCCGAACGCGACGCCGAACCAAGTAAAACCACTTGAGTTCTGTGTGTGTTTTGTTTATATTCCGCTGCGTACTTTCTCTTTTCAATCCGAAACATTTTCACGATATTCACCCCCCCTCTATCGTGTTTACTCGATCCAACACCTCAGAGTTGCATGAAGAAGCCGAAGGGCAAGTGCTTCGTGTGCAAGCAGTCTAGACATTGGAAGGTGGACTGTCCCTGCCGTCAGAGTAATGATTTAGGTATATCTTTTTCTTTTGATGTTGTAACATGTTTAGCGGTAATATCTACCGGTACCTGGTGTGTAGATATGGATGCCACTAATCATGTCTACATTTCATTGCAGGGGTTCCAGAAAACCCGACGACTAGTTGAGGAGGAGATTCCCATCTACAATGGATAGGGTACAGAGATGACTATTGCAGTGGGAGTTATTTATTTATTTTTATCTTTTAGATAGGATGATTAAAAGTTTTGGTTTTAAAGAGATTGTTTTTATGTACCTAAATTTTAGGAAAGAACATTTGTTCAGTTTATGGAATAAGATATTCTATTACTTCTGTGAAAAGTGGAATAGAAAAATTATCTATTTAGGTACATTGATAGACAATTGGTACCTTTTAAAACCAAAAGTTCCCATGATGCAATTAGATGTTAATAGCTTATCATTTAACCAAGATAAGAGAAAGGTTCCTTCCAAGATGAACCAAACATATCATTGGCATCTAAGGCTTGGTCTCATTAACCTTTAGTAGGATTCAAAAGTTGATAGCCAATGGGCCCTTGGGTTCATTGGTGGTGGAAGACTAGACTTCCTTAAAATCTTTGAATCTTGCTTGGAGGGTAAGATGACTAAGAGGCCGTTCTAGGCTAAGGGGTATAGAGTCAAAGGTATGTTAGAATTGGTTCATCCTGATAAGTGTAGGTCCTTAAGTCTATCCAAGATAGAGGTAGCCTTAAATACTTCATCTATTCTATAGATGATTGTTTAAAGGCAGAGGTACGTTGACTTGATGCACCGCAAGTCTGGATCTTTGATTAGTTCAAAGAATTCAACACTGATGCAGAGAAGCATCAAGGTAAAAGTACCTAGACTCTACGATTAGATCGTGTTAGTAAGTACCTCTTGGGAGAGTTCTAGGACTAACTTATCAGGAGTTGGGAGTCAATCCCAATTGTCTGCACCCAGTATACCCTAACAGAACGGTGCAGCAAAAGGAGAAGGAAAAGGTCTCTTATGGAGTAGGTCAGGATAATGATGAGCTGCTCTGAGTCGTCAGATTTTGTTCTAGGGATATGCTCTGGATACGACAGCGTACATACTTGATACCATCCAGGTCAGTACTCTCTACTCCCATAGAATATAGATTGGGCAAAAGTCTAGTCTAAGACATATTCAGATTTGGGGTAGTTCAGCACATGTGCTGAAAGGAGATACTGATGAGTTGGAATCTAGTGTTGAAGTGCGCTTGTTCGTAGGCTATCCTGGAGGAACAAAAAGCGGTTTAATAGTCCTAAGGATCAAAGGATATTCGTTGGCACGAATGCCTGATTCTGAGAAAAGGACTATGCAATAAACCATGAACCCATGAGTAGAGTTATTTGAGGGGACATTCTGACCGAAGTACCAATTGTACAAGAGAACATTCCACAAGTCACTGCACCATGTGTCACAGAAGATACACAGGCAGTCCCTTGTCATAGTGAGAGGGTTGTTAGTCAACCTGGAGGGATTCATGTTCTTGGGAGAGTCATTTGACTTGGTCCCTGCCGACCAAGAATTAAGATCCCTAGATCTATGATGAGGAACAACCACTTTGAAGACATAATCCAGTCACTTGGATTTGTTCAAAGAATGGATGAGGTTTGTGTATGTGACAGAAATGTAGTGATATTCTTGTACTATATGTAGATAATATTTTGTTGATTGACAACAATAACAAAATACTATCAGACGTAAGGGTATGGTTGTCCAAACAATTATAAAGGACTTAGGAGAAGCAGGACACATCCTTGGGGATCAAAGTTCTAAGGGATCACCAGAGAAGGATGTTGTGCTTATCCCAAGCTTCATAGTAAGACACTGCCCTAGATCCTTTTAGCATGGAAATCTCCAAGAAAGGTTTTGTACTTTTTAGATGTGGAGTTACTCTATCTAAGGAGATATGTTTAGAACATCAAAGGAGATAGAGCAGGTAATAGCGGTTCCTTTAGCGTCGGCTATAGGAAGCCTCATGTATGCTAAAAACGAGACTAGATATCTGTTGTGCCATGAGCATGGCTTGTAGATATCGGAGTAACCCAGGTCAAGGAAATTGGATTGCGGTAAAAGTATATATTAGTTCCTGAGAAGGACTAAGGATTATATGCTAGTTTATCGAGCAGACCAATCTTTTGTGGGTTATATGGATACAAAATTCCAATCAGATAAGGGGAAATATAAGTATTCCTCGGGGTTTTGTGTTTACTTTAAGAGGTGGAACCATAGATTGGAGGAGTGTTGCGCAGCGGTTGCGTGGCAATCTCCACCATGGAAGTTGAATAAGTGGCAACCACTGAGGCAACCAAAGGAAGCGACATGGTTTAGGAACCTCAAGATGAACTTCGATGTGATTCCTAGTTTGCTCAGAGCTATCACATTTTTTTGTGATAAAAATGGTTCAGTTGTAACTCGAAGGAATCACGAGTCCATAAGGCGAGTAAACACATAGAGCGCAAGTACCACCCTGGCGAGGAATATCTATTGTTGCCTAGATTATATCAGAGGATGACCTAGGAAGATCTTTTCACTTAGACCTTAATAGCGAGAACTTTTAGGCATATGGAGGATCAAGGGGTCAGATGTATGACATTTTGAAGACAACAAAGTCTTTTAGTATAAGTGGGAGATTGTTAGGATGTATACTAAAAGCCCTGCTTTTGTATAAGAACATCTACATTTTGAAAGAGAATCATAGAATCACAGGTTGCGTATTTATATTAGTATATGTACAAAATGTCTGATACTTTGTATTGTATTTTTTTGATGAAAGGTAAATATATATCATTAAGAAAATAGTACAACTAGTACACCCAATCGATAGCTAGTCGTTTCTGACGATGTGTCAGATCTGATCAGATATCAAGGGTAAATTACATGTGTACCCTCATACATACCATCCTACAAAAAACTTCCAAGTATACTACATGTTATCCATACATACCACATTCCTCCTCCTACTACCTCCAAAACTTGATCGTCAGCTCCACCTCATGGAGCAGATGCCATGCCTGAAGACTACTTGTTGTACGCCTCCAACTTCCAAACCCAATCAGTTGTCGTACCACCCAACCATGAGGTTTTGATACTGCTCAGCCCACCCTGCGATCTATTGCCTCAACCACATGCATTGCACATTCAAGTTTATACTGCCAATTCGACTGCTGAGCTGCCCGTCCATGTGTCAACCCATAAGTCCACCCTTTGGCCTGGTGTCACTTCTGTTGTATGTAAGCGAATTGTCTCCCTGCCTCACCCACTGATCTGGTGTTATTGACCCAAGAGAACCCGATGTTCACTTTTGGTAAGTGACCAACCGTCAACAGATTTAACGTGTCTTTACCATAGCCGTTACTACGGACTAGGTAGGCCTATGGTGGAACTACTCACCCTCATTGGCTTTTTGGCAAAACCACAGCCATCTACGGATTTGAGTTGTCTTTACGGTAGCCGGCACTACGGACTAGGTAGACCTATGGTGGATCTACGCACCCTACTAGGCTTTTTGGCAAAGCCTCAGCCAATAACGGATTTGACTTGTCTTTACTGTATCCGTTTTCCACAGACTAGATAGATCATTTGTGGTGGATCTATTTACCAAAATATAATCAAATACAGTCAAAATACAATTGACACCAGTCAATACAATGAAATCACAGCCAAGCCACAGTGTCCCTGGTCAAGCCCAGGTGCAACCCAACCAGGTCAAATCTTGACCAGAGTCTTCCTTCACAGCCCAGTCCAGTCCGGCACAGTCAAACAGGTCACATCCTGGTCAACCTGCAGTCAACGTCATAGCCAAACCACACAATGAGCACATCCACAGTCCACGCCTCCAACACCATAAGACCCAGTCAACCAAGCCATCTGCACATAGGCCCAGTTGTCTCAGGTGCAGCCAACATTCCACTCTACCCCTCCCCCCCCCCCCCCCCCCCCCCCCCCCAGTGGTGTCTCCAAAGCTTTGTATACATGAATCTGTATCCGCCTCAGTAGTTCCCCACATCAATCCGACCGCCATCAAATCTACACTGATTTCTTGCCAACGATACAAAGTGAACCATCGTTGCAACCGCTAAGTGTCGTGCCTGCATCATCCAACTCCTCCCTCGATACTGCCTACTAAATACTCTGAACATACATCGGTATGTACTCATATCTGGAGTCATGTCCAGCCACTCACGCACACGGCTCCATAACTGATGTATCGGAAGGCATCTAATGAAAATGTGTTCTTGTGTCTCCGGCTCCTCTCGGCAGATAGAGCATAATGTGGCCTCAGCCTCTCCCAAATACGCTAGACGATCTCCAGTAAGTAGCTTACGATGAGCCAATAACCATAAGGTGAAAGAGTGACTCGGATGGGCATACTTCTTCCATACAGTGGTGGCCCAAGCTTTACGACCCCCCACCTCTTTGAAGAAATCATATGTCATGTTGATCCCTCTGTGATGCTGCCTATGTAGCTCAAACCAACTACTCAACTTCTGTTGGGCTTCCTCTATAGAATCCACAACACTAACTATCCGGTCTCTGATTTGACATAGCCTCTTGACTAGTGGGGAGTCTGTGTGTTTTACCTACCAATGCCATGCATTCGCCTGCTGTAGGTATGTGTGATGTACCCAACGGATCCATAATGCATCTTGCTTATCCTGTATCCTCCATAGTACCTTCGCTAGCAGTGCATCATTCCAAGCTCTGAGCTCCCTAAATCCCAAACCTCCCTCCTCCTTAGGCTTACACATTTCCAGCCAAGCAATAGGTCGGTGCTTAGATGTCCATAAGAATCCCCGACATAGATTGTATATCCTCTCAATGACACCCGCCGGCAATGGTAGAATAGACATCCAATAGAATTCAACCCCTTGGAGCACCGCTCTGATCAACTAAGCCTTCCCTACATGTGTCAATGTATTCTTCGGCCAAGCATTTATCTTCCCCGCCAAGGCAGCTAACAAAGGAGCATAATCAGCACTCTGGAGTTTTTGTGACGCAAGCGGAATCCCCAAGTACCTGAAGGGCATGGTGCCACACTGAAATCCTGTAAGCTCAAGCAACGACCTCCTCGTACCATCCTCCACTCCTGCCATATAGATATTTGATTTGCTCTGATTGGCGCGCAACCCAGCCATCTGACCAAACCACTCTAGACAATCCATAAGTATGCCTATTGATGTGACATCAGTGTGGGATCGGATTGAAACGATAGAGGGGGGGGGGTTAAATATCGTTCGTAAAACTTTTTTCGGAAGTGTTAGAGTAATTGCACAGCGGAAAATAAAACCAATCGCTAACACAATTTGTTTTTACTTGGTTCGTAGTCGCGGTCAGCTCCTACTCTAAGGCCCATGGTCCTTGACCGTTTACGATGGGTAATTCTATATTTTCGTGAAAGACTACAATTCGAGTGTACAAATATAGAATTGAAAAACAGAGTTACAGCACTTAAAGAAAAATCAGTTTTACCGACGACCGGAGTGGTTGGAAGTTTCCGGAGCAGCGGGTAATCGTCAGTGCTTGAATCACGAGTACAGAACTTGTCGGAGCGGAGTGCTTGAGCATAGCAGTTGAAAGCGATTGATATGGAAGCCTTGGGGGTGAACCCCCTTTTATAGTGGGCAGTGTAGCGACTGTGTTGAAGGGGGCGCCTAACACGTGGCCTCTCCTGCGGGAACTCTAATCCGCTGGCTTGGTCAGCGCCTATCCCCTTCATTGAGGTGCCTGAGCTTACTGGGGCACTTGTGTTAACACAGGCGCCTCACTTGACTTGGTCCAGAGGCCTGCATGGCTTGTTTGCTTCAAATGCTTGGAGTAGCCTTGCACTGGGGCACCTGTCTCAACACAGGCTCCTAGCCCAGTGAGGCACCTGATAAGTACCATTTTTGTTGATTATTTTAGATGTTAAAATCCATGTTTGACTCATATTTTTATTGATTAATTGTGAAATTGCCATAGGTTTTAGAACTTACCTTTATTTTGGACTTAATTGCAAATTTGCATTAAATTGGATTAATTGGCCACTAAATTTTGGATCTATTTTTGTAGGCACCAAAGGTTCAAGGACTTAGGGCATACTGGGTCAAACCTGAGTCGGATGTGAACCGGATCGAATTATCAAGCCTACGATTTATCCGGGCCGTTCGATTCAAGAGCGGCTAGATCTGAGCCATCCGGGACGATCTGAAGCAATCCGAGCTAGGGTTAGGGTTGATCAAGCTCCATGATCAAGATCTGAAGGTTTCATCCCAATCAAAGCTAAATCAACCGTTGGATCAAGCTTGGAGGGCTCTAGAGCGTCCATTCACAGATTGAGTCGATCTGGACCATCCGTTGCATATCTGGAGGATCCGAGCTACCACGAGGCAGATCCTGACCCCAGATCATCATCATAAAAGTTTGGCTCAAATCAGACCAAGATCTACCGTTGGATTTCATCCGATCAATCTGGGCCGTCCATTATTAGCTATTTAATCAAAAATCCTGCGCAGCTCACCTTCGTCGCGTCTCCGCCGCTACAGTCGTTTCTTCTTCATTTTCTAGCCAATTTCTTCGTCAAGGAGGCGCGATCCCTCAATTCCATCATCAACGCAAGAGTTAGGTCAGTGAAGAGAGCTCTTAGTGAGGTTTCCGATTGATTTTCTGTTCAATAGCAAGCTGCGCGAGGTCTCGGCAGAATTGCTATCCGATTCAACGAACTCAGCTGTGCTCCACTTCCACTGCATCCGAGCTGACCAGAGGGGTTCCCTGGAAGGTTTCGGACACTCCCTAATCCCAATCGCGAGCCACCACAGCGAGTTTGATGAAATTGGAAGCTGATTTCAGTTTGGGCAGTGAGCTGATCAGATTCGGTAGCATAGGCGATTTTCGCTGATTTGCGGAGCTTGCGGGTCCGAGGTTCTCCCTTGATTGACGACCAAGGAGCTCTTGAGTTTAGGAATGGTTGAGGAGTAGCTTAGATAATTTAGTTTCCTTGTTTTAGCTGTAGTTTAATTCTGCAAGAATTCTGTTTTTCTTTATCAGTTACTGAATATTTCGATTTTTAAGTTGTTAGCCATAATTTAGCTTCAATTCTGCAAGTAGAGTAATTTAGGAACTTGTTTAGCAATCAACAAGATCAAATTTCAGTTTATTTTAGTTTAATTTGCTAGCGTGCCAAGTGTGTTGTTTGCGTGCCAAGTTGAATCTATTTTGCTTTCTTTCCTTTGATTTCTGAATTTGTTTCAAATTTCTGAGTCTCTTAGTTGTTAATCTTTGCTCTAGTATAGATAGATAGTGTGTGTGGTTAAATTAGCAATTAATTGTAGTTCTTTGCAAGCCTATTCTTGCGTATCAGTTTTCCCTTGTGATGATAGTTAATTTCTGCAAAATTTCAGATTCGCAGGTGTAGTTGTTTGAATTGTTTCAGCTGTAGTTTTTCAGTCCAGTTAGTTAAGACTCTTGTTAGTGAGTAGCTATACTTCATCTCAGCTGTTTCCTGCTTTGAATTCTGCGCATAAACTCCATTGAGGTGTGCCATTTCATGTCTGAAATTCTAAATCTGTTTTCTGCAATGTTCAGTTGAAAAGTTTCTGGATTCTTGCTAAGTGAACATTAGTTTCTTTCAGCTTAGTTTTCTGGTATATCAATCAGTGAAATCAATTCAAGTTGTTTGTGTTTTGCGCCCAAGCCTTATGCTGAATTCTGATCATAAATTCTGAATTTCTGTGTTTCTCATCTCTGAATTTGCTTTGCTTCTCAAGCTCTGATTTAGCTTTCAATTCCCTTACTAAATCTTGTTCAGTTCTTTCTTAATACCTTTGTTTCCCAATTGAACCAACCAGCTGAGAAGTGGAGCAGCTGAAACATACTGATTTTACAAGTTGGTGGTAGTTTTTGGCACAAAAAGTTCTCCTTTGCGTGCCAACTGTTTTGGAACCATTTGCATCTTAATTTCAACTTTATTTTGTTGCATATGATTGTGTGTGAATCAAATAGCTTGCACTTACTCAAATCTGATCTTGTTGGCAGTGGTTGGGTCCCCAAAACTATTTAGCTAGCTTAGTTAAGTTGTTTGTTTGAGTTATACATCTCGCAAGTTTTTCATTGAATCAAGTTAGTTTGTTTTCGAAAATTCCTTCACTGCCTTTACTTCATGCTTGGAGTTTCTTTTGGTTGGTTATAAACAGAAAACGATTTCTATGAATATTTTTTGGTAAGTGTTCACTTAGGTTTCCATTAGTTGAATTCTTAGTGCCAATTTCTTGTTAGGTTTATTAAATCAAGGTTTTTATTTTTCCATTGCAATTTCCTTATCAATTACAGCCCAAAAACCAAATTACTTGTTTGAAACCCAAAAATGACACATAACTACAAGTTTGAATCAAGCACGACAACTAGCCCCGAGAAAAATACGACCTGTGACCCCTATATTACATTTTCATATTCTGATTGTAAAAAGGGTTTCCAGCTTTCATTTATAAATTCTAAATTTGAGGCCCACATTCGTGACACAGTCCATTTGGGTCTATCAGCACCTCACTCCTTTGAGGCGCCTGAATGCAGAAACTTCATCCCTTCGTTCCTACAACCAGGGTTAGTTCCAAGACATACAAAGCATATACAAATGATGGATTACTAGCCTAAGCTATCTTGGTTCTGACTTTGGGTCTCTCAAATGGAACCCTAGGTTGAACCGACGCCTAATGTTCCCTCCTACGAGGAACGCGTCCTCACCTACTCCTCTCGGGAGAATTTACCTTTTTGCCAACTGGCTCCTCCAGTTGGACTTTTGCCCAACATCACTCACCAGGTTTTCGTGCCCAATCCGCGATCAGGTCTTCGTGCCCAACTTTACTCACCAGGTCTTCGGTGCCCCAGTCCACGACCAGGTCTTCATGCCCAGCTTCACTCACCAGGTCTTCGTGTCCAGCTTCACTCACCAGGTCTTCATTCCCAACCTTACGTCAGGACTTAGTTGTCTAGCCCCCGGCTAGGGCTTAGTGCCTAGTGTACCTAGGACTTTTCTGCATACTTAATAAGCTAGTTAGATCACAACCAAATATTAACTTCTGAACCTTTTGCCATTATCAAAACAAAGGTTTGACTTTGATGCTTTCGGCACCAACAATCTCCCCCTTTTTGATTTATTGCAACACGGTTCAAAAAGTTAAGTTAAAAACGATATAGCATTTCTAACAAGCAAAAAAAATCGTTAAGAAATACTTAAAAAAATTCAGTTTTCTCCCCCTAAAACGAATACTCTCCCCCTAAATTTTTTAATGATATGTGGGTTTTTGTAAATCTTCTAAGTATTTTAGATTTTGACTAGGTGCAGAAGTATTTGTACTTAGATAAAAAGGTTTTTGAAAAAGTTTTGCAACCTTAGATAACAAATTTTGCAAGCTTTCTATACTTAGAAAATTTTTAAAAAAGTTTTGCAAGTTTTTCATACTTAGAAAAATTTTTCCAAAATTTTTTTTTGCAAGTTTCTCATACTTAGAAAATTTTTCGAAAAACGTTTTTGTAAGTTTTTTTTTTCACACTTAGAAAATTTTTCCAAAATTTTTTTTTGCAAGTTTTTCATACTTAGAAAAAATTTTCCAAAAATGTTTTTGCAAGTTTTTTCATACTTAGAAATTTTTTTCCAAAAACGTTTTTGCAATTTTTTTTCACACTTACAAAATTTTTTCAAAGTTTTTCACACTTAGAAAATTTTCCAAAAATTTTTTTTGCAAGTTTTTCACACTTAGAAAATTTTCTTGAAAATACTTTGTAAAAAAAACATTTAGAGAAAAAAATTTAAATACAGTTTTTCCTTAAAAAAATTCCACTTAGAACTATTTGTAAAAATTCAGAAGAGTCTCGCTCAACAGATTTTGTTTACTAAGGAGAATTTTCAAAGCAAATGCACGAAATAAGCACTTAGAAAATTTTGAAGTGCTTTAAAAAATTTTTGAAAGTACTTAGAAATGCTTTTTGAAAATTTTGAAATACTTAGAAATATTTTTAAGCACTTAGACATACTTAGAAAAATTTTAAGCACTTAGACTTTTACTTTACTTTTAGCAAAAGAAAAAATTTTAGAAAAAAAAATTTCTCCGTTCTCTCCCCCTTTACCATATATAAAAAAAATGATAAGAAAGAAAAATTGACTATTGCAATTCAATTTTGAATTAGAGCTAATTTGACAAATTGGAAGTCTGTATTGAACCAACTCCAGTACTTTCAAGCAAGAAAAAACCAAACCAAATTGAACCGTTCTTGTTCGGTTCCTGTCTAACTAAGTTAGCTACTTACTAACTCTTATAAAATAGTAGTTTTTGCTAGCGTTAGTCAAGTTAAGTGATCTGATCAAGTTAGATTTTCTAAGCTTGACACTTAACCTGATTGCTATTCAAGTTATATTTATTGCCCCAATTACTGCAGATGCACTGACATAAAGCATGTTGAATCAAGGCCTAGACCTAAGCATCTCAACCCAGTATATGTTATCAATCAAAGTACCCTAAGGTGGTTGTGAGATGCCGGCTTCTAGATCTATAGGTGCATGTAGTTCTAGGGTTAGAGCCTAAGTTAAGTCCATTTGCGCAAAAACCCTAGTTTTGAAGGGGATTGTTTTTGAAAGAAAACTAAGTCAGAAGATCATTTTAAATTTCAAAATTTTGATAAAAGAATGATTTTTCAAATTGCTAATTTTAAAAAAAATAGGAAAGTTTTTAAGAAAACAATATAGAACAATCCTATTCTACTAAGAACAACCCCAACATCAAAAATATAAAGTTAATGACTTAGCAGAAAAATGAATAATGAAAGTGTGAAGTAGGTAGATAACAGTCAGGTAAGTAAACAACCAGTAGATACAATAGTTGAATAAAAGTTAACTGGTCAACACAAGGACCAGTAGAGTCAATCACAAGTCAACCCTACTAGGAAGGGCAAGTCAAATAGTACGAGTACAGTCAACTAGATGGAAGTCACTCAGATCTACGAGGAGGGGCCAGGGGGTAGAATGGACCGGGCTGCCATGAACAGAATAGGGACATCATTTCGTTGTGTTGAGCCTCATTTGCCTCGCGATCGGCTCGAATGGTGTCCATGTACTCGGTATGATAGCCCTGGTTCACATTGTGTTTGGTTTGCAGGGTATCCATAAACTCGACGTGACGAGCTTCCATCTCCTCTCGAAGGCTATGGATCTCCGCCTGTAGTAGTGTCAGGCGCTGGTCAGTGGTCGGTGGAGGAGGCTCCTGCAAGTGCTCGTTGATCTCGGCTGCGAGATCGGCTACATCAACCTCTATCTCCTCGTCTGAGTCGTCTTGACGTCGAGCCCTCTCCCGTCTCCACGATAGGACCCCAGTGGCCGAAACATCTATGTCCGCTAAAGAGAAATTTCTAGACCCGATTTCATTAAATTCGGTCATTGGGATGACCTCCCCGGTGGTGACATCGAGACCATGGTGGTGAAGGAGGGCAGTGATAATATGGCAATACGGCGTCCGCACTCGGGAGTGAGTAGATACGCTCGACGTGTAAATGATTGTGTGGAACATGTGAAGGCCAATATCTATATCCAACTGATGGATCATAGCGTAGAGGAGGAAAGTGTGAAACGGTCACATGGTTACGACATCCCGGGTGGTCAGTGGAAGAACACAATGGACTAGAACTCTATAAAGAGCGTAGTCTTGGATGTGGAGGTCGACGGACTGAAATCGCCGTACCAACGGGTTCAACACATCTCCATAAAAGTAGGAATAAAGAGTGTCCAGGTTGATGTGCGAATAGGGGGGAGCAAAGCAAAGGTCAGCCGGAGGATAACAACAAAAGGTTGACTGTGACTGTCGTAGCCTAAGGAATCGGTTAAACAAAGATGGTGAGATAGTAAGAGGAATGCCCTGTACAGTGGTCGAGTAGCAGAGGTCATCAATTTTGACCAGATTGTTATAGAATTCAGCGCATAATGTTGAATTTACTGGATATGTACAGTAAACAAGATGGTCTAGTTGATAAAATTTGATAGCATCCATAGCTACCGGGCAAGATTGACTAAAGAATTGCCTATTCAAGAAGCTAGTCTTGATAGGTTTGTAGGTGGTGGATGCGAATTTGTTGAACAAAGCTTAGGTTGGGAACCTAGGATCCGGGCTAGGTTTAACCCCGGGGTCAACTTGTGTAACACGACGTTTTCTAGATAGGTAAAGAAAATTATGCATTCACTAAGCGAAATAATCGATAAATTAATTATAAATGCATAATTAAAATGGTACTGGGGAGGCATTGTCGAAGTAGGGCGTTCGAGGGCACAGGATGAGTTTTCGGGCGCCTTGGAAGTAAGAGGGATGAGAGGTAACTTTGGATTGGTGTGGTGGATGAGGAAGAGTTGGGCTGTTTATATACTGATTCATGGGTGATCGTAAGGGATGCTGGGCGCCCGTGATGATTGAGGCGCCCGAGAGCCTCTCGGGCACCTGAGTCAGAGTGTCAGACCTTTTTGGCAGCTTTGGCTGCCTAGAACCACGATAAAGCATGGGGCGCCCGTAAGGTCTCGGGCGCCTGGGTTGACCGGGGTTTGACCGTTGATCAGGGTTGACTATTTTGACCAAGTTTGACTCAGATGACTATGTTTGACTAACCAATAACTAAATCAATCTAGCCCTAGATTATCTTCAAAATGAGTTTATTTTGACATTCAACATGAAATTTAATCTTAACAAAAAAAATTAGAGTTGAAAAAGTAGGGTTAACAAAAACTGAATTAATTAAAAAAATTGAGGTAATTTTGAATAACTTTTGAAAGCACTTTGAGTTGATTTTGAACAAACTTTGAAAATAGTTTAAGTTTTATTTTAAAAGGATAATGAATTATACTATTAGGTCCTAGTCATTTCACCCAGTTCTACGTGATCAAACATATTAGCCTTATGGGTTTTGTGAGACAGGTTTTCAAAAATGAATATTCTAATTTTGAAAAACATGGTTAATTTTGAAGATATTGAATTAATTTTGAAAATTTGTATGGTTAAGTTTATTGACTTTGAAAAAAATGTGTTGAATTTAAGATTAATTGAAATTTGTGTTAAATTCAAATTTAACTAGTAAAGTGAATTTGATTTTCAGTAATTGGCTTCCAGGTCTTGGCGAGGCACAAGGCCTTCTTTGGTCGTAGTCTTATTAGAGCAACAACCCTTTCCTTGACAAAGCCTTTTACTGAAAATTCATCTTCAAGTTACTACTTGAAAGATTTTGGTCTAACTAGTTTGGGTCTTGGATCGGTAGCTTCGGCTAGTTCCACCAGAGAGGCTTCCCTAACGTACTATCATCTCACCCCCACCCAATACTATGTTGTTCAAATTTTAACTCAATCATTTGTCCTTAATCTAACCAATCCTAAATTTAAGCAAAATAATAATTAAAATTGCAAAAGGAAATAAACAAGCAAACAAGGAAAAAGTTATCTAAGTCCCATCATACTTGGAATAATACCCTAGTTTTTTAAAATCAGTAAGGTTGTGAATTAAGTTTTCTAACATATTAACCTTAACTTTCAGAGTCTTATTTTCTTGTTCTAACTTTATTAAATTTGCCCTAAGTAATTTATATGAATTAATCACGTTCTTTGAGGTAAATATTGGATTTTCAAATATTATAAATTTACCTTTCTCGTTTGTTTGTCTAGTACTTTTGAGAGTTCCGAATGGCGATGGTCGACTCTTGCAGGTGGGGCACTTCTTCTCGTAATGTCCTATTTCGCTGCACTTAAAACATATTACATGTTTTCTAAATTTTGGATTACCCATATTACCTTTTGATTCCCGGTTGGGAATCTCCCCCTTGATTTTAGCCGTCTTTCTTTTCTATTTCTTCAGCATCTTGTAGTGGTCACGAGCCAATCGGACCAGTTTGGTTCCTTCATTGTCTTCTAATTCCGAGTCTAAGTCAAACTCGGTTACTGGTTGAAGCTTCTTCTTTGGTGGTCCTTTTGGAGTTTTCCCTGCACTAGAAATTACACCTTCTTCGACCATTACAGTATCTATTTGATTATTTAATTATAATTCTGAAACAGATTCGAAATTAGTTACTGTTTTTGTCTTAGTCAGATCGTCTTCTGACTCTAGCTCGAATTCGCAGTCAGGTACGTGTTAGTGATATGAGAGAAGTGTCCTAAGGCAATCGCCTTATGATTGTAATCATTTATTTTAATAAATAAATATTCACTATTTGAGTATACATATTATTTGATTAAGATCTTAAGCTCATTTACTGAATGTCCGCAATACAATTCACAGCATGAGAGAATTTGTGATGAATTCACAACTAGTGATTATCTCTATATGTGCAATTGTGAAGTATTGAAATTGTCCCTAGTCGATGAATTGATAAATACAGACATTATCAATTCTGTTGAGACTAGCATGGGTTATTCTCTAATCAGCTGATTCTCACTGGCTGGTGACATTGAGATGTCCGGAGATAAACATGAATGCTAGTTAAGGGAACTAGTTCATTGGAGTGACTGGCTGTAAAACTTCATATGGTAGTCAACATCTAGATATGTCAGTGAAGTTCTTACTGCAGCTTAAGTACGATGTTCCTTTGACTTGCGGTGTTCAAGTCATCTTGGTCATGGAGACTTATACTTTGACATCTTAAGCAAGCATCTCCAAGGAGGTGTGGACCCAGGATGATTGGGTATAAGCCGAAGTGCCCGAAGATGTTTGAACAGCCTACAAAGAATTCACCACTCCTTGCGAGGAGATGTATACCCGAGGCCTATCGTCGGATTGTTACTCGAAGCCTCTGGCCAGAGCATGACATGTTCAGAGTATGAATCTCTTAAATACATGAGAGTAATTAGAATCCTTAGGACGAGGAAACGTTACTTGGGCTAGGTATGACGTAGTCAGCCTAGTGGGGACTGACACACATAGACCATGTCCTGAACCAAGTGGGTATAAGATGGTGAAGGGAATGGGGCACGATTCATTATAGCTGCTGAAGGGTTTCAGAATCATTTCTGAGGTCAACCGTTGATATTTCAATTAATTGGGAATCATGATGTACTACTAGGTGCCACTCATGATCGTTCTATAATTAATTAGTTAATTATGGACGAGCAACATAAATTGAAAGCCTATTTGGTCACACGTATAATGAGTAATTCGAAGGATTTAAAATGAGTTGAGAATTGGATTCTCCAATCGAGATAGACTATTTTTGGTAAGTCTAAACAATAGTCAAAACTGAATTTATTTTAGACGCATCGGAAGCATAGAATGGCTAAGTCTTTTAAAAACTTAATGGGTGAATTAAATAAGTTTAATTCATTAAGGGATTTGATCCAATTGGGGTTAGATGGGTCGGCCAAGGAAGGGGGCCTCCTCTCTTCTTGTCATGACCGGCCACCACCATAAGAGGATAAGACAATTTTAGTTTGTTTTATAAATTAGACCAAAGGTTGGTTTATTTTATAAAAGGTTATATAAATTTTATATAAATTTTTATATAATGAACCATGAGTTGGTTTGTTTAATAAAATTTATATAATGAACCAATGGTTGGTTTGTTTTATAAAATTTTATATAATGAACCAATGGTTGGTTTGTTTTATAAATTTTATATAATCATGCCAAAAGAAAGAGAGCCTTGATTATGGATTGATTGAGAAATTATTCCATAATCAAGAAGAAGAAGCTTGATCATGAGAGCCTTGATTATGGATTGATTGAGAAATTATTCCATAATCAAGGAGAGGTTTGCTTGGGAATTAAGAAACCTCTCCCTATATAAAGGACCCAAGGGGTGCCATGGAAGATGATCATCCAAGAATTGCTTGGGCTCTCTCCTCTTCTTCTCTCCCTCTCTCTTGGCCGGCCATAGGCCTTCCTTCTTTCTTCTTGCCGTGAGCACAGGAGAAGCATCAAGGCGATGAAGTTCTTCCTTGCGACGATCTTCCTCTTCGGCCAACCTTGGTGGTGAGTCTTTCGATTTGATTACTCTCTTGGTTTTCGTTGTGTTCACGAAGAATCTAGTAGCTCTCGTGAACACGAAACTCGTGGCTTAGCGAAGTCATCCCGACGATACTCGGCGTGGATACGAATAGAGGCGGAGCTTTCAAGGGACGCTAACGGTTGGATCTCGTCCCTTCTTCCAAGTTACGCAAGGTAATTCGTAGAGTAATTTCCTTTTCTGCAAAAATTTTATATTATGATTATGTGAACACATTGCATGCTTAGGATATGTGTTAGAATAATTTAGGAAATTATTCATGCTTTTGTTTTCGCTGCATGTAATTATGTAACAATTACAATACGTGTCCGCGTCGGCATGCACCCGGTCCCAACAGTGGTATCAGAGCCGGTTAGTGTTCGACATAATCATATAATTGTTTTGCGAAAAACTTTGTCATGATCTCAATTTTGGAAAATTTTCAAATTATGAAAACTTTCCAATTATGGTAAATTTTAGATTTAGGAATTTCAAAGTTTGGAAATCTTCATGAAATTTTGCAAACCTTTGAAATATCTCTGTTTCTGAAATTTTATGATAATTGTGAAAACTTTCCATATTTGGAAATTTCCTAATTTTGAAAATTTTCCAATTTTGAAAATACGTAAGTTTTCTTTGTACCAGAAACTTACAATAATTTTGAAAACCATTTAATTTTGGAAACCTTCCATTTATGGAAAGCTCGTAATTTTGGGTACTTTCTTTGCATGAAAGTCTAGACATTTTATGGAAACATTAATTGACAATTAAATTCAAATTGGTTTTTAAATTATTAACAAAATTCTTTACTTTGGGGAGTACCTCGGGGAGCCACCCAAATTAAAGTTAGTTGTTATAATTTAATTTCCAATTTTAAATATGAATTGTTAAAATTGATTTGGGTAGGCCTCGGGGAGCCATCCAAATTATATTATTAACAATTGTTCTTTAATTGTCAAGTTTAATTTGGTTATGCCTCGGGAAGCAGGCCAAATTAGATTTACAACAAATTTCTTTTCTTTGGGGAGTGCCTCGGGGATCCACACAAAGTAAATAATTTGTTGTAATTAATTATCCATAAATAAAATATGTGATCAAATCTTGAAAATTTTTGAGGTGATTCTCAAATGATAATTTCCTTATTTGATTTATGAGGTGATGCTCTTACATATTGTTGTCTCCAAAATTAATTAGAAAAATTGTTTCCTATAGAGTTTATTTCCTTAAATAAGATTTTCATGTAAATAATATGTAGTTGAATTAAGGGAATCTGTCTCTTAATTTAATAAGATTTGATATAGAGAAATCAAAGTCTTAAACATATTATTTTCAAAATTTATTATGACAATTTAGGAAATTGTTTCCCAAAACAATTCCTTGAATAAAGTATGAAATTAGAATTAGGAAATCTGATTCCTAATTCAATTAATGAGACTTGATAAATTAAGTCACATACATACTTTATTAAGGAAATCGTTAGAACATGACATAATTATATGTCATGAATGTGCTTAAAAGGAAAAGGATGAGACCCAAAACCCCTTACAAAATATTAAGGCCAATACCTTCCATTAATATGGTTAGAACCGGAGTTTTGTTTCTCGTTTGGGTTGATGGACACATCCATGCCCGGCTTGAACCTCAACATATTCAAACCATGGAATTAGTTTATGATTAATATAGTTGGAGTCAGAGGTCAATCCTTAGTTTTGGTTGTTGGACACATCCAAGCCTGACTAAACGGTTGAATTAGCTCCAACCATATTAAAACTATTTCTTGATTAATGGGTCAGCCTTAAGCTTGGAGCATCGATTTGTTGTGCCACAGCCAAGGTCGATGTAAAGAGAGGTGCAGTTGGGTGCTATGTATATTATTGCATACTTGTTAATGAGTTAACAACCCAATAATTTATGCAAACATTCAATTAGTTGATAGCATAATGTGATAGTTACATATGTATAATATGTAATCAGTATAATTACCTACCTTCATAGCTAAGAATAACTTGATGGACTCTAGCCATGGTTGTTCTTATCTATGGTTGGATATCAACCTATTTGGAGATGTTCCTACGATCTCCCGAATTGATAAAAAGGGTTATTCAATTCGAAAAATAAATAGGATTTAATTAATGTATATTGATGCATTCTTTATCATTCTTCTCACATAAGCTCAATTTGTATTTCTAGGATAATCACTTGATCATGTCTTCTCTGAATTTGCGTTCCAATAAGCTGACTGGGCCAAACTTCATGGACTGGCTTCGAATCCTGAGGATAGTCCTCAAGCCAGAAAAGCTTGCTTATGTCCTTGAAGAACAACTTCCCAACCATCCTCCAGAAGATGCAACTCCAGACCAGTTAGTGGCCTATCAGAAACATGTGGCCGATTCTGAACTTGCGAGTTGCATCATGCTGGCCGCTATGGTACCTGAGCTGCAAAAGCAGCATGAGCATATGGATGCTCATACCATCATCTTCCATCTTGATGAGCTGTTTGACGTGCAGGCGAGATCCGAAAGGTTCGAGGTCTCCAGACTCCTCTTCACCTCTAAGATGCAGGAAGACACTTCTGTCTCACAGTTGGTGTTGAAGATGTTGGGGTACATTGAGCGACTAGGCACACTCGGATTTGCAATGGATCACGAACTAAGTGTTGACTTAATTCTGCATTGTTTGCCCAAGAGTTACTCACAATTTGTGATGAACTATCGGATGAACAAGTTGGAGACTACCATTCCTGAGTTGCTCAACCTGCTGAAGACTCTAGAGCCTTCTGTAAAGCAGGATCAGAAGACGGTACTGTTAGTTGGTTCCTCAAAGGAAGGCTATAAGAGGAAGCCCAAAGAACAGAATAAGGGAAAGAAGAAAAAGGCCAAAAAGACTGAAAAGGCACCAAAAGGCACTTGCCATCACTGTGGCAAGGAGGGTCATTGGCGAAGAAACTGCAAGGTTTATCTTGAGTCCTTGAAGAAGAAGGCATCCGATGCCCCATCCTCTTCAGGTATCTTCGTTATTGAATGTCACTCTATTTCCTCGTCCACCTGGGTACTTGATACTGGGTGTTGCTCACATATATGTAATGACATATAGGGGCTAAGGAATAGAAGAAGACTCATCAAGGGAGAAGCGAATTTGCGAGTTCGAAATGGAGCAAAGATTGCTGCTGTTGCTATCGGAACATATTTTCTAAAGCTCCCTACTGGACTTGTCTTAGAATTGGATAATTGTTATTTTGTTCCTTCGTTAATAAAGAACATTGTATCTATTTCATGCTTGAATGAAAAGGGTTATCATTTAACTTTTAGTAACAATTGTTGTTACATAACTTTAAATGGTGTTCTTTATGGGACCGGAACTTTATACAATGGTATCTACACGTTAGATTTATCCAGTGACATTTTCAATATCGAAGTTAGCAACAAACGTGCTCGAATAGATAATTAAATAGACTCCTATACGTGGCATTGTCGTCTTGGCCATGTAAGTAAGAAACGCATGACCAAATTACACCGATGTGGAATTCTGGAATCATTTGAACCCGGTTCATTTGATACATGTGAATCATGCTTAAAAGGCAAGATGACCAAATTACCCTTTTTCGGAAAAGGTAAACCAGTGGAAGAATTGCTTGGTCTAATACATACTGATGTATGTGGACCAATGTCAACTTTTGCACAAGGAGGTTATAGCTACTTCATTACCTTTATCAATGATCACTCACGATTCGGGTATGTGTTCTTAATGAAACACAAATCTGAAGCTTTTGAGAAATTCAAAGAGTTCAGAAGTGAAGTAGAGAAACAGCTTGGCAAAAGTATTAAGATACTTCGATCCGATCGGGGTGGTGAATACTTGAGTCAAGAGTTTCAAGATTATCTTAGGGACAATGGGATATTGTCTCAATAGACTCCGCCATATACACCATAGCATAATGGTGTATCTGAGAGGCGTAACCGAACCTTGATGCACATGGTTAGATCTATGATGAATCATGCAACTCTTCCAAAATCCTTTTGGGGCTATGCGCTTAAGACAGCTGTTTACTTACTAAACAGAGTCCCGACCAAGGTAGTCTCTACTACTCCATATGAGACGTGGAATAGTATGAGACCTCATTTAACTCACCTTAAAATATGGGGTTGTCCTGCTTATGTAAATCAGACTGTATCAGACAAATTGGATGCTAAGTCTGATAAATGTCTATTTATTGGATACTCTAAGGAAACAAAGGGTTACCAATTCTATCATCCCTTGGAACAAAAGGTGTTTGTTCCAAGGCATGCTGTATTTCTGGAGAAAGAATTTCTTTTATAAGAAAACAGTGGGAGTAGCATTGAACTTGAAGAAGTTCAAGAAACTCCAATAGACATTACAGAGACACCTAGTCTAGACCCACAACCAATAACTCATAATGATGAGCTATCAGTTGAACCTAAAACAACACCACTTCTTCGTAGGTCTAATAGGACACACAATATTCTAGAGAGATACGGATTTCTCATAAGTGAATCGAACGACGTGTTACTCGTTAACAAGGACGAATCTATCAGTTATGAAGATGTTCTGATAAATTCAGAAAGGGATAAATGGCTTGAAGCCATGAAGTCAGAAATGGATTCCATGTACGAAAATCAAGTATGGGACTTGGTTAACCTGCTTGAAGGGATTAAGCCCATTGGGTGCAAATGGGTTTTCAAGAAGAAAACTGACATGGAAGGTAATGTTGTTACCTTTAAGGCTAGATTAGTGGCAAAAGGATATCGTCAGAAACAAGGAATTGATTATGACGAAACCTATTGGCCAGTAGCTATGCTCAAATCCATTCAGATGCTCCTAGCCATAGTAGCTCATTATGATTATGAAATATGGCAAATGGATGTGAAAACAGCTTTCCTTAATGGAAACCTGCTTGAGGATGTATAAATGATACAACCTGAAGGTTTCACATCGGTCAATAAAACTAAAGTATGCAAGCTTCGACGATCCATATATGGACTAAAGCAAGCATCCAGGAGCTGGAACATCCGTTTTGATGAGACAATCAAAGAGTTTGATTTCTCACAAAATCCTGACAAACCTTGTGTATACAAGAAGGTTAGTGGGAGTGCAGTCGTATTCCTTGTATTATATGTCGATGACATTTTACTTATAGGAAATGATATATTAGTCTTACAATCAGTTAAAATTTGGTTGTCCAAAACTTTCTCCATGAAAGACCTGGGAGAAGCAACCTATATCCTTGGGATTAGAATCTATAGAGATAGATCAAAACGGTTGCTTGGTCTTTCGCAGTCTACATATATAGACCTAGTGCGAGAAAGGTTTAGCATGTCGGAATCCAAGAAAGGTTACCTTCCCATCAGGCATGGGATCAACCTTTCAAAGTCTATGTGTCCGCGCACAGAAGACGAGAGGATTTGCATGAATAAGATTCCTTATGCATCCACGATAGGATCTATCATGTATGCTATGTTATGTACTAGGCCCGATGTATCATATGCTCTGAGCATCACAAGCAGATACCAGTCTGATCCAGGAATGGATCATTGGGCGGCTATCAAGACAATCGTCAAGTACTTAAGAAGAACTAAGGATGTGTTCCTAATATATGGAGAAGGTGATATGATAATACGTGGATATACAGATGCCAGTTTCCAGACAGATAAGGATGACTCCAAATCTCAGTCCGGATACGTATTTATTTTGAATAGAGGCGCAGTAAGCTGGAAACAGTTCCAAGCAAGACACCGTAGCGGATTCTACCACGGAAGCGGAATATATTGCAGCTTCGGAAGCAGCAAAGGAAGCAGTCTGGATCAAGAAGTTTGTCTCAGAACTTGATATGGTTCCAACCATTGATGAAGCAATACCGGTTTACTGCGACAACAATGGAGCTATTGCACAAGCAAAGGAACCAAGGTCTCATCAGTGATCCAAACATGTGCTTCGGCGCTAACATCTGATCAGAGAGATTATAAGTAGGAATGATATACAAATTGAGAAAATTCCCACTGAAAGGAATTTAGCGGATCCTTTAACTAATGCCTTGCCTCAAAGTAAGTTTGAGGGTCATGTTAGAGCCTGTGGTATTGGGTACCGTAGTGATTGGCATTAGGCCAAGTGGGAGTTTGTTAGTGATATGAGAGAAGTGTCCTAAGGCAATCGCCTTATGATTGTAATCATTTATTTTAATAAATGAATATTCACTATTTGAGTATACATGATTATTTGATTAAGATCTTAAGCTTATTTACTGAATGTCCGCAATACAATTCACAGCATGAGAGAATTTGTGATGAATTCACAACTAGTGGTTATCTCTACATGTGCAATTGTGAAGTATTGAAATTGTCCCTAGTCGATGAATTGATAAATACGGACACTATCAATTCTGTTGAGACTAGCATGGGTTATTCTCTAATCAGCTGATTCTCACTAGCTGGTGACATTGAGATGTCCGGAGATAAACATGAATGCTAGTTAAGGGAACTAGTTCATTGGAGTGACTGGCTGTAAAACTTCATATGGTAGTCTACATATAGATATGTCAGTGAAGTTCTTACTGCAGCTTAAGTGCGATGTTCCTTTGACTTGCGGTGTTCAAGTCATTTTGGTCATGGATACTTATACTTTGACATCTTAAGCAAGCATCTCCAAGGAGGTGTGGACCCAGGATGATTGGGTATAAGCCGAAGTGCCTGAAGATGTTTGAACAGCCTACAAAGGATTCACCACTCCTTGCGAGGAGATGTATACCCGAGGCCTATCGTCGGATTGTTACTCGAAGCCTCTGGCCAGAGCATGACATGTTCAGAGTATGAATCTCTTAAATACATGAGAGTAATTAGAATCCATAGGACGAGGAAACGTTACTTGGGCTAGGTGTGACGTATCAGCCTAATGGGGACTGACACACATAGACCATGTCCTGAACTAAGTGGGTATAAGATGGTGAAGAGAATGGGGCACGATTCATTATAGCTGCTGAAGGGTTTCAGAATCATTTCTGAGGTCAACCGTTGATCTTTCAATTAATTGGGGATCATGATGTACTACTAGGTGTCACTCATGATCGTTCTATAATTAATTAGTTAATTACGGACGAACAACATAAATTGAAAGCCTATTTGGTCACACGCATAACAAGTAATTCGAAGGATTTAAAATGAGTTGAGAATTGGATTCTCCAATCGAGATAGACTATTTTTGGTAAGTCTAAATAATAGTCAAAACTGAATTTATTTCAGACGCATCGGAAGCATAGAATGACTAAGTCTTTTAAAGACTTAATGAGTGAATTAAATAAGTTTAATTTATTAAGGGATTTGATCCAATTGGGGTTAGATGGGCCGGCCAAGGAAGGGGGCCTCCTCTCTTCTTGTCATGACCTGCCACCACCATAAGAGGGTAAGGCAATTTTGGTTTGTTTTATAAAATAGACCAAAGGTTGGTTTATTTTATAAAAGGTTATATAAATTTTATATAAATTTTATATAATGAACCATGAGTTGGTTTGTTTAATAAAATTTATATAATGAACCAATGGTTGGTTTGTTTTATAAAATTTTATATAATGAACCAATGGTTGGTTTGTTTTATAAATTTTATATAATCATGCCAAAAAAAAGAGATCCTTGATTATGGATTGATTGAGAAATTATTCTGTAATCAAGAAGAAGAATCTTGATCATGAGAGCCTTGATTATGGATTGATTGAGAAATTATTCCATAATCAAGGAGAGGTTTGCTTGGGAATTAAGAAACCTCTCCCTATATAAAGGACCCAAGGGGTGCCATGGAAGATGATTCATCCATGAATTGCTTGGGCTCTCTCCTCTTCTTCTCTCCCTCTCTCTTGGCCGGGCATAGGCCTTCCTTCTTTCTTCTTGCCGTGAGCACAAGGAGAAGCATCAAGGAAACGAAGTTGTTCCTTGCGACGATCTTCCTCTTCGGCCAACCTTGGTGGTGAGTCTTTCGATTTGATTACTCTCTCGGTTTTCGTCGTGTTCACGGAGAATCTAGTAGTTCTCGTGAACACGAAACTCGTGGCTTAGCGAAGTCATCCCGACGATACTCGGCGTGGATACGAATAGAGGCAGAGCTTTCAAGGGACGCTAACGGTTGGATCTCGTCCCTTCTTCCAAGTTACGCACGGTAATTCGTAGAGTAATTTCCTTTTCTGCAAAAATTTTATATTACGATTATGTGAACACATTGCATGCTTAGGATATGTGTTATAATAATTTAGAAAATTATTCATGCTTTTGTTTCCGCTGCATGTAATTATGTAACAATTACAATACGTGTCCGCGTCGACATGCACCCGGTCCCAACTGTACGGATTCTATCTCATCTTCTGATCCGGAGTCAATTTCGAAGTCGGGTGCCAACTCTGTCTCGGCTGTTTGAGCTTGAGCCGAGAATGCAAAATAATTTATTTGATCTTCTTCTTCATCTGAGTTCTCTTGATGAAGGTTGATCAATTTTTCCCAAATTTCTCTAGCACATTTGAATGGACCTACTAGTTCGAGTTGTTCCTTGGTTAGGCCACAGTGGAGGATTGCAGTTGTCCTCGCATCAGTCTCGATTTGGTTGAGGGTTTGTTCATTTAGTTTGTCCCACGCAATTGCTAGTTCATCTTTTGTAGGGAGGGAGAACCCTGTTTGAATGATCATCTAAATGTTCATATGGGCCTTCAAATGGAGTTCCATTTGACTTCTCCAAAAATAAAAATTCTCGCGGAGAATAGCGGTGGACGAGCATTGTTCCACTCTTGGTTGGCCATTTAGTTTTTAACTAAAAAGAAATAAGAAGAAACGTGTTCCAAGACTTAGTCTTGGATTAGTAGTGTTGGAAGAATATTAATAATGAAAAATAAATCGAGTGGTGTTGAACCAAGCTCGATTAACGAGAAAATTCAAGCGAGAAAAAAAATTAAAATTCATAAATCCAAAAAAAATTCTCAAACTGGTGGTTGCACCAAGTTTGAGCCACCCACTCTGATACCACTTGTGGGATCGGATTGAAACGATAGAGGGGGTCAATATCGTTCGTAAAACTTTTTTCGGAAGTGTTAGAGTAATTGCACAGCAGAAAATAAAACCAATCGCTAACATGATTTGTTTTTACTTGGTTCGGAGTCGCGGTTGGCTCCTACTCCAAGGCCACGGTCCTTGACCGTTTACGATGGGCAATTCTATATTTTAGTGAAAGATTACAATTCAAGTGTACAAATATAGAATTGAAAAACAGAGTTATAGCACTTAAAGAAAAATCAGTTTTACCGATGACCGGAGAGGTTGGAAGTTTCCGGAGCAGGGGGTCATCGTCAGCGCTTGAATCACGAGTACGAAACTTGTCGGAGCGGAGCGCTTGAGCATAGCAGTTGAAAGCGATTGATATGGAAGCCTTGGGGGTGAACCCCCTTTTATAGTGGTCAGTGGGGCGCCTGTGTTGTAGGGGGCACCTGAGACGTGGCCTCTCCTGCGCGAACTCTAATCCGTAGGCTTGGTCAGCACCTATCCCCTTCATTGAGGCGCCTGAGCTGACTGGGGCACCTGTGTTAACACAGGCACATCACTTGACTTGGTCTAGAGGCTTGCGTGGCTTGTTTGCTTCAAATGCTTGGAGTATCCTTGCACTGGGCGCCTGTCTCAACACAGGCGCCTAGCCCAGTGAGGCGCCTCACTCCTTTGAGGCGCTTGAATGCAGAAACTTCATCCCTTCATTCCTACAACCAGGGTTAGTTCCAAAACATATAAAGCATATTCAAATGATGGTTTACAGCCTAAGCTGTCTTGGTTATGACTTTGGGTCTCCCAAATAGAACCCTAGGATGAACCGACGCCTAATGTTCCCTCCTACTGGGAACGCGTCCTCACCTACTCCTCTCAGGAGAATTTACCTTTTTGCCAACTGGCTCCTCCAGTTAGACTTTTGCCCAGCTTCACTCACCAGGTCTTCATGCCCAATCCGCGATCAGGTCTTCGTGCCTAGCTTCACTCACCAGGTCTTCGGTGCCCCAGTCCTCGACCAGGTCTTCATGCCTAGCTTCACTCACCAGGTCTTCGTGCCCAACCTTACGTCAGGACGTAGTTGCCCAGCCCGCGGCCAGGACTTAGTGCCTAGTGTACCTAGGACTTTCCTGCATACTTAATAAGCTTGTTAGATCACAACCAAATCTTAACTTCTGAACCTTTTTCTATTATCAAAACAAAGGTTTGACTTTGGTGCTTCCCGCACCAACAATCAACTCTGGAGAACAATAGCAGATCATCAGCATAAGCAAGGTGCACTATCCTCAACTCAGCACATCTCAGGTGAAAATGAAAATCTGCCCTTCTGATCCTCTGATGCAATAAGTGCCCCAAGTATTCCTTGCAAATACCAAATAGATATGGTGATAATGGATCACCCTGCCGGAGGCCCCTTGCACCCTTAAAGTGACAATGAATGTTGCCATTTATGCTAAGAGAGTAGGAGGTGGTGGTGATGCACTCGGGTACCCATCCAATGTACGTATCTGGAAAGTGTAGTCCAACCATGACTTTAAACAAAAATTCCTAGTTAACCATATCAAAAGCTTTTCGTAGATCAACATTAAGGGTGCATCTCGAGGATATTCTCTTCCTGGTATAGTTCCTCAACAATTCCTGCGCAAGATGTATATTATCCGCTATTGTTCTGCCCCTCCCAGACGCCGTCTGAGCTGGATAAAAGACATGATCTGCTACCTCTGCTAATCTTGCTGCTTATAACTTGGATACCACCTTGTAAAACACTGTGCAACATGAAATAGGGCGATAGTATGTAACCTTGCATGGATGTTCTGTCTTCGGCACTAAAGAGATGAGTGAATGGTTCCATGCTTTAAGCAACCTGGCATATCTGAAGAATTCCAGAACTGCCGCCACAAATTCCCCCTGATCATGTTCCATCAATTGTAGATAACATGGTGTGTGGTGACGCACAAAAGATCATGTTATCAGTTCCTTGCAGAGTATAAGAAGAGGCTCACAATCGAGATGAAGTTGAACAAACCATCGGGATGGTTGTAGTGTAATTAGGTGTAGTTTGTCGTAACCATAGAATTACACTAGTGCGCTTTGTGTACATTGAGTAGGATCAAAATGGAGGTCATCCAATTTATACTGACTTTATAATTGGATTACACCTCGATTTTATTATGGAGTACAATCTCTAAATCCCGATATAATAATGGCCATGTGTATTTAATTATTGTTTCTTTGATTTACCAATGGGCGAGATTTATTCTGCTAAATCGATAGGCCCGGTAGGTTGGAAAATAATGTTATGTACATGGTGTGCCATTGATTATTAAGGGAATCCATGTCCTGGTGAGTCGGGATGATGATGCCTCCTTGATGAACTCATAAGGTTCATCATGTTAAATCTTGCAAGTGGACTATGGTCCAACATGATGAAAAAGTTGAGTGGTACTAGTCAAGGATCAAGAGGTTGATTAATTAAAATTATCAGTAATTTAAATTAATTAACAGACATTCGATATCTTAAACATGGGGAGATGGATATGCTCATAATAGGTGGAGCCCATATGAAAATATGAGGGTTGGTGAGGAAGTTAAATGGGATCCTTTAGTGGAATGGATCTCCATTAATGAATCGGATTTGGATCCATTAGCGGGCCAAGACCCAACTCCTCCTCATGGTCCCTATCGTAGCCCTATAAATACCCCATAGGAGTTATAAAACAAGAGGCTTGATTGATCATCCAAAGGCCACAAACGAAAACCCTAACCTTCTCCCTTACTCTCTCTCTCTCCTAGGGTTGTTTGGGCCGGGTGAAGAAGAGGAGAAATGAAGTGGTTTTCTCCTTCAGCCATCTTCATCTCTTCCTCCTCTTTGGCGTGAATGATTACCAAGTCTAGGAGGAGCACCTTGTGCTCGGCGAGGAGAGGAAAATAGAGAGAAGGAGCTGCCGGCGGTGACTCTTGGCTGAGTTGCGGCGCCGGCGGTGAAGAGGAGAAGAATAGATTTCTTCTCCTTCTTCTACTCCATTCTCTTCTTCTTTAATCTCTACATCTCCTTCCATTGTGTGCGCAAGCTGTGAACAAGGAGGAGAGCTAGTCGTCGGCCAAAAAAGCAAGGCTCTTCCTTGGTTGGCGCCGGCGGGATTGAGAAAGAAGAGGAGGTGGCTGCGGGTTTGTGTGGGAAGAAGAGGAGGCATTTTCTCTCCTTTCCTTCCACTTCTTCATCTTCCTCTTTATCCATACCTCAGCTCCCTTGTGGCCAGAGCTCCTTGAAGGTTGGTGGTGGCAGGCAGGATCAATGGAGGAGGTGAGGTAACCGGCGGAAACCCTAGCATCTAGGGTTTGTTGGTGCAAAGGAATAAGGAAGAAGAAAGGATAACTTAGAAGCCCTTGGTGACTCCGCATCTTGGTAGCTCGTAGCCCACACGACGTCCAAGAGGGGAGAGTCATATGGTAGAAGACTGCGAGGTAAAAGATAAGGTATATCTCACTCTGGCTCCTCTTTGTTTTCTTTGATATTTAATGTGATTATTTTGTTATCACATGTGTTTCTTAATTAGTTATCATAGTTTAATTATTTGTTAATTAATATTGATAATTAATTAAGTCATGGACCCTGAAGATAAACACAAAAACTGATGATCTGCTCGTCGTCTTTTCCGCGGTCAATTGATTCGTAAAGTTACAAGGCCTTACTCTTGAGTTTGGCTAAGTTGTAACTTGAATCAATTGATGCGATGACAAGACGGTCATTTGGCAGACGGGTCTCTGATGTTGCCCAATAACTAGTATCACGATGAGCCTCAAATTTAGATATTTATAAGCTGAAAACCCTTGGCTAACAAAATGAAATGTAGAATAGGGGTCTCAGGTCGTATTTTTCCAAGGACTAGTTGTGAATGTTTAATTCAAGCTTGTAAATTGTCGTCTAATTTGTTTTTGAGTTTTCAAATTAGAATGGGGGTTTGTGTTGCAAATAGGAATGAAATATCAGTGACAAAATGAATTTAGATAAGCAAAGTATGCCTTAGGGAGTTGCAAGAATTACACTTAACCTATTTAAAACCTAATCAAAGAAACTAGCTTAACACTAATTGAGAACTAATCACTTCAACTTGATACTATGAAATTAGAAATTCAAGGACTGATAGCAGAAACAGAAAAACTGAGGATAATAAGCTAAATTGCAGAAATGAGATTGAATTCACGTTCTACAAACTTAAGGCAAGAAATAGGGAAAAAATGTGTTGGAAACTATCTGATCGGTCAACAAACCGATCAGGTACAAGTCTGATCGGTCAACAAACCGATCAGTAGCTGTCTGGATCGGTCGAACAGACCGATCAGTAGCTGAAAACTGATGGATACAAAGACAGATTTGACGCAATTGTAACTACACAAGTACTCAGGACAGAATTAACAACAAATGAACATCAGATCATCAACTTCACCAAGTCTCCCTTCTTGCCGTCACACAAGAATTGGCTAGAAACCCTCCAGCTCGCCAAATCAATAGAAACCAACTCCCGCAATCACTTTGTGTTGGCTTGAGGTGTAGCTGTCATTTCCCTCCAATCTCTTCTCCTTCGATGAACTAGTTGGCTAAATCGCTCAGAATCCTTCAACAGCCCTTAGAGAACCTCTCCGATGGTCCTGATCGACAAAGACAATAGCAATCGGACGAGATAGATCAGTAAGGGCAGAGCTCCAAGCGAGACCCTCACCCAAGCTCACTTCAGCTACTGAAATGGATGCAAACTTCACCGAAAAGTTGATCTTAATGATTCAGAAACTTGGACAAATCTCAGCTCTGATGTGGCCACGCGATCGGATGAAGAAACGACGAAGAACAAACTGGAAGAACATAGCCAACACGATTTGGCGACGACACGAGCTGGAAGAGGGGAATTCTGTTTTAACTAATCCATTTGAATTTCGACGGCTGTGATCGTTCCGGCCTCATCCGACGGTCAGATCTTCTCAGATGTGAACCAAAGTTTCCAGGTCTCCATCCGACGACCAGATCTACCTCTCCTCATCTGGGATCAACCGGATCTGCAATGGATGGATCACATCTCTCTGCCCTTTTGAATGGACGGTTGAAACTCCCCCACACTTGATCCGACGGTCAAATGGACTCTGATTTGGTCCAAACATCCAGATCATTATCTGGGGTCATAATTAGCCCTATCCTGAACTCGGATTGATCAGAAGTTCACAGATGGATCAGATCTACTTGCTCCTTGATCCAACGACCCATATTGATCCAATGCTTGATCGTCTTGATCCTAGTCCAATTCTGGCTCAACATGATCCAATCCAATCTTGGTCCATGATCCTTCAAAGCCTACAAAATTAGATTCAAATTTTAGTGCCAAAATACCTCGAATATAGAAAGAATTGAATTCAAAAGCTAAATTAGACATATATCATGGAATCTAATGTAAATACAAGATTAAGCATATAAAAGTGGATCAAAACATGAATTTGAGAGCCTAAAATGATTAGCAAAATGGTAGTTATCAACTCCCCTACACTTGCTCTTGGGCGTCTCGCACAAGTTAACTAAACATGTACCCCCTAGATTATTCTCAATCATAGTTAGAAGCAGTTGAAAAGAAATTACCTAGGGTTATCAATTCTCAAAAATCTAAGCTCAATAGACTAGTATCTTGTCCTTAAATCAACAACTTAGCATACTTCATCCTTCATGACTCATTGAGATAAATTTAACTCACAAATCCTTTCAACGGAATATTTAGTGGCTCTCTTCCTATGTTCTACATTTTTGATGAAAATGGAACTCACTTAAACACAATCATGGTTCTTGCACTACCATAAGCTTGTTTATGCTCTACTCTCCACTATCATTCTTGATTTGGATCCATACCTACAAAAGCTTATTCAAACAAGTTCAAGAAATATAGAATGATAAAAATGAATTAGATGTTTAATGAATTTGATGCTAAAGAATCATGATAAGGAAAGTAAAGAAATATGGTCTGATAAGGAAAATATAGAAAAGTAAGAAAAATGGAAGACTTGGATACTCAAAATTTTAACCTAATGCACTTTGCCCTCTCATTTTAAATTATCTTGCATATTTTAGAGCCTAGGTGAGTAAGGATTGGAGAGTGCCTCTTAATTGGATGAAAAACCATGTTGAATTCAGTGTGTTCTGTGCCAACCTCTTTTGATCGGTCAAGGGACCGATCAGACTTCTCCTGATCGGTCAAGAAACCAGTCTAGCTCTGCTTCTGATTGGACTGGAGTTCATCTGATCGGGCTGGCTGCTTTTGATCGATCTGTTTGACCGATCAGACACCTCCCTGATCGGACTGGTGACCGATTAGGGGCTGATCAGTAGCTGGTTTGCACAGAATTCTGAAATTGCTCTGCCTGATATTTTTTTTTCTTCCGATCAATAGCTAACTCTTGACTTCAACTAGCTCCTTGTTTCCATCTTCCAACTCAGAAATTTAATCATCTTCTGATACTTCATGTTCATTCTTTCCTTTTCTTTTTCTTTTCTTTTCTTTTGTTTTTCAGCTACCTCTTTTATCTTTCTTTTCTATTTTTTTTTCTTTTGCTCTTCAGATCGCATTTTTCATTCCTTTTTCTTGCAACTGAGCTGATGGATGTATTTTCAACTTCACTCTTGGTACACTACTCCCAATTCTTCAATTAATCTCTTTTCCAACTCTTTTCCACTTAATACTTAACCCTAAGCACAGAAATTTTTCTTCCCTTTTTTTTTCTCTTCTCTACTTGCAATGCATCACTGATTCCAGCAAACTTGCAGTGAGAATAAACCTTCACTTCCCTTCAGACAATGCTTCATAAAACTTGAAATATCAAATAATACTTAGGAATGTAGATGCTTCAATTGTTACCTTTCCTAGCCACTTCTTGCAACTCATCCTTGATACAAAACTCAATTCAAATTGGCACCCTTCCTTCATTTGAATTTCACCCTTGATACTAACCACCATAAAAACAGATTGCCAAAATAACTCATCCAAAAATAGACTTCCAAAATATATCATTTCTTACCAAAACACTCCAAAACACTAGCCACCTCCCCCCACACTTAGCTTTTTAGCCATCTCGGGCAAAGTAACATTAAGAAACATCAAAAGCAACCAAGTCCATAGAGAATATGGTTATGAATAGAAAAATATAAGAAGGAAAATAGAATAGAGAGAAAATCAACAAGCAATATTGCAAGAATTGATATGAAAAAGGAACATCAAGTGATTCATCTCTATAAATGTGGTCCAATCATAGAAATATAGTTTTGAAAGAACCTAAGAAAGTTCTAGAGTACAATCACATGTGTGTATCACAAAAATTAGGCCAAATCCTCACTAGGTAAAAATAATTCATCTCAAGTCATTAATTTAGAGTCCATGACTAAGTAGTAGTCAAGCATCCAAGAAATTTCATCCATTGGCTCAAATCCTAAGTTTTAACAACCAAATTTAATTTGCTTTCAAGAGGCTCTAAAATGATATAGAGAAACCCTAGAGGGATACATTTATTCCTAATCATGCAAGAAATAAGGTGCCAAAAGGGTAAAATGGTGTCTACAATAACTTTTTATTCATTCTATACTACCTAAGCATTTATTAACAAAAAACTCATTGTAAAAGAAAGATTTTCTACTTCTAGAAAACATAAAAATGATATATACAATGAAATGAAAGTGCAAGAAAAATAAAACTCCACTTTAGGTTTGGTAGATAGCATCTTTGATGTCCAATCCATCCACATCTAGCTTCTTTACCTCTTCAAAGTATTTCTTGAGCCGGTGGCCATTAACTCTCCAAACAAAACCATTAGCCTCATCCTTTATTTCAACAACACCATAAGAAAAAATATTAGTTACAAGAAATGGACCTTCCCATCTAGACCTCAACTTACCTTTAATCAATTTGAGCCTTGACTTGTACAATAGAGCCTTTGAAGTTGAAGCTTTCTTTCTTCTCCCACTTTAGTAGCATCAAAGTTGCAAGCTTTCACCGCCCAATACGCTTTGTGCTCTATCTCCACGGGTAGATGACAAGCTTTTCCATATACTAATTGGTAGGGAGACATCCCAATTGGTGTCTTGTATGCCGTTCTATAGGCCCATATTGCATCATCAAGTCTCTTGCTCCAATCTTTCCTATTAGGCCCAACGGTCTTTTCCAAAATTGCTTTAATCTCTCTATTTGAAATTTTGGCTTGCCCGTTAGTTTGGGGATGGTAGGGAGTAGAAACTTTGTGCACAACCCCATACTTGCTAAGTAGAGCCTTCATGCGTTTGTTGTAAAAAATGAGATCATTGATCACTTATTATAGCCCTTGGAATCCCAAACCTACAAAAAATATGTGACCTGACAAAACTAACAACAACACAAGAATCATCAGTCCTGGAGGGAATTGTCTCCACCCATTTAGAAACATAATCAACAGCAAGAAAAATATACAAATATCCGCAAGATACAGGAAAAGGTCCCATAAAATCTATTCCTCAAACATCAAAAATCTCACAAAAAAGCATAGTTTGTTGGGGCATTTCATTTCTAGCTCCTTTGTTCCCAGTTCTCTGACATCTATCACAATTCTTATAAAATAGATATGCATCATGAAATAATGTAGGCCAATATAAACCACACTCCAAAACTTTCATAGTTGTTATCTGTGGTCCAAAATATCCTCCACAGGCTGATGAATGGCAAAATGTAAGAATTGAATAAAATTCATGATCAGGTATGCATCTTCTAATTATTTGATCATTACAAAACTTCCACAAGTAAGGGTCATCCCACACATATAATTTAGCATCACTTTTGAGTTTATCTTTTTGAGCCTTAATAAATTGTGTAGGAAAAACATGAGCTACTAAAAAGTTAACTAGATCTGCATACCAGGGCACTCACCATGTATCACTAGAAGGTGCTCATCTCTAAGGTCATCATCAATAGTGGTAGGGGATCCATCTCCCTCAATTCTGCTCAAATGGTTCGCAACCAAATTCTCTTTGCCACTCCTATCTCGGATTTCCAAGTCAAATTCTTGGAGTAGAAGCATCCATCTAATTAATCTGGGCTTAGCATCTGGCTTCTTCGATAGGTACTTCAGAGCTGCATGATCAGAAAAAACAATAACATGTGAGCTTAATAAATATGATCTAAATCTATCTAAAGCAAAAACAATGACAAGTAGCTCTTTTTCAGTGTTGGTGTAGTTGGCTTGAGCAGCATCTAGGGTCTTGGAAGCATAGCAGATAACATGAGGTGCTCCATCCACCCTCTGTGCAAGAACAGCTCCTACAACAAAATTAGAAGCATCACACATTAGTTCAAAAGGTAAATTCCAATCAGGGGGTCTAATAATAGGAGATGAAGTAAGAGCCTCCCTTAATCTCTGAAAAGCTTCTTTGCATTTGTCATCAAAACAAAATTCCACATCTTTTTGCAACAATCTAGTCAAGGGCCGAGCAATCTCACTGAAGTCTCTAATAAATCTCCTGTAAAATCCTGCATGGCCAAGAAAAGCTCAAACATCTCGTACGCATACGGGGTAAGATAAAGAAGATATAACACTAATTTTAGCAGGATCTACCTCAATTCCTTTCCTAGAGACTATATGACCTAAGACAATACCATGCTCTACCATAAAATGACATTTTTCAAAATTAAGAACAAGATTGGTTTCAATGCATCTATGTAAAACCCTAGACAAATTATCTAAACAAGTATCGAATGATGTGCCATATACAGAAAAATCATCCATTAAAATGTCCATGCAGTGTTCTAACAACTCACCAAAAATACTTACCATACACGGCTGGAAAGTTCCTGGAGCGTTGCAGAGTCCGAATGACATCCGTCTATAGGCAAATGTACCGAAAGGACAAGTGAAGGTGATCTTCTCCTGATCCTTCGGGTCTATGGAAATATGAAAATATCCTGAGTACCCATCCAAGAAGCAGTAATGAGACTTCCCTGCCAACCTCTCTAGCATCTGATCAATAAAAGGCAAGGGACAGTGGTCTTTCCTCGTGACTTGATTCAACTTCCTGTAGTCAATGCAAACTCTCCATGAATTCTTTACTTTGGTGGGCACTAACTCATTGCTCTCATTTTCCACCACTGTAACTCCTGATTTCTTAGGCACCACATGGATAGGACTAACCCACTTACTATCAGAAATAGGGTAGATGATACCTGCCTGTAAGAGTCGAGTCACCTCTTTCTTCACAACATCCAAAATCAGTGGATTTAGTCTTCTCTATGGCTGTCTAACTGGCTTGACATTCTCTTCCAAAAATATCTTGTGCATGCAAATAGCTGGGCTAATACTAGGTATATCAGCTAAAGTCCACCCAATGGCTTTCTTGTGTTGCCTCAGAACTTGTAGTAATTTGTCTTCTTGCTCTGAATCTAAGTTCTGAGTGATGATGACAGGTAAATTCTGCTCCTCTCCTAGATAAGCATACTTCAAATGATCTGGTAATGGCTTCAACTCAATCTGTGCCTTCTTAGTAGGTATGGGTGATGCTTGGGGCTCAGTGCAATCCCCTACACTCTCACACCTAATCTCTGAGTCCTCTGAAATATCAATCAAAGTAGGTGATCCCTGGGGCTCAATGCAATCCCCTACACCTATAAAATCCTCTCCATCTGGAAGTAAATATGAAATACCCTCCAAATCAGCCTCCTCTATAGCAAATGTCTCCTCAACCTCCTTTGAACTGAAATACCCTATGGAAATATCAAGTAGAGCTCCCTCAGCAAATACATCTGCATCATCCAACTCATCTAGAATATCAATGCTCATAATAGAGTGATCCTCTCTGGGGTACTTCATGGCATCGAAAATACTGAACTGGACTACTGTGTCTCCTATTCCATGGAGAGTGTGCCTGCATAAACATCAATTTTTGTCCTTGCAGTCTTCAAAAATGGCCTCCCAAGAATGAGTGGAGATCTATGTGCTAGGTAGTCCCCCTCCATGTCCAAGATGTAGAAATTTGTAGGAAAAATCAGCTCCTTCACCTTCACTAACACATCTTCAATAATACTAGCTGGATGGGTCTGACTCCTGTCTACTAACTGAATCACCACTCCTGTAGGCTGCAGAGGTCCAATACCAAGCATCTGGAAGATTGATCTAGCATCACATTAATTGAGGCTCCCAAGTCCAACATGGCATCATGAAAGAGAGTCCTCCCAATCTCACAAGACACAGTAAATACCCCTGGATCTTCACATTTTTAAGGGATAGAATGGATAAGAGCTGAGACATTATTCCCTAAGCTGACCAACTCATTCTCCTTTAGTTTCTTCTTGTGAACACACAAATCTTTGAGAAATTTAGCATACTTGGGAATTTGTTTAATCATAGTCAACAAGGGTACATTTATCTCCACCTTACTGAAAAGTTTGACAAGCTCATTATACTCCTTAGCTTTCTCCTCCTCCACTTGCTTTTTGTCTTGAGTCTTGCTCTATGGAAAGGGCAAAGGAACCCTTAATTTCTCCTCTTGAGCCGAAACTTATGGGGTTGAAACTTGAGCTAGAATTCCAAATGAAGTAGCTGCTGTAAACTCATTTTTGCCACTAATTTCTCCTCCATTTTCCACCAAAATCACAGGATCAATTAAGGAAGGAGTGAGGTTCGAACTAGGATTGCAACCAACTGATTTAGAAGACTTTTCAAGGTTGTTTGGAGCTTGGAAACTAGCTAATGTTCGGTTTTCAGAAAATTCAGCCCTTGAAACATTTGAACTAGAAGCAACCTTCCCACTCCTCAAAGTGATGGCACTAACATTTCCCTTTGGATTGGGAGTAGCTTGAGAAGGTAATTGACTTGATCCTTGGGGTTGCATTTGGTTCATTCCACTAGCCAATTGTCCAATGTGCCTCTCAATGTTTTGTAAGGTAGAATCATTTTTTTGTTGGCCTTGTTGTTGTTGTAAAATTTGTTGTTGTTGGAGAATTTGTTGCATCATCTCCTCTAGCCTTTGTGGTTGAGCATTCACCCCACTAGATCCTCCATAGCCTCCTTATTAGCATGAGACTTTGGTTGGCCTTGAAATGAAGAAGTAGGCTGAAAATTTTGACCTTGCTGTGAACTTTGAAAATGGGGATGTTGGGGCTGATTAAAGGGTTGATTTGGCTGCTGCAATTGTTGGTAATTGGGCTGGAAACTTGGCTGAACTTGCTGAGAATTGTAGCTCTGAAAATTCTAGTTGTGAGGTTGAAATTGTTATAATGAGGGCTGGAATTGTTGAGGCTGAAAACTCTGATTGAATGATTGAAAAGCATGTTGTGAAGGTTGGAATCCTGGCTGATTTTGATGTTGGAAGGTCTGAAATGATTGAAACCCTTGCTGACCTTGCTGAATTTGCTGGAATTGAGGCTGGAATTGTTGAATTGGTTGTTGAAATTGCTGAAATTGCTGCTGGAAATTCTGAAATTGTGGCTGCCCTTGTTGAGAATTTTGGAAATTCGGTTGGCATTGTTGTAGGGGCTATTGTGAATGGTTTTGTTGATAAAATGAGTTTCCATACTTCAAATTTGGATAATCCCTCCAACCCAGATTGTAGGTAGATGAATATGGGTTATTCTTGGCTTGAAATTGTCCTCTAGCCAAAGTTGCTTGTGATTCGTCTTGCTGAAGATTAGGACACAAATCTGAGTTATGTTCTTGGCTTGTGCAAATGCTACACAATCTCATCACTTGATTTGAAGGTGGAGGTACTGAAAAATTTGGATTTTGGCTCACATTGTTTAATGTCATTTGCTTCACTAACAAGGTAAGCTCCATCAATGAACTCTTGATCTCCTTTTGTTCATTAGAAAACATCTGGACCTCATTTACCCCTTTAATGGAAAGAGCTCTACTTCCAATTTGCTGTGAATTTTCTGCCATGTTTGAAATTAACTCTCTAGCCTGATCCGGTGTTTTGTTCACTAAGGCTCCTCCAGCTGCAGTATCAATCATAATCCTATCCATCTGGAGTAGACCCTTATAGAAATACTGAATAAGGAGCTGCTCACTGATCTGGTGCTGTGGGCAACTAGAGCATAACTTGTTGAATCTCTCCCAATAATCATACAGGGTCTCTCCCACTACTTGCTGAATGCCACAAATACTCTTCCTGATGATAGTTGTTCTGGAGGCTAGGAAGTACTTCTCTAAAAATACTTTCTTCATGGAAATCCAACTAGATACATGTCCGGTAGGCAAATAATAGAACCAATCCTTAGCTGCTCCAGTCAGGGAAAATGGAAATGCTCTCAACATAATATCCTCTTCAGAAATCCCCTGAGGCTTTATGGTGGAGTAGACTACGTGGAACTCATGCAAGTGTCGGTTCGTATCCTCTCCTGATTGACCTTGAAACTTAGGCATTAAATGAATAAGCCCTGATCTCAGCTCAAAATCACCAGTAAGCTCTGGATAAGAAATGCATGAATACTGGAAAGCATCATCAGGTGCTGCAAGTTCTTTCATGGTTTTCTGGTGGTCTGCCATAGGATTGCCTGAATGAGTAGAAATGAACTGAATAGGAATAAACTCAATAGCCTCTGAAACTCTGCCTTGGTTTCTCCTTGCTCTGAAAGTCCTCTTAATTTCAGAATCAAATTCCTCAAATTTTACCACCTGCAGTTCTGGTCATACAACAAACACAAATCACAACAAATGTATATAGAAATATGAAACAAGTGAAATAGATCACAAAATATGGAAACAAGCACACAAGCTAAAATCAAACAAACTCAACTAGTTAGTTCCCCGGCAACGACGCCAAAAATTTGAAGTTGCCCAATAACTAGTGTCACGATGAGCCTCAAATTTAGATATTTATAAGCTGAAAACCCTTGGCTAACAAAATTGAAATGTAGAATAGGGGTCTCAGGTCGTATTTTTCCAAGGACTAGTTGTGAATGTTTAATTCAAGCTTGTAAATTGTCGTCTAATTTGTTTTTGAGTTTTCAAATTAGAATGGGGGTTTGTGTTGCAAATAGGAATGAAATATCAGTGACAAAATGAATTTAGATAAGCAAAGTATGCCTTAGGGAGTTGCAAGAATTACACTTAACCTATTTAAAACCTAATCAAAGAAACTAGCTTAACACTAATTGAGAACTAAGCACTTCAACTTGATACTATGAAATTAGAAATTCAAGGACTGATAGCAGAAACAGAAAAACTGAGGATAATAAGCTAAATTGCAGAAATGAGATTGAATTCACGTTCTACAAACTTAAGGCAAGAAATAGGGAAAAAATGTGTTGGAAACTATCTGATCGGTCAACAAACCGATCAGGTACAAGTCTGATCGGTCGACAAACCGATCAGTAGCTGTCTGGATCGGTCGAACAGACCGATCAGTAGCAGAAAACTAATGGATACAAAGACAGATTCGACGCAATTGTAACTACACAAGTACTCAGGACAGAATTAACAACAAATGAACATCAGATCATCAACTTCACCAAGTCTCCCTTCTTGCCGTCACACAAGAATTGGCTAGAAACCCTCCAGCTCGCCAAATCAATAGAAACTAACTCCAGCGATCAGTTTGCGTTGGCTTGAGGTGTAGCTGTGATTTCCCTCCGATCTCTTCTCCTTCGATGAACTGGTTGACGAAATCACTCAGAATCCTTCAACATCCCTCAGAGAACCCCTCCGATGGCTCCGAAGGTCCCGATCGACGAAGACAGCAGCAATCCGATGAGATAGATCAGTAAGGGAAGAGCTCCAGGCGAGACCCTCACCCAAGCTCACTTCAGCTACTGAAATGGATGCAAACTTCACCAGAAAGTTGATCTCAATGATTCAGAAACTTGGACAAATCTCAGCTCTGATGTGGCCGCGCGATCGGATGAAGAAACGATGAAGAACAAACTGGAAGAACAGAGCAAACACGATCTGGCGACGACACGAGCTGGAAGAGGGGAATTCGGTTTTAACTAATCCATTTGAATTTCGACTGCTGTGATCGTTCCGGCCTCATCCGACAGTCAGATCTTCTCAAATCTGAACCAAAGTTTCTAGGTCTCCATCCAACGGTCAGATCTGCCTCTCCTCAGCTGGGATCAACCGAATCTACAATGGATGGCTCACATCTCTATGCCCTTTTGAATGGACGGTTGAAACTCTCTCACACTTGATCCGATGGTCAAATGGACTCTGATTTGGTCCAAACATCCAGATCTTGATCTGGGGTCATAATTAGCCCTATCCTAAACTCACATTGATCGGAAGTTCACAGATGGATCAAATCTACTTGCTCCTTGATCGAACGACCCATATTGATCCAATGCTTGATCGTCTTGATCCTAGTCCAATTCTGGCTCAACATGATCCAATCCAATCTAGGTACATGATCCTTCAAAGCCTATAAAATTAGATTTAAATTTTAGTGCCAAAATACCTCGAATATAGAAAGAATTGAATTGAAAAGCTAAATTAGACCTATATCATGGAACCTAATGTAAATACAAGATTAAGCATATAAAAATGGATCAAAACATAGATTTGAGAGCCTAAAATGATTAGCAAAATGGTAGTTATCAGTCTCCATTCGGATAAATTTTTAATCTGTAGACATGGAGAGGTCTCTTATGTTCGACCCCGTGTTCGCTTAGGAAACCCACCGAACCACGCCAAGCCGGTTCCATCAGTTCCTTGCATGAGAGTAACCTCCATTTCAAGGAAACACCTAAGGTTGTAAAGTTGAAAGGATTATCCTTGTCATGGAGGGCTCCCCGAGCATATAACCTTAAGTATATCCCCTTCATGGAGACCATCCCATACATCCATTCAATCTTACACAACAATCCTGCAAACACTTAAGAAAGCTAAGCATAAAACATTCATTAAGACATTTCTTCAAAAAAAAAGAGCAATGCATGAACATTTCATCGACACAAAGGTTTCACATATCTCTAGTGTTTCACATCAATACACATCACAACTACTTCCTAAACCCTAGAACAAGAAGAATCTACTCTCTAACCATGGGAAAGAACCTAAGATAGAAGGGAAACAATCTTCACCCAATACAAGAGAAGGAAAAGAAGAAAAGCTTATCTTTGGTACATGGTGTCTTCAGAACCAATTCATAAACTAAGGAGCATTGGAGAAGGTCTCGGAACCGCTGAAGTTTGCTGGAGAAGAAGGGGATGGCCAAGGGATCGATTCTCCCCAAGGGAGAAATCCCCAAAAGGGGAGAAAACCTCCTCCCCTAGAAAAGGGAGAGAAACCCCCTTTTATAGCTGGGGCACACGACCCTAGGCACGTACCATTCCAGGGGAGACATGGCCCAAGTAGGGGTTGTGCATGCCCCAAGCAGGCCGTGACAGGGGCATGGCCCTACCTTGCCCCTTTCGGCATAGGGGGTATGGTCTAGGCAGGCGTCGTGCCAGGGGGCATGATTTCGTCTGGGAAGCTGCATGAGTCGTGCTAGGAGGCATGACCTGGCCGTGGAATCTACAAGGGTCGTTCCTAAGAGGAATGACCCAACCTTGTTAAGTCCTCCAACTCTTGCCTTGCTCTTTTTTATGTCTTTTTTGCTCCAAATCGCTTCCTAAAAGTGAAAACAAGAGAAAAACTTATCTTCAAACTAGAGGAAGAAAATATACTGATTAAATGATAAAGAGGGTACAATCATGTAGACATGACACAAGAAAACTGAGTGAATAAGCATTAATACTAGCATAAAAACATATCAAATCTATGCTCATCATACCCTAGAGTTGAATTTTTTGCTTGTCTTTAACCAAACACTTCGCATGTACTTATGTATCAAATATTATGCATCATAATCCCTATGATATGACTTAACTCTATCAAACACTTTCATTGATAAGCATAGTATCAAAACTAGTTTGAGCATAGCCTAAGTAGATGTTCTCCATGCTCAGTGTGATAAGTGGTCATATTTTATCAAGTGTCAATCCTAATACATAGTCAAGTCATCATCTAACTAGTTTCCTTATAGTCCGGCGATAGGCACTCACCTGCCACATGTTTGGTTCATTCCTTTCAAATTGCACGTTGTCTCAAAGGCATACTCGAATCAAGGGAAGCCTAACATTCATTTTCCTAGTAAGCTAACTCGGTCTCAAAGGGGCCAATTGCTAGTTCCCACTCATTAAACTATTTTTTTATTGAGTGCTTTAAGAGTTTAGCACTACTCAATTTCTAGTTCTAATCTATATAAACAAAAGAGGATTCGATTTTCCCGAGTGAGCTTTAATGATCTGAGTCACATCCAGTAATCAAAATACAGTTTAAAAGATCACCATGGGACACAAATGTGGGATCGTTGTAATCGATAGGGGGTGAATAGTGATTACGTCAAATTTTCGGAATAATCAGAACACAGCGGAAGAATTGAAAGCACAACGCTAACATGTTTCTTTTTACTTGGTTTGGAGTCTTTGACGACTCCTACTCCAAGACCCACGGTCCTCGATCATTTTCATTGGGCAATTCTATAAGTTGAAAAAGTATTACAAAATTTGTAAGTCGAGTACAAAATTTAAGCAATGGATAAAATATACCAACAACACTTGAAGGATCACAAAATGTCTAGGGCGGCATGCCGTCGATCTTGATCATTTATGGCGTGAAAGAACTCGAGAATGGAAGGAGTTTGAAGATATTTGGAGTGCTTGAGTTGCTAGAAAGCATCTTTACATTGAATGGCAATTGATATTGGAAGCAAAGAGGTGAACCCCCTTTTATATGCAGTTCTCGGGCGCCTGAGGCTTATGGGGCGCCTGCCACGTGAGCAAACTTGGCACGTGCTTATCCACAGACTCGGCCAAACTCCTATCCTCTGGTGTTGGGTGCTTGGGACACCTGGGGTGCCTGATGGCTAACGGGCGCCTGAGTTGCAGACGTGGCAGCCTGCCAGCTCAGCCGAACTCACCCGCTGGAAAACAACCATATAGGGCGCCTGATAACTATCATGCGCCTGGCTTCTCGGGCGCTTGAGCCCTCTCAGGTGCCTGGGATACAACAGTAAACACCTTTCACTCCTGAAACTAGGGTTAGTCTAAGAACAGTACAAAGATAAATACTAAGTATATGTATCACAGTCGGAGCTGTCTTGGTTCTGACTTTGGATTTCAAAATGAAACCTAGGTCGAACCGATGCCTACTGTTCCCTCTTCCGGGGAACGCGACCTCACCTACTCCTCTCGGGAGAAATTACCTTTTGCCAACCGGTTCCTTCGGCTGGACTTGTGCTCGGCCTCCGAAACTGTCGAATCTCGAGACGTTCGTTCCACGACCCGCCTCTACTTCTATCCGCAACTCTCGCTCGGCTAAGACTCCTGCCCAATCTTTTGGATCAGGACTTCGTTGCCCAGTCCACGACCAGGACTTCTTGCCCAACCCTTGGCCAGATCTTCTTTGCCCAGTACTCGAACAGGACTCCTTGCTCAACCCTACAGGTCAAGACTTCGTGCCTAGGTGTACTAGGACTTTCCTGCACACATGGTAAAGTCATCAGATAACAATACACACTTAACTTTGAACCCTTTGTCATTATCAAAACTAGGTTCGATCTGTTGCTTCTGGCACCAACAAGCTCCCTCTTTTTGATTTATGGAAACACCGTTCAAAAGTTAAGTTAAAAGAAACAAAAAACAAGTTCATGATAATTATATACTAGAAAGAACAAGTAGATTTTATACTCTCCCCCTTAATTAGTTCTCTCCCCCTTGTTAGTGATATGAGAAAAATATCCTAAGGCAATCGCCTTATGATTGTAATCATTTATTTTAATAAATGAATATTAACTATTTGAGTATACATGTTTATGTATTTGATTGAGATCTTAAACTCATTTACTGAATGTCCACAATACAATTCACAGCATGAGAGAATTTGTGATGAATTCACAACTAGTGATTATCTCTACATGTGCAATTGTGAAGTATTGAAATTGTCCCTAGTCGATGAATTGATAAATACGGACATTATCAATTCTGTTAAGACTAGCATGGGTTATTCTCTAATCAGCTGATTCTCACTGGCTGGTGACATTGGGATGTTCGGAGATAAACATGAATGCTAGTTAAGGGAACTAGTTCATTGGAGTGACTGGCTGTAAAACTTCATATGGTAGTCTATATATAGATATGTCAATGAAGTTCTTACTGCAGCTTAAGTGCGATGTTCCTTTGACTTGCGGTGTTCAAGTCATCTTGGTCATGGAGACTTATACTTTGACATCTTAAGCAAGCATCTCCAAGGAGGTGTGGACCCAGGATGATTGGGTATAAGCTGAAGTGCCCGAAGATGTTTGAACAGCCTACAAAGGATTCACCACTCCTTGCGAGGAGATGTATACCCAAGGCCTATCATCGGATTGTTACTCGAAGCATCTGGCCAGAGCATGACATGTTCAGAGTATGAATCTCTTAAATACATGAGAGTAATTAGAATCCGTAGGACGAGAAAACGTTACTTGGGCTAGGTGTGACGTAGTCAACCTAGTGGGGACTAACATACATAGACCATGTCCTGAACCAAGTGGGTATAAGATGGTGAAGGGAATGGGGCATGATTCATTAAAGCTGCTGAAGGATTATAGAATAGTTTCTGAGGTCAACCGTTGATCTTTCGATTAATTGGAGATCATGATGTACTACTAGGTGCCACTCATGATCGTTCTATAATTGGTTAATTATAGATGGACAACATAAATCGAAAGCCTATTTAGTCACATGCACTACGAGTAATCCGAGAGATTTAAAACGAGTTGAAAATTAGATTTTCCAATCAAGAGAGATTAGGTTTGGTTGAGCCAAACGATAAGTCGAATATGAATTTTTCAGAGACGCATCGGAAGCGTAAAATGCCTAAGTCTTTTGAAGACTTAATAGATGAATTAAATGAGTTTAATTCATTGGGGCGTGGCTTGGATGGGCCGGCCAAAGAGGGTCTCCACCCTCTTTGCTTGGCCGGCCACAACAAAGGGAGAGAACCAAGTTTTTGGTTCAATTTATAAAATAAACCAATTGTGTGGTTTGTTTTATAAAATTATGGATGACATAAATTTTTATATAATAATCCATGGTTCGGTTTATTTTTCATGAAAATTAAAATGAACCATGAATTGGTTTATTTTATTTTATAAAATCAATCAAGGATTTATTTACCATCATAAGAAAATTTATTCCATAAGAAAAAAAGAGACTTGGTCGGATTTTTATCATGAATTAAAAAATGATAAAATTAAACTTAGCATGATGGAATAAGTCATAGAAAATTTATTCCATAAGAGAAAAGAGACTTGGCGGTTGAGAGGCCACTATATAAAGGACCTAAGGCAAGGCTTGGAAATCAATCCAAGTATTCTTGCCTGGGCTCTCTCCCTCTCCTCCCTTCTTCCTCTTGGCCAGCCACAAGGCTCTTCTCTCTTCTTCTTGCCGTGAGCACAAGGAGAAGCACCAGGCGACGAAGTTCTTCCGTTGGGACGATCTTCCTCTCCAGCCATCATCACCCTGGGATTGGGCGCAAGTCATCTTCCTCCTTCTCGCCGGAATTGTGATTCCGGCCAACCTTGGTGGTGAGTTTTTCCGATGTCATTACTTCTCTCTTGGTTTTTCTTGTCGCGTTCTCGGAGAATCTAGTAGTTCGTGAGAACACGAAACTCATGGCTTTGCGAAGTCATCCCGAAGATACTCGGCGTGGACGCGAATAGAGGCGGAGCTTCCGAGGGACGCTTACGGTTGGATCTCGTCTCTTCCTTCGAGTTACGCGAGGTAATACGTAAATTAGTGTACGTTTCAGTAAAATTTTAAATATATGATCATGTCTACACAAGATAAAGTTGCATGCTTAGATGTGTGGTTAAATAATTTGAGAAATTATTTATGTTAAACCTTCTGCTGCACGTAATTAATTTTAAAATTATGAAGCCGCATCCATATCAACATGCACCTGGTCCCAACAGTGGTATCAGAGCCGGTTAGTGTTCGATATAATCATATAATTGTTTTGCGGAAAACTTTGTCATGATCTCAATTTTGGAAAATTTTCCAATTATGGAAACTTTCTAATTATGGTAATTTTCGATTTAGGAATTTCAAAGTTTGGAAATCATCATGAAATTTCGCAAACTTTTGAAATATCCCTGTTTCTGAAATTTTATGCTAATTGTGAAAACTTTTCATTTTTGGAAACCTTCCAATTTTGAAAATTCCCTATTTTGGAAATTTTCCTATTTTGGAAATACGTAAGTTTTCTTTGTACCAGAAACTTACAATTATTCTGAAAACCTTTTTTTTGTAAACTTTCCATTTATGGAAAGCTCGCAATTTTGGGCACTTTTTTCAAGAAAGTCTAGACAAATTATGGGAATATTAATTGGCATTTAAATTTATAATTGAAAATTAAATTATTTACAAAATTTTTTATTTTGGATTGAGCCTCGGGGAGCCGTCCAATTTAAGGTTAGTTGTTATAATTAAATTTCCTAAATTGAATTTAAACTGTCAAATGTTTAATTTGGATTGAGCCTCAGGGAGCCGTCCAAATTATATTATCAATAAATTCTTATTTTGGTTTGAGCCTCGGGGAGCCGTCCAAATTAAGTTATTGATATTAATTTTCCATAAATAAAATATGTGATCAAATCTTGGAAATTTTGAGGTGATTCTCAAATGATAATTTCCTTATTTGATTTATGAGGTGATGCTCTTAGATATTATTGTCTCCAAAATTAATTAGAAAAATTGTTTCCTATAGAGTATATTTCCTTAAATAAGATTTTCATGAAAATAATATGTGGTTGAATTAAGGGAATCTGTCTCTTAATTTAATAAGATTTAATTTAGTGAAATCAAAGTCTTAAACATATTAATTCCGAAATTGATTATGATAATTTAGGAAATTGTTTCCCAAAACAATTCCTTGAATAAAGTATGAAATTAGAATTAGGAAATCTGGTTCCTAATTCAATTAATGAGACTTGATAAATTAAGTCACATACATACTTTATTAAGGAAATCGTTAGTACATGACATAATTATATGTCATGAATGTGCTTAAAAGAAAAAGATGAGACCCAAAACCCCTTACAAAATATTAAGGCCAACACCTTCCATTAATATGGTTAGAACCGGAGTTTTGTTTCTTGCTTAGGTTGATGGACACATCCATGCCCGGCTTGAACCTCAACATGTTCAAACCATGGAATTAGTTTATGATTAATATAGTTGGAGTCAGAGGTCAATCCTTAGTTTTGGTTGTTGGACACATCCAAGCCTAACTAAACGGTTGAATGAGCTCCAACCATATTAAAACTATTTCTTGATTAATGGGTCAGCCTTAAGCTTGGAGCATCGATTTGTTGTGCCACAGCCAAGGTCGATGTAAAGAGAGGTGCAGTTGGGTGCTATGTATATTGTTGCATACTTGTTAATGAGTTAACAACCCAATGATATATGCAAACATTCAATTAGTTGATAGCATAATGTGATAGTTACATATGTGTAATATGTAATCGGTATAATTGCCTACCTTCATAGCTAAGAATAACTTGATGGGCTTCAGCCATGGTTGTTCTTATCTATGGTTGGATATCAACCTATTTGGAGATGTTCCTACGATCTCCCGAATTGATAAAAAGGGTTATTCAATTCGAAAAATAAATAGGATTTAATTAATGTATATTGATGCATTCATTATCATTCTCATTCTCATCACATAACCTCAATTTGTATTTCTAGGATAATCACCAGATCATGTCTTCTCTGAATTTGCGTTCCATTTTGGACACCAATAAGTTAACTAAGGCCAAAAGATTGAAAAGGCACCAAAAGGCACTTTCCATCACTACGGCAAGGAGGGCCGCTGGCGAAGAAACTGCAACGTTTATCTTGAGTTCTTAAAGAAGAAGGCATCCGATGCCCCATCCTCTTCAGGCATCTTCGTTATTGTATGTCACTCTATTTCCTCGTACACCTGGGTACTTGATATTGGGTGTAGCTCACATATATGTAATGACATACACGGGCTAAGGAATAGAAGAAGACTCGTCAAGGGAGAAGCAAATTTGCGAGTTGGAAATAGAGCAAAGATTGCTGCTATTGCCATCGGAACATATTTGCTAAAGCTCCCTACTAGACTTGTCTTAGAATTGGATAATTGTTATTTTGTTCCTTCGTTAATAAAGAATATTGTATCTATTTCATGCTTGAATGAAAAGGGTTACCATTTAACTTTTAGTAACAATTGCTGTTACATAACTTTAAATGGTGTTCTTTATGGGACCGAAACTTTATGCAATGGTATCTACACGTTAGATTTATCCGGTGACGTTTTCAATATCAAAGTTAGCAACAAACGTGCTTGAATAGATAATCTAATAGACTCCTATACGTGGCATTGTCGTCTTGGCCATATAAGCAAGAAACGCATGACCAAATTACATCGATGTGGAATTTTGGAATATTTGAACCTGGTTCATTTGATATATGCGAATCATGCTTAAAAGGCAAGATGACCAAATTACCCTTTTCCGAAAAAGGTAAACCCGTGGGAGAATTGCTTGGTCTAATATATACTGATGTATGTGGACCAATGTCAACTCTTGCACAAGGAGGCTATAGCTACTTCATTACCTTTATCGATGATCACTCACGATTCGGGTATGTGTTCTTAATGAAACACAAATCTGAATCTTTTGAGAAATTTAAAGAGTTCAGAAGTGAAGTAGAGAAACAGCTTGGCAAAAGTATTAAGATACTTCAATCCGATCGGGGTGGTGAATACATAAGTCAAGAGTTTCAAGATTATCTTAGAGACAATGGGATATTGTCTCAATGGACTCCGCCATATACACCACAGCATAATGGTGTATCTGAGAGGCGTAACCGAACCTTGATGGACATGGTTAGATCTATGATGAATCATGTAACTCTTCCAAAATCCTTTTGGGGTTATGCGCTTAAGACAGCTGTTTACTTGCTAAACAGAGTCCCGACCAAGGTAGTCTCTACTACTCCATATGAGACGTGGAATAGTAAGAAACCTCATTTATCTCACCTAAAGATATGGGGTTGTCCTGCTTATGTAAAGCGGACTGTATCAGACAAATTAGATGTTAAGTCTGATAAATGTCTATTTATTGGATACCCTAAGGAAACGAAGGGTTACCAATTCTATCATCCCTTGGAACAAAAGGTGTTTGTTTCAAGGCATGCTGTATTTCTAGATAAAGAATTTCTTTTACTAGAAAAAAGTGGGAGTTGCATTGTACTTGAAGAAGTTCAAGAAACTCCAATAGACATTACAGAGACACCTAGTCTAGACCCACAACCAATAACTCATAATGATGAGCTATCAGTTGAACCTAAAACGACACCACTTCTTCATAGGTTTGATAGAACACACAATATTCCAGAGAGATACGACTTTCTCATAAGTGAATCGAACGACGTGTTACTCATTAACAATGACGAACCTATCAGTTATGAAGATGTTCTGAAAAATTCAGAAAAGGATAAGTGGCTTGAAGTCATGAAGTCGGAAATGGATTCCATGTACAAAAATCAAGTATGGGACTTGGTTAACCCGCCTGAATGGATTAAGCCCATAGGGTGCAAGTGGGTTTTCAAGAAGAAAACCGACATGGAAGGTAATGTTGTTACCTTTAAGGCTAGATTAGTGGCAAAAGGATATCATCGGAAACAAGGAATTGATTATGACGAAACCTATTCGCCAGTAGCTATGCTTAAATCCATTCGGATGCTCCTGGCCATAGCAGCTCATTATGATTATGAGATATGACAAATGGATGTGAAAATAACTTTCCTTAAAGGAAACCTGCTTGAGGATGTATACATGATAAAACCTGAAGGTTTCACATCGGTTAATACAACCAAAGTATGCAAGCTTCGACGATCCATATATGCACTAAAGCAAGCATCCAGGAGCTAGAACATCCGTTTTGATGAGACAATCAAAGAGTTTGATTTCTCAAAAAATCTTGACGAACCTTATGTATACAAGAAGGTTAGTGGGAGTGCAGTCGTATTCCTAGTGTTATATGTCGATGACATATTACTTATAGGAAACGATATATCAGTCTTACAGTTAGTTAAAATTTGGTTGTCCAAAACTTTCTCCATGAATGACCTTGCCTCAAAGCAAGTTTGAGGGTTATGTTAGAGCCTGTGGTATTGGATACTGTAACGATTGACATTAGGCCAAGTGGGAGTTTGTTAGTGATATGAGAAAAATGTCCTAAGGCAATCGCCTTATGATTGTAATCATTTATTTTAATAAATGATTATTCAATATTTGAGTATACATGTTTATGTATTTGATTGAGATCTTAAACTCATTTACTCATGTCTGCAATACAATTCACAGCATGAGAGAATTTGTGATGAATTCACAACTAGTGATTATCTCTACATGTGCAATTGTGAAGTATTGAAATTGTCCCTAGTCGATGAATTGATAAATACGGACATTATCAATTCTGTTAAGACTAGCATGGGTTATTCTCTAATCAGCTGATTCTCACTGGCTGGTGACATTGGGATGTTCGGAGATAAACATGAATGCTAGTTAAGGGAACTAGTTCATTGGAGTGACTGGCTGTAAAACTTCATATGGTAGTCTATATATAGATATGTCAATGAAGTTCTTACTGCAGCTTAAGTGCGATGTTCCTTTGACTTGCGGTGTTCAAGTCATCTTGGTCATGGAGACTTATACTTTGACATCTTAAGCAAGCATCTCCAAGGAGGTGTGGACCCAGGATGATTGGGTATAAGCTGAAGTGCCCGAAGATGTTTGAACAGCCTACAAAGGATTCACCACTCCTTGCGAGGAGATGTATACCCAAGGCCTATCGTCGGATTGTTACTCGAAGCCTCTGGCCAGAGCATGACATGTTCAGAGTATGAATCTCTTAAATACATGAGAGTAATTAGAATCCGTAGGACGAGAAAACGTTACTTGGGCTAGGTGTGACGTAGTCAGCCTAGTGGGGACTGACACAAATAGACCATGTCCCGAACCAAGTGGGTAAAAGATGGTGAAGGGAATGGGGCACGATTCATTAAAGCTGCTGAAGGATTACAGAATAGTTTCTGAGGTCAACCGTTGATCTTTCGATTAATTGGGGATCATGATGTACTACTAGGTGTCACTCATGATCGTTCTATAATTGGTTAATTATAGACGGACAACATAAATCGAAAGCCTATTTAGTCACACGCACTACGAGTAATCCGAGGGATTTAAAATGAGTTGAAAATTGGATTTTCCAATCAAGAGAGATTAGGTTTGGTTGAGCTAAACGATAAGTCGAATATGAATTTTTCAGAGACGCATCGGAAGCGTAAAATGGCTAAGTCTTTTGAAGACTTAATAGATGAATTAAATGAGTTTAATTCATTGGGGCGTGGCTTGGATGGGCCGGCCCAAGAGGGTCTCCACCCTCTTTGCTTGGCCGACCACAACAAAGGGAGAGAACCAAGTTTTTGGTTCAATTTATAAAATAAACCAATTGTGTGATTTATTTTATAAAATTATGGATGACATAAATTTTTATATAATAAACTAAGGTTTGGTTTATTTTTCATGGAAATTAAAATGAACCATGAATTGGTTTATTTTATTTTATAAAATCAATCATGGATTGATTTACCATGGTAAGAAAATTTATTCCATAAGAAAAAAGGAGACTTGGTCGGTTTTTTATCATGAATTAAAAAATGATAAAACTTGGAATGATGGAATAAGTCATAGAAAATTTATTCCATAAGAAAAAAGAGGTTTGGCAGTTGAGAGACCACTATATAAAGGACCCAAGGCAAGGCTTGGAAATCAATCCAAGTATTCTTGCCTGGTCTCTCTCCCTCTCCTCCCTTCTTCCTCTTGGCCGACCACAAGGCTCTTCTCCCTTCTTCTTGCCGTGAGCACAAGGAGAAGCACCGAGGCGACGAAGTTCTTCCGTTGGGACGATCTTCCTCTCCAGCCATCATCACCTTGGGATTGGGCGCAAGTCATCTTCCTCCTTCTCGCCGGAATTGTGATTCTGGCCAACCTTGGTGGTGAGTTTTTCCAATGTGATTAGTTCTCTCTTGGTTTTTCTTGTCGCGTTCTCGGAGAATCTAGTAGTTCTCGAGAACACGAAACTCATGGCTTTGCGAAGTCATCCCGAAGATACTCGACGTGGATGCGAATAGAGGCGGAGCATCTGAGGGATGCTTACGGTTGGATCTCGTCCCTTCCTTCGAGTTACGTGAGGTAATACGTAAATTAGTTTACGTTTCTGCAAAATATTAAATATATGATCATGTCTACACAAGATAAAGTTGCATGCTTAGATATGTGGTTAAATAATTTGAGAAATTATTTATGCTAAACCTTCCGCTGCACGTAATTAATTTTAAAATTACAAACCCGCATCCATGTCAACATGCACCCGGTCCCAACACCCCTTAATCTGTTCTCTCCCTTTTTTTTTAGAAATAATTTTCGAAAAACTTAGCAAAGATTCGAAACATTGCATAAGGCTTCTTTTAATTTGAAAGTCTCCCCTTGAAGCTTTTGAAAATATGCAATTTTCTATTTTGAAAGTTTTTCCAAAACAAGTTTTGAAAACTTCTGAGTATAGGATAAAGGCAATTTTTAAGAAAAACATGTTCTTCAGGAAATAAAATGTTCTTCTTTTGAAGGACAAAATTTGAGTAACAACTTGAAAAGATAAAACAAATTTTAACTTACTTTTTTTCGAACAAAAATATTTTGACTTTTTCAAAAACAAGGATTTTGACTTGGATTTTTTTTAACTTGACTTGGGAAAAAATTTAAAACATTTTAACTTGACTTGGAAAAATAACTTGACTTTTCTGCAAAAAAAAATTTAACTTGACTTTTCTTCAAAAAAATTTAACTTGACTTTTCTTCTCTCCCCCTTTTCCAAATATCAAAAAAAAATATAAAAAAACATGATTGGCATTAAGGATATTAGAGCCTATTTGCTTTGTAAAAATAATGAAAGAAATTGACCGACAGCAAGTAATTAACCCAAGTAATAAGTTTTGTACCCAGTAAACATACTAGTGAGTCCAAGCATGAATAAACTTTTCAAAAAAAATGGATCAATTTAATTCCTTTTGGTCCCTGTCTAACTCAGTTTGCTATTTACTAACTGTTATAAAATAGCAGCTTTCACTTGAGTTAGTCAAGTTAAGTAGTTTGATCCAGTTAGATTTTCTAAGCTTGAATACTTAACTTAATTGTTGTTCAAATGTATTTATCGCCCCAACCGATCTTGATGCACTAACTTAAAGCATCTTGAGTCAAGGCATAGACCTAAGCATCTCAACCCAATCTAGGTTATCAACCAAAGTATCCTAGTGTGCTTGTGAGATGTTGGCTTCTAGATCTATAGGAGCATGCAATTCTAGGGTTAAATCCTAAGCTAAATCCATTGCGTAGAAAAACCCTAGTTTTGAAGGGGGTAATAATTTTATTATTTAAAAAAAACTAAGTCGAAAAAAATATTTTAAACATCAATTCCAAAACTTAGTTGGAAAAATAATTTTTTAGGCAATTATCATTTTTAAAAAACAATTTTTAAAGCAAAATGATTTAAAAACTAGTTTTCAAGATAATGAAACAGAGAAGAAACCAATCCTATTCTACTAAGCATATTCCTAACTACCTTCTTAGTGAACTAAACTCAGATTCAGGAAGTGGTTTAGTGAAAATATCGGCTAGGTTAGATTTTGAGTCTACATGTGTAAGTACGATTTCGCCCCTAGCTACGTGATCCCTGACAAAGTGGTGTCTAACTTCAATATGCTTAGTTCTGGAATGATGTATAGGGTTTTTGGTGAGATTGATTAAACTTATATTATCAACAAGAACCTTAGTTTGGGTGTAATCCAGGTTGAAGTCCTTAAGAGTATGAACCATCCATAAAAGTTAGGCTACACATTCTCCTAGGGCAACATATTCTACTTCAGTTGTGGATAAGGTTGTTAGGATGTATACTAAAAGCTTTGCTTTTGGTTAAAGTACATCTACATTTTAAAAGAGAATCACAAAATCACACGGTGCATATTTATATTAGTATATGCACAAAATGTCTAATACTTTGCATTGTAGATAACATGGTGCGTGATGATGCACAGAAAATCATGTTATCAAGTTCCTTGCAGAAGTGTAAGAAAGAGGCTCACAACCGAGATGGAGTTGGATAAACCATCGGGATGGTTATAGTGTAATTAGGTGTGGTTTGTCTTAACCATAGAATTACACTAGTACACTTTGTGTGCATTGAGTAGGACCAAAAGAGAGGTCATCCAATTTTATACTGACTTCATAAATTGGATTTGACCTCGGATTATATTATGGAGTACGATCTCTAAATCCCGAAATAATAACGGGCACATGTAGTTAATTAATTATTACTTTGATTTATCAATGGGTGAGATCTATTCTGTTAAACCCATGATCGCTAAGGCATCATGGGTTCATGCAAACGGTAAACGGTAAGATTGAATTGGAACTTGCCAACTTCAGGTTTCGGTCTTCAAAAAATTCAGAATAAATTGAGAAGATTAAAGGAACATCTAAAATGGTGGAGTAAGGAGGTATTTGGAAACATTCAAGATAATGTTCAAAGAGCTGAACAATTGTATTCTGAGGCTGAAAAACATTTTGATATGGAACCTAGTGAAGAAAAACGAATTTACCGAAATAAAAGCCAAGCCTATCTTTTCAAAACTCTCCAAATGGAGGAAGATTTTTGGAAACAAAGAGCTGCAATAAAATGGAGGTGAGAGGGTGAAAGCAATACAAAATTTTTTCATGACATGGTTAAGATAAGGAGATCTTCTAACAGAATTTTTCGGATATGGGATGGAGGGGAATGTCTGGAAAAACAAGAATATATTAAAGCTTCAGCAGTAAAATTTTTTGAACATTTATTAACAGGGGAAGATTTTGATTGTATGGGGGCAGACCTTAGTCATATTCCTAATCTCATCTTGGAGGAAGAAAATGAGGCTTTAATGAAAATGCCTTCAAAGGAGGAAATAAAGCAAGTGATATGGGAAATGGATCAAGACAGTGCAGCTGGGCCAGATGGTTTCTCTGCAGCTTTCTATATTTCTTGTTGGGATATTATTCAGGATGATGTTCAACAAGATGTGATGGATTTCTTCAGAGGTAGCTTTTTTCCTAAAGGTATACTTGCTACAACAATAGTCGTGATTCCAAAAAAAGAAAATGCTCAAAATTGGCAGGATTTCCGTCCAATTAGTTTATGTAATGTTTCATACAAGATTATTTCTAAACTGTTGGCGAATAGGCTATCAAAATATTGCATAAGATTATCTCTCCATCTCAGAGTGGATTTGTGAAAGATAGATTGATTTCTGATAATATTTTACTAGCCCAAGAATTGACTCAAAAGCTAAACACTCATGTTAGAGGAGGGAATATTATTTTGAAACTTGATATGGCCAAAGCTTTTGATAGAATACAATGGGATTTATTATTCAGAATTATTGAAGCATTTGGTTTTTCGGATGGTTTTATAGACATGATTAGAAGATGTATTGCCTTTTGTTGGTTTTCGATTCGGGTTAATGGAAATCTTGCAAGTTTTTTCCAATCCAAAAGAGGACTAAGGGAGTGTTTGGGGAGCTTTTACTTCTTGAAAAGTGATTCTTGTAGTGATTATCTTGAAGTTAGTAAGAAGCTAAAGTAAGCAGTGTTTGAAAATAGAAGCCAAAAGCTGATACAAGATAAAGTTTGAGTGTTTGGGAGAATAATTGCTTCGAAGCTTAATTTTTAATTGAATGACAATAATATCCTTAAACTATATAAATTAATCATTTTTTAATTATTTAAATATAATTTCGATACTATCAATAATTTGTTAACGTAATTATTATTATATTTTAAATAGTGATATAATTATTATTATATTTTAAATAGTGATAAAATTATCATTATATTTTAAATATAGTATTAAAATTAATTTTTTTTTATAATTTGAATATTTGAAAAAATATATAAAATTAAAAAAATATATAATTTATATAAATATAATATATATATATATATATATATAATTCTGAAAATGTACAATATGATTGAAATTTTATAAAAATATAAAATTTTGTTTAAAAATAAATATTAGTACATTCAGGTAAAGTGGCAATCAGGTAAAATATTATATTATTTAAGGATATAAATATTATTTTTTAATGTTATATCATAAATAAAAAAGCAGAAGCAGGTAGAAGCATCAAATTCTTGCTTCTAACTTCTGAGCAAAAGTAACAGAAGCTAAAGCAGAATCTAGCCTTCACAAACACTCAAAAGTGATTCTGTGTAGCCAGAATCTAAAAAGCAGGTAGCTGAAGCTCTCCCAAACACTCCATAAGACAAGGTGATCCTATATCTCCTTTCTTGTTTATCATAGCATCAGAATTTTTATCCAGGGGTCTAGACAATTTTTTTCTTAAAAATCCCAAACTGTTTTATTCAACGGGATGTGATATGAAGATATCTCACTTGGCTTTTGCGGATGATGTTATGGTCTTTTTGAATGGGTCTATAGATTGTGTAAAAAAGATAAAGCAGTTTTTTGATGCATATGAGAAGCAATCTGGCCAATTGATTAATGTTGGAAAAAGCTTGATCTATCTCTCTAGAAGTATACCTTCTGCCCGTAAAAATTCAATCATAGCTACTACAAATTTTATGGAAGGATCATGGCCTATGAATTATTTGGGAGTTCCTATTTTCACAGGGAGTAGAAAGTCAATTTACTTTCAACCGTTAATACAAAAAATAAGGAAGAAACTCTTGGGGTGGAATATCTCAAGACTCTCCTATGGTGGTCGCCTTCTGCTAATTCAAAGTGTCCTTGTCTCTATGCCTCTTTTTCAATTACAGGTATTACTCCCTCCTCTATCAATCTTACATAATTTAGAAATGATATTTTCTAGATTTTTCTGAGGTTCTATTGATGTTAAAAGGAAAGCTCATTGGATCTCTTGGGGAGAAATCAGCAAACCGAAAGAAGAAGGAGGCTTAGGTGTAAGAAAGTTGCCGGATTTCAGTGTGGCTATGGCGGTAAAACTTTGGTACAGATTCAGAGAACAAAATACTCTTTGGGCAAAGTTCCTAATAAGATTGTATTGTAAGTCAACACATCCAACTATTGTCAATTTGAAAGCCAAGGCTTCCCCGTGTTGGCGTCGTTTGATTAAGATAAGAAACTTAGCAGAGGAAAATATAGGCTGGATTGTGGGTGATGGTAAGCTGCATTTCTGGTTTGATACATGGCTGGACCGTGGTACTCTATTTCAATTTTGTTCTCCAATTGGAAATATTGACATAAAGGTGGCTGACTTTTTAGAAGGATCTCATTGGAAGATGGAAAGAATTAGCAGGCTGCTTCCGGTCAATATAGCTTCTGAAATTGCTGAAACTTCCACCAAAACGGAAGAAGCTGACCACATCATATGGAAGTTATCTTTGAATGGTATTTTTTCTTTAAAAACGGCTTGGAATAATATTCGTCAAATACAACCAGTGACTACATTAAATTTAGCAATTTGGAATGGCTTGCTTAAACCATCTATCTCAATTTTTGCATGGCGTTTTATTAGGCATAAGCTACCTGTGGATAGTATTTTGCAACAAAGGGGAATTTATCTAGCTTCCAAATGTCTTTGCTGCAATTCAATGGAAACTTGGGACCATTTGTTTTTTGATGGTCCTCTAGCAAAAGGTATTTGGTCTTATTTTGCTAATTTGTTTAATGTGAGCAGATTTTCTTTATTAAAGAATTGGATGATAGGCTCGGAATGGTTAAAGGGTGGTCATGTTCGGGAGGCTATGCCCTTCCTCATCTTATGGTTTTTATGGAAGGCTAGAAATGAAGCAAAGCATAGAGGGTTAAAACAGGTTGAGCAGAACATCAAAAGAAATATCATTCAATACTTTGTTATAGGTGAAGTGGCAGGAATCTTGAAAAGTAAACATTGGAAAGGATTTTCTTCCATTGCTAAAGATTGGGGGATTCCTGTGAAAGCAAGTTTCAAAAATACGGTTGTTATAGGCTATTGGAAAAGGCCGGTTGTTGGAGGATATAAACTTAATACAGATGGATGTTCGAAAGGAAATCCAGGTCAGTCTTCTTATGGGGTTATAATTAGAGATCATACAGGACAATTTATTATGGCAAAGCATGGATTATTAGGGGTTACCTCAAATGTAAAGGCAGAATTGATGGCCATTTTGTATGGTTTGGAATTATGTGTTACTTATAATTATTTTTCAGTTTGGTTAGAATCTGATTCGATGATTGCTTTGAAGATTATGCAAGCCTCTTCAATTTGCTGGACTTTAGAAATGTAATTCTAAAAATCAGAGCGATTATGGATAGATATAAGGTGAATTATTCTCATGTATACAGGGAAAGGAATGTAGCTGCTAATTATCTGGCAAATCAGGCTTTCCAATCCACGGAGGATAGAGTTTTGAGAATAAAAGATTTAAACAAGATTTTGTTTGGTATTTGTAAGGTGGATAAGTTGGGTCTCCCTTTTATTCGGATGGATCGGAAGGCAATTTAACTCAGTTTTTCTAACTATTGGTGATTGAATTTTGAGTCTAATTCAGATGGACTTTGAAGACTATCTCAAGGCTCTGTTTATAATATATTGTCAGAATTCTTATGTGAATATGGTATCAATCTTAAATATGGTTACTGAGTTTATTTTGACTGGGTACCTCTTTTATTCGGATGGATCAAAAGGCATTCTACTCAGGTTTTTTAAAAGTTTTGGAAGATAGAGTTTGATTCTGGTTTTTTTGAGCTTGAAGATTATCTCAAGCATCTGTTTTTATCTTCTAAACTCAGAAACACTTAATAAATCTTTTGTGATTTATAGCTACTCCTTAATATGTTTACTGAGATTGTTTTTCATTGATCTGAAGCTATTTTTTTCTCATTGATCTGAACAATTGAGAAGCACTTTTCTTCAGAAATATGGGAGATGTGTCAGATTAATTATGGATTCCATTTTCAGAAAATTCGAGATCTTGCTTTGCCTTTCTTCTCATGTGAATTAATCATTCATGTAACTCTGTACAGTTACGCTGCATTCTATTGTTGAAGACTTGTGTCAGATTTATGTTTCTTCATAGCCTTATTTGCTGTAAATTTGGGGCTGTGTCCACTTCTTAGTTCTATGGTATAGCTTATTTTTTCAGATGTGTGGGAACCTCTTGAAGTTTTTTCTCTGATACTGATCTAGATTCCAGAAGAATCATATGCTCTGCACGGACACAGGCAGCAGATCTGTTTGAGTTTAATGGATATGGAAAGTTTGTGCCATTTATCAAGTTTTAAAATCTGATGGGGTCAAATCTTAGTTGATAGAATGGACTTCTTTGTTTCTGGACAGTTCTAGAATTCCTGATGTTTGAAATTTGAGCAGATCCGCTTTGGAAAAGGCTGGAGCACGCAGGAAGTAATAAAGGCTGGATCTAGCTATGTTATTTGCAAAGGATATAATCATAATCAAAATTCAAGAAGCTCATATTACAGATACAGAATTGTATTGATAGTTCTTTTGAGTCCCTGTAAGTCCATGTTAGAGGGTAAGGTCTAGTCCCCCTTCTAACTTGGATTTTCTTCTCCTTTAATAATAAAATGTCTACTTATAAAAAAAAAAGTTGGGTAATAATTTTATCTACATGGTGTGCCGTTGATTATTGACGAAATCCGTGTCCTAGTGAGTCAGGATGATGATGCCCCCTTGATGAGCTTAAAAGGATCGTCATGTCAAATCTTGCAAGTGGACTATGGTCCGACATGATGAAAAGGTTTAGTGGTACTAGTCAAGGATCAAGAGGGTAATTAATTAAAATTGTCAGTAATTTAAATTAATTATCGGGCATTCGATATCTTAAACACAGGGAGATGGATGACTCATAATAGGTGGAGCCCATATGAAAATATGGGGGTTGGTGAGGAAGTTCAATAGGATCCTTTAATGGAATGGATCTCCATTAATGGATCGGATTTGGATCCATTAGCGGGCCAAGACCCAACTCCTCCTCATGGTCCCTACCTTAGACCTATAAATACCCCATAGGAGTCATGATACAAGGCTAATGAATTAATCAACAATTAATTCAAGAATTAATCAAAGAAAAAACCCTACCCTTTCTCCTTCTCTCTCTCCTAGGTCACGGCAAGGTAGTGGAAGAAGAAACCCTTTCTTCTTCTTCCTAAGCTCTTCTCTTCCTCTCATTGTGGTGGCTGGTGAACTCTAGACAAGGAGGCTTTCGCTTCTCCTTTGTGGTACAAGGCAACAGCAAGGAGGCGAGAAGAATCGGTGCCGGAAAAGGGAGAGGGAGCTTGCTCTTGGAGGTGATCATCGGCAGTAGAGAAGGAAGAAGTAGGGCTCGGTAGGGATTGGAGAAGATCATCTCTTCTCCTAGTTCCCTTCCTTTCTTCCCCTTCTCTTGTGCGATCTCATCCAATGGGAAGGAAGTATCGCCGGCGGCAAGGAGGACTCTCCTTTTGCGGCGTCGGCGGTGAGGGAGGCTGCAGTGGGTTTAGGGAAGAAGAAGAGGGTTCTATTCTCATCTTCTTCCATTTCTTCTTCTTCATTGGCTTCTTCCCGGTGCTGCCTTGTCATCGGTGGCCTTTGGCAGCGTGGTGTGGCTGGCGACGCACGGTGGGGAAGTAGGAAGGTGGTCGGCGGGTGAACCCTAGTTCTAGTGTTTGTTGGCCAAAGGGAGGAAGAAGATAAAAGGATTAATTAGAAGCCTCGGTGACTCCGCATCTTGGTAGCTCATCGCCCACACGACGTCCAAGGGGGGGGGAGGGTCATAAGGTAGAAGACTGTAAGGTAAAAGGCGAGGTATACTTCTCCCTGCTCCATCTTTGTTTTGTTATTTCATGCTTCGTTTTATCATCGCATGTGTTCAATTAATTATCATGAGTTAATTATTTGTTAATTAATATGATAATTTATTTATGTCATGGACCCCGATAATAAACATAAAAATCGGCGATCTATTTGTCACCTTTCCGCGGTCGATTAATTCAGAAACTTACAAGGCCTTAACTTTTGTTTTGGTTAAGTTGTGACTTGAATTAATTGATACGACGACGAGACAGTCGTTTGGGAGATGGGTGTCAATTCAGATTAAATTTTAATCCGTAGACATAAAGAGGTCTCTCATGTTCGACCCCGTGGTTGCTTAGGAAACTGCCAAGCCATGCAAGGGATTTTCCCATCAAAGGCAACACAATGTTGCTTTCTATTGCACTAGCTAACTAGACTTTGTCCTAGTAACTGATAGCTTCTACTCGTACTTTTTCTATCTAATTTACACCCTGCATAATCTGAGTCCGAAAATCCAAATAATTCAAAGTTGGACGTCCTAGGGTACCAAATACCTACATTTATTGTGCCCTTAATATATCTAAGGATCCTTTTAACTGCAGTTAAGTGGGATTCATCAGCACAAGTTTGGTACCTGGCATAAATACCTACTACAAATAGTATATCAGGTCTACTAGCAGTTAGGTAAAGTAAACTTCCTATAATGCTTCTATAATATTTTAAGTCAACAGGCTTACCTTCAGGATCGTTATCTATTTTGTCATTTGTGGCCATATGAATACTTAAATTCTTTGAATTATCCATTTTAAATTTCTTAATTAACTCTTTTGCGTATTTTGATTGGTGAATGTAGTTTTCATCTTTGGTTTGTTTAATTTGCAAGCCTAAAAAGAAGTTCAATTCTCCTACTAGACTAATTTCAAATTCATTTTCCATAATTTTAATAAAGTCTTTAAGAAAGTTAGTGTTTGTTGATAAAAAATTATGTCATCTACGTAAACTTGGGCTATAAAAATATCTTTTTCAAAAGTCTTAACAAATAACGTTGAGTCAATTTGACCTTGATTAAAACCTTTAGAGATTAGATAGGTGGATAACCTTTCATACCAAGCCCTAGGTAGTTGTTTTAATCTGTAAAGGGCTTTCCTAAGTTTGAACACATGATTAGGGTAGTCAACATCCTCAAAGACTCGGGGTTGTCCTACATAAACATTCTCTTTTATAAAACCGTTCAGGAAGGCAGACTTGACATCCATTTGGTATAACTTAAATCCCTTATATGCTGCAAAGGCTAGTAGCATCCTTATTGACTCAAGTCTAGCTACAGGGGCATACGTTTCATCATAGTCTAACCCTTCAACTTGACTAAATCCTTTAGCTACTAACCGGGCTTTGTTCCTTACTATTTCACCTTGGTCATTCAACTTATTTCTAAATACCCACTTAGTGTCTATGATGGACTTACCTTCTGGTTTAGGCACTAAGTCCCAGACTTGGTTTCTTTCAAACTGTGCTAACTCCTCTTGCATAGTTATAATTCAGTCTGGGTCAGGTAAGACCTCTTCTATAGTTTTAGGTTCTATCTTCCAAATTAGTGCAACTTGACTTAAGTTCCTATAGGAGGACCTTGTTCTAACCCCTAAGGTTGGATCACCCATAATTTGGTTAGTTGGGTGATTTAGTCTAGGTTTCTTAGATTGCCTAGAGCTTAGTTCAGCCTCAGGTCTAGCTGGTAGGTTTTGGGTTAGAACAGATTCAACAGTTTGAATTGGTTCACTTATTGGTTTAATTGTTGGTTCAATTATTGGTTTAATTGTCAGTTCAATTATTGGTTCAATTGTCAGTTCAATTTCATCTTGATCTTGATTAGTAACAGTTGGTTTAGATGCATTGGTTATGTTAATTGAGTTGGGTTTTGTTATGATTTCTTTGTCGAATATAACATTCATGGTTTCTTCAATTCTAAGGGTATGTTTGTTAAAGACCCTATATGCCCGACTCGTGGTTGAGTATCCTACAAAAATTCCTGGGGTTGATTTTGATTGAAATTTTCCTAGATATGGACCTTACACCCAAATACTCTTAGATAATATAAGATGGGTATTCTTTGGTGATATATTTCATAAGGTGTTTTATTCTGTATTTTATTTATTAGTACTTTATTTTAAATATAGCATGTGGTGTTTATCGCTTCTGCCAGAATTGGTTGGTTAAGCTATATTCGTTGAGCATGGTCCTAGCGGCTTCTTGAAGGGTTCTATTTTTCCTTTCAACTATCTCGTTTTGTTCGGGGGTTCTTGGGCAGAAAAATTCATGAATATAGCCATTTATCTTGCATAACTTGTTAAACTTTTGATTTTCAAATTCTCCCCCATGATCGCTTCTTATTCTTTTAATTTGGGTATCTTTTTGATTTCCTAGCATTTTGCATAATTTGTTAAATGAGTCAAATGTTACATCTTTAGTTTTTAGAAATCTAACCCAGGTGAATCTAGAGTAATCATCAATAATTACTAATCAGTATCGATTTCCGCTTAGTGACTTGGCTCCATGAGAATCAAATAGGTCTAGGTGTAGGAGCTTAAGTGTGGCTTGGGTTAAGTCTGATTGAGTGGATTTGTTGTTGATTTTGTTTGTTTACCTTGTTGACATGGGTTACAGATTGAATTTTCAAAGTTTTTAATTTTTGGAATTCCCCTAACTAGTCCATTTTGAATTACTTTAGAAATTAATTTTATATGAGTATGACCTAGTCTCCTATGCCAAAGGTTAGTTTCTTCAAGTTGGGTCAAAAGAAACTTAGGTGTTGATGGTAGATTAATAATATAGATATTATTTTTCCTAACTCCCTTAAGGGTTATTTTTGAGTCATGTAAGTTCATAATAAGGCAGTCAGAGTTGGTAAAGGTGACTACGTAACTAGTATCACATAACTGGCAAATGCTTAGCAAGTTAAATTTAAAATTATCAATTAATAAAACCTTTTTGATAATAAAATTAGAATTTAACTAGGTATTACCTACCCCAATTACCTTAAGTGTGGCATTATTGTCAAATGCCACTGAGCCTAGGTTTTTGTACTTAATTTTAGTGAACTTGAATTTATCCCCAGTCATATGTCTGGAGCATCTACTATCCAACATCTACTGGTCTAAACCATTGTGTTCCTACACATAAAGTATTTTGATTTAGATCCATTTATGTATAGGTACAAGGATAGTTTGATTGAATTTCACTGCCTAGTTTGTCTCACCTAGTCTGGGATATCAGTCAAGTTATTCCTATGAGTTCTTGTTGTGAGATAGATTTTCAAATTGATAAATTAAATGTTTGTAAATATAAAGTTTAATTTTGAAAAATATTAAGTTTGATTTTTGAAAATGTTAAATTAAATTTTGAAAATATTAAGTTTGATTTTTAAAAGTGTAAAACTTAATTTTAAAAAAAAATCTTAAGTTGAATTTTTGCAAAATGTTTAATTTTGATTTGAATTTTAATTAGGTTTAATTAAAGGTAAAATCAATGGTAAAATTAATTGGGTTGGTTGAGTTGGTCTACATTATTAGGTCCTAAGCATCTCACTCATTTCTAAGTGACAAAATAGTTATCTTTATCTATTTTGTGAGATGCATTAATTTTATCTTGGTTTTATGTTGACACTATGATTTAATTGAAACTTGTGTTAGATTTAGGTTTAACAATTAATAATTTGAAACTGAATTTCGATAATTGGCTTCCAGGTCTTGGCGAGGCACAGAGACCTTCTTTGGTCATAGCCTTATTGGATCATCAACCCTTTCCTAGACAAAGTCTTTTAAAGAAATTTCATTCTCAACTTACTTATTAAGAAACCCTGGTCTAACTAGTTGAGGATTTATCGAGGTAGCTTCGGTTAGTTCCACCTGACTAATAGAACCAAATAAGCTTCGCCTTACCCTACTTGACTTTTTAGACAAGTTTCCCTAACGTACTATCATCTCACCCCGCGCTAATACTGTTGGGACCGGGTGCATGTCGACAAGGATACGAGTTCGTAAAATTCAAAATTTTTACGTGCAGCGGAAGAATTTGCATAAAATAATTTCCTAAATTATTTTAACTTCGTATCTAGCATGCAACCTTACATTGTGTTGACATAATCATAAAATAAAACTTTGCGAAAAAGTAAACAAATTTACCAAGTACCTCTCGTAACTCGAAGTAAGGGACGAGATCCAACCGTAGCATCCCTTGGAAGCTCCGCCTCTATTCGCGTCCACGCCGAGTTCTCTTCGGGATGACTTCGCAAAGTCACGAGTTTTATACCGACGAGAACTACTAGATTCTCGAAAGGCACAACTAGATGAACAAGAGAGGAAAGATAGGAAACTAACCAACGAAGTAACGGAATCGAATTCCGAGAAAAGAGGAGTCGCTATCCGCTTCTTCTTCTTCGTGTTCGGGTTCTCCTTCTTCTTCTTGAAGCTCACGGCCTCCACCACCTTGGATGTAGGTTGGGCGCCGGCCCTAGGGGAGCTAGGGTGGGCGCCGGCCCTAAGGGAAGAGAGGGAGAAGGAGGAGAGGAGAGATTAAGAGAGAGAGGGAGAGAATAATTAATCTCTTAATTAGGAATAAGGGCTAGCCTTTGGTTCCTTTATATAGTAGCAACTCCTTTGCTAAGTCTCCCTCTAAACCGAATTAACGGATTTAACGGAATTAGTTATAAGAAATTTATCTTATAAATTTTCTTATTAATTATTCCGTTTAAACCGAGTCTTTATTATAAACTAATTTATAATAAAACTAATTCTTTTTCTCTTTAAATTATGGAATAAATTTTTATAAGAAATTTATAAACTTTCTTATTATGGAAAAATCAATTCATAATTGATTTTATAAAATTAAAATAAACCAATTCATGGATTATTTTAATCTTCCATAAAAGAATAAATTTCTATAAATTTTATTTATATAAATTTCTTTATACAAATTTATTCATCCATAATTTATAAAATAAATAGCACTAGATTTATTTTATTAATTAAACCAAAATTAATTGGTTTTCTCCTCTTATTTGGCCGGCCACCAAAGGGGGTTTTGACACCCTCTTTGGCCGGCCAAACCAACCCGAACCGCCGCGAATTAAACTCATTTAATTCGCCCAAAAAGCCTTCAAAAGACTTAGCCATTTTTAGCTTCCATTGCGCCTCTGACTAACTCAGATTCGACTTATTTCTCTTGATCGAAAAATCCAATTTTCAACTCGTTTTAAATCCCTCGGATTACTCGTAGTGCGTGTGACTAAATAGGCTTTCGATTTATGTTGGCCGTCTATAATTTAACTAATTATAGAACGATCATGAGTGGCACCTAGTAGTACATCATGATCCCCAATTAATCGAAAGATCAACGGTTTGATCTCAGAAGAAATTATTCTGAAACCCTTCAGCAGCTCTAATGAATCGTGCCCCATTCCCTTCACCACCTTATACCCACTTGGTTCAGGACACGGTCAATGGTGTCAGTCCCCACTAGGCTGACTACGTCACACCTAGCCCAAGTAATGTCTTTCTCGTCCTTTGGATTTCTAATTACTCTCATGTATTTAAGAGACTCACACTCTTAACATGATATGCTCTGGCCAGAGGCTTTGAGTAACAATCCGACGATAGGCCTGGGTATACATCTCCTCGCAAGGAGTGGTGAATCCTTTGTAGGCTGTTCAAACATCTTCGAGCACTTCGGCTTATACCCGATCATCCTGGGTCCACACCTCTTTGGAGATGCTTGCTTAAGATGTCAAAGTATAAGTCTCCATGACCAAGATGACTTGAACACCGCAAGTCAAAGGAACATCGCACTTAAGCCACAGTAAGATCTTCATTGACATATCTATATGTAGATTCCCATATGAAGTCTTACAGCTAGTCACTCCAATGAACTAGTTCCCTTAACTAGCATCCATGTTTATCTCCGGACATCCCAATGTCACCAGCCAGTGAGAATCAGCTGATTAGAGAATAACCCATGCTAGTCTCAACAGAATTGATAATGTCCGTATTTATCAATTCATCGACTAGGGATATTTCCAACACTTCACATTTGCACATTTAGAGATAATCACTAGTTGTGATCCCATCACAAATTCTCTTATGCTGTGAATTGTATGGCGGACATTCAGTAGATGAGTTTAAGATCCCAATCAAATACACAAACATGTATACTCAAATAGTGAATTATCATTTATTGAAATAAATGTTTACAATCATAAGGCGATTGCCTTAGGACACTTCTCTCATATCACTAACAAATACTAGGTTGAGCAAGTTTCAATTACGTCAGATCCTTATCTAGCCATTCATAAGCCTAAGCATAATATTCTTGCAAAAAAATACAATAACCAAGCATCAAGCAGAAAACAGATAAATGATTAATCTAATTATAAAAATGGTTTTAATATTGACTCCCCCTGGACTAAAGCCTCAGTATGGGTTAGGCAAGATGTGAATCTTGTCCTTGGGAATCCAATATTGGTTTGGTTCGGCTTGATTTGTCAAGCATAATTTTGGGGCCCATGCTTGGACTCGAGTTTTACTTGGGTTCAACATCGAGTAGTAAGACCTATATCGTGAGTTGGTTCGATAACCAAGTCCGGATCGGTTCAGAACTGATTTTTTGCTTTCCAAGAATCATGTCAAGACTCTTGGAATCCAAAGAAAATCGTTCCAATGCAACTCTTAGTTCCTTCACTTGAGATTTCAGGGAGGAATTCTCCTCTTCAAGTTTTTGGGCTTGAGTGGAGGTTCCTTCCTGAACTGGTTCAGACAAGGGACTAGAGTTGACTCCCTCTTTCAGGAGTTTGACTTCCTGTCGGAGGGACTTGACCCTAATGTTGGCTTTGGCCAACTTACAAGATATATAAGATATTAAATCATAAAGCTGAGATTCAGGGTAACCTCTTACTGTTATTTGTCCATCTTTCGAAATTGAAAGTCTTCCGGTTCCGACATTCTCTTCCGCTTCCGACTCTGATTCGTTGTCGAGATTCTCCGAAGTAGTCAGCGTGAGGAGGTTGACGTGTGGTACTTCTTCTTCTTCTTCTGAAGAGGATTCTCCCCACGTAGCTTTGAGAGCCTTCTTCCTCCTATTCTTCTTGTTTTCCTTTAAGCTGTGACACTCTGATTTGAAGTAGCCCTTCTTGTTGCACCCATAACAGGTGACTTCACTTTTGGCTTTCTGGTTGGTAGAGAGTTCAGTTGGATCATCCTTTTTCTGGTTCGCCTTCTTCTTCATTTGTCCTTTGATCATTTTATATTGACTTTGGGCCATTTGGACCAGCTTTGGATAGTTGATTCCTTCGTCGTCAGACTCTGAGTCAGAATCTGACTCGAGTATCGTTGGCACCTTCTTCTTCTTTTGCTTTGCAAGGGTTTTCCTGCAAAAAAAGCTAACCCTTTCTCGACCATTGAGGCGTTAGTTTGTTCGTGGAGTTCTAATTCAGAAAATAATTCATTTAATTTGATATATGAAGGCTTCCTAGAAACCATGTAAGCATCTACCATCGATGCCCACAAAGAATTTCTTAGGAACAAGTTTAGGGTATACCTGATTAGATCACGATTTTCTACCTTGTGACCTATCGTGTGCAGACCATTCATAATTTCTTAGATGCTTGCGTGTAGCTGAGTGGCTATTTCTTCATCTTGTATTTTGATTGTGTATGGTTTGTTGAGGAGGAGGTCTCTCTTGCTGATTCTTGTGTCCGTCATCCCCTCGTGCATCTCGATCAACTTATTTCACAGTTTTTTAGCACTATTGAATGGGTCGACACGGTTGAGTTCTCCTTTCGTCAGTCCACACTGGAGAGTTTGAGTGGCTTGCGTCCGCTTCTATCTTTTCCTTGAGTGAAGCGTCCCACTCAGAGTATCCTTGGATTTCTCCTTACGCGTTTTTTGGGATCTCCAGTTTAGACTGGATGATGATCCTCATTTCCACCTGAGTTTTCAGGTGGACCTCCATTCTACTCTTCCAGTAGGAAAAATCCTCACCGGAGAATAGAGGAGGGCGCGCGGTACTGTAGCCTTCTTGGATGACCATTTACTATTCCTGAAAAAATCAAAAACAAGAAGACTCATTCCAAGACTTTGTCTTGGACTAGTATTGTGGTGTATACAAAAACTTAAAAACAATTCAAGTGGTGTTGCCCCAACCTCGAAGAACGAAGAAAAATAGAATAATTTTCTTTAAAAAATAAACAAAAAAAATCAATTATGAAAAACTGCTCAGTTAGCGGTTTCACCAAGGTTGAGCAACCTGCTCTGATACCACTTGTGGGATCGTTGTAATCGATAGGGGGTGAATAGCGTTTACGTCAAATTTTCGGAATAATCAGAACACAGTGGAAGAATTGAAAGCACAACACTAACACGTTTCTTTTTTACTTGGTTCGGAGTCTTTGATGACTCCTACTCCAAGGCCCACGGTCCTTGACCGTTTTCATTGGGCAATTCTATAAGTCGAAAAAGTATTACAAAATTTGTAAGTCGAGTACAAAATTTAAGAAGCGAATAAAATATACCGACAACACTGGAAGGATCATAAAATTTCTTGGGCGGTGTGTCGTCGATCTTGATCATTTGCAGCATGGAAGAACTCGAGCACGAAAGGAGTTTGAAGATCATTGGAGTGCTTGAGTTTCTAGAAAGCCTCTTTTCGTTGAATGACAATTGATATTGGAAGCAAATGGGTGAACCCCCTTTTATATGCAGTTCTCGGGCACCTGAGGCTTATGGGGCTCCTGCCACGTGAGTGAACTTGGCGTGTGCTTATCCACAGACTCAGCCAAACACCTATCCTCTGGTCTTGGGCGCCTGATGGCTCACGGGCGCCTGAGTTGCTGATGTGGCAACCTGCCAGCTCAGCTGAACTCACCCGCTGGAAAACAGCCATCTAGGGCGCCTGATAACTATCAGGCACCTGGATTCTCGGGCGCCTGAGCCCTCTTAGGCGCCTGGGATGCAGCAGTAAACACCTTCACTCCTGCAATCAGGGTTAGTCCAAGAACAGTACAAAGATAAATACTAAGTATATGAATCAAAGCCGGAGCTGTCTTGATTCTGACTTTGGATTTCAAAATAAAATTCTAGGTCGAACCGACGCCTACTATTCCCTCTTCCGGGAAACACATCCTCACCTACTCCTCTCAGGAGAAATTACCTTTTGCCAACCGACTCCTCCAGTTGGACATTTGCTCGACCTCCGAGACTGCCATATCTCGAGACGTTCATTCCTCGACCCGCCTCTACATCTGTCGCAACTCTCGCTCAGCTAAGACTCCTATCCAATCTTCCGGATCAGGACTTTGTTGCCTAGTCCATGACTAGGACTTTTTGCCCAACCCTCGGCCAGATCTTCTTTGCCCAGTCATCGACCTGGACTTCTTGCTCAACCCTGCAGGTCAAGACTTGTGCCTAGGTGTACTAGGACTTTCCTACACACTTGGTAAAGTTATCAGATAACAATACATACTTAACTTTGAACCTTTTGCCATTATCAAAACCAGGTTCGATCTGTTGCTTCCAGCACCAACAACAAGCAAGTGTCACGCCCTGAGACCCAGGAGTTGCTGATCCAAAAGAAAATCGGACAGCACCTCCCCTATCCGGCGGACAATTTACGCATACATACAAATATCCATACAACCCACGCAGTATATATTTGGCCTCAGGCCTAAAAATCAAGACAGAACATAAAATAAAATATAGTAAACCATACCTGACTGCGGACCGATCCGACATACGACAAAACAACAAATACATAAACCCCTTAGGACACACAACAACACTCCCAAGATATATACGAAACCAATAACTAAATATGAAAACATAGGCACTACTACGTACAAAACAAAACTTTATCGTTGCAATGAGTAGGGACTGGCTGCTGGGCTCTTCTGGCGACTCCAAGTATCTCAACCTGAAATAGAAACATAGGCAACGGTGTGAGTCCAAACCAACTCAGCGGACACCTAAACAGATATGCATAGTAAGTTATACTAACAATAAGAGTTACGTTGATACAGTCTCATATGAACAATAGAAAAGGGTATACACTGAAGATACTGAATGTAGGTACATACTAGAATCCATCTATCCTACAAAGGGGTGAAATAAATCCCTATAGCACATGTATAACACATAATCCAAGGTAAATAGATCTCCAGTATATGCATGTCAATCAAATGTAGAAATCAAATGCAGCAAGCAATGCACAATGCAAAATATGCACATGATGCAATGATATGTGCCACCCCTAACACCAGTCAGATCATCGTCCACATGTCATAAATGAACGTCCGAGTGGATAGGGCGATGACAACTGTACGCACCCTGCTATCACTACTCCTGAGTGACAGAATGGACAGGATGCTGGCGGAGGTCACTCTCCTACCCCAAGCAATGGGAGAGTCTCGCTCTCATTTTCTCGTATCTTAGGACGAGAAGGGATCCTTGGCTGCTACCACGCACCGCAACTGTTGAGATCTCCCAGCACCAAAACACAAAAATGCAGCGGAAACAAGATCCCTCGAGCATCCATGCGAAAGAAAACTTATACAAAGTTCATCTAACTAATAGATTTATCTAAGGTGTATACCTTTGAAGCGTACCCTTCGCTTATCCCGCTCGTCTAAGATGCGCTGAATCTCTTGCACGTTCAAATGTCCGTGCCTCTATTTGTATCCACATGGACACGATCTCTCAACTTTGGGAAGAACTATCTTAGTTGTGCTAGCAACTTGAGGTAGTTCACAAGACCACCAAGAACCCAACAAGGGTTTCGGCCAAGGAGGAGAAGAGGAAGAAGAGAGGAAGGGAAGAAGAGAAAGACAAATCCTTCTCATTCAAAATGACTAGACTCTCTATTATACTCATCCCATGAATATGAAGAGTCTTTTGTCTCTTTGACTTCCCTTCATTAAAGCCAAGAAAAGAGCACGTCTTTTCATGTGACTCTTCACCTTCTCTTCATCCAATGAAGAGAGACTTTTCTCTTTCTTTCATTAAACACTTTAATGAATTTCCCCATGCAATTCCGACCGGGCCTCTCGGGCGTCTGATCAGGACTCTCGACCAAATCTGTCGAGCAAGTTGCCGAGCTCCCGACCCAGTCTGCAGAGCTCCCGACCCAGTCTGTCGAGCGTCGAGATCCCGACCCAGTCTGCCGAGCGCCAAGCTCCCGAACTAGTCTCCCGAGTTCCCAACTCGAGCTCTCGATCAGATCTCCCGATCAGATCTCCCGAGTTCCCAACTCGGGCTCTCGATCAGATTTCTCGATCAGATCTCCCGAGTTCCCAACTCGGGCTCCCGATCAAACTTCCCAATCAGATCTCCCAAGTTCCCAACTCGGGCACCCAATCTGACTTCTCGAGTGGATCTCCCGAGTTCCTAACTTTGGCACCCGATTTGACTTCCCGAGTGGATCTCCCAAGTTCCTAACTCGGGCTCCCGATCTGACTTCCCGAAGCATCATGTCCTTAGTGTGTGACCCAATAGGTTCTCGTGACGTTGGCAATGCGCCTAAACACTTTAGACACATATGCAATGAGTGGCATCTAGCAATGCAACATTGCTACCCAAGTAACAAGAAAAGTCGAGATCCGACTAAACCTCTGTGACTATGATAATGTATGACCTTGTTCTTCTATCCTTGATATCTAGATTGACCAATGAGGCATAGACCGTGTCATCCTCGATCAATCTTTGTGTTTCTTGATCCCCGATTAGACTCACTCAAACAAATAAGCTCAATATCTCATATTGACTCATTTGAGCATGGTCATGTGTTTTAGTAGTCCTACTCGATCAAGGGGCCCACAGATATCACTCCCGTCATACGGGAGGGATAGATCCCATATACATCACTCACATCCCTCCGCATAATTCATTACATATCTAGTGACCGCCTTTATAGTCCACCCTGTTACGGGTGACGTTTGACAATACCAAAGTACATAACTCCTTATGTAGGGAACCGTAGTGACTTCAGGTCTAAGGACTATTCATACTAATAGTCACATGAGAAAGTTTATGACACTCATATGACAATCTATGAAACTTTCTCATAGCGGGTCAATTTAGTACACATTCTCTAATATATATCCATGTGTCAACTTGATATCACATATCATGACTTGTGAGCTCAAGTCACCAATTGACCTACATGCTAGTCTGCATGCATTAATATTATCCCTGAATATTAATGCTTGACTAGGAATAATTTAGTGTAGTGTTCTCTACATTATCTCACTATCGATTCAACCAATCGATATAATGTAGATAAGAACCTACTACACAAGAACATTATTATACTTAGTTATTTGGCACAAAATACAGTAAGTATAATAACCAAACATGCCTTTAATAATGATAGTATATGATACAAAAAGTCTCAAGTCAATATCACATAATTGGCACTAGGGCTCCTACTAACATGAACCACCCTCCAAATAGTGAACGTGCGGAGCAATACAGGGCAAATGCACACACTCAATGGCAACCACTATCCCTGAGTGGATGTGTGTGCATATCCTCTTGTAACTGACGATGGGCTCAGACTACATAGGAGCCAATGATCGTCAGCATGCAACAATGCAAGGATGGTGCATGACCCAAACACATACAACACCACCAATTCCTCAACTAACACGTCAGTGTGCTAGGTATAGGTCTGAATCCTACATCATGGGATACAAGTAACCTACTAGGTATACTGGCAAGGTAACTAGAGATCCATAAATGTCAAATGCCAAAAGGACATATGTAGCGACCCGCCTCCTCTGCCTTAGACGAATCGTTACTTCTGTCTACTTCTCGACTCTAATGCACGACTAAAGAAAAATGCGGAAATCTTTTTTTTTCTTTTAAATTCATCTAAGAATGATATTCTAACTTAAGTAGTCATGCATGATACCATGTCACACTTTCTTTCTCAAAAACTCGTAAGATGAAACTTATTGAAACTTGCCTCGCCCAACTCAACTTTCGGGTATCAGTCGACTGATACTGTATCAGTCGACTGATAAGCCTGAAAACAGAATTTTCAGATTTCGGCACTTGCTTCAAAACTCCACCAAACCTATACTTTCGAGCCAAATAGAATCATGACACCATTTCTATACTCCATGCCAGTTTTCCAATCAATTTAGCCAATCAAAATGAATCCATAACCTTGAAATTAGGACTTTTGCGGAAGAAAATAAGCTATTCAAGTTTATATGAACTTTAACATTAGAGTTTGTACCAATCTTGACTCCTATGCATTCATAACACCAAATACATGTTCTATAACCTTGCTAAAGCATTGTGAAATGTGAATGCAACTCTTCTAAACATATTTAAGCAATAAAACTCGATTCAAAGAGAAATTAATACTATCTTGGCACATGCATCTATATTTCTAACAAAGTATCAATATTTCCAACTACTCACACTTCTACTCATCCAATGCAATCATAAGGATATATATGCTAAATGAAATGACATGGAATCTTTACTCTAAGAAATTGAGCATGTAAAACTATTCAAAGCTTAAATGTTCGCTAAACTCCATAAAGCAAGAACTTGAAATTTGAATAAACTATAACATTGTAATTCAAATAACTAAATTGTCTCGTCTCAAAGATCTCTCCAAAATCAGCCACCACATACACTTTACTCAGCACCGCCTCGTCGCCTTCCTTCAAAATTGCTTGCCTTTACCTTTATCTGCAGTAAGAGGAAATGCAACTAGTAAGCAAAAAGCTTAGTAAGTACTATCTAGCTCACAAAATCTCGAAATGTGCAAACATGCTTCTTGAACAATATGAAAATCATATGAGATACTTATATGCTTGAAAGAAAACTAAGAACATGTATAACTCAAAACATGCATACTCAAGCATTAATAAATCTCAATTTACTTTTCTTGGCTCAACTTGAAACTTTAGCTATTCTTTAACTTTTTGAAAACTCTTTAAACTTTAGAAACTTTGCTAAAGCATATACTTGAAAATAATAATCACTTGGATCCACTGAAGACGTAAGTACCATCTCATGCGCGTTCCCTAAAAGGTTGGGGTAGCGAGCCACCAATCCTAATAGAGCAGACCTTGGTCTACCAGGGCCAAGACCTTGGAATTGGACACCTGGATTTCTTTAACGACGCCCTTGGACGCCGGGTACTGGCCTTAGAAAATAAAATAGCTTTTCTTTCTTTTCTTTCTTATCTGTAAATGCCTTGGCATTTTCTCGAGCACCTTGCGTGCTAAAATCCCTAAGTCTTGACTTTTGGGGATTTCTTAAGGCCTTGGCCTTTTCTTTTCTTATCTTTATCTTCTCTTTTCTTTTCTCATAGCTTTTCTTGGACCCTAATCTCATATAGGGCACTCAATAAAATATATAAGTATATAATGAACTAAGATCACATGCAAAAATCTTAACAAGAAGTAAATATCTCTTTTAAAAACTTTTAAGGGAAGTTCTTGCGGAAAAACCGCCTCTTACTGCAGGTGAGCAGTACTTACATTGATATCTTGGACTTACAACCAAGATTGACGTCTAGGGCTCGGAAGAAAATTGAGATCTCGGAGAATTCTTCGCGCCTACGCGTTCCTCTCGTCGCGGGGATCCCGAATATTGGAATATCTCTCGGAGGAGAGCCTTGGCCGGCCCTCTAGGGCTTGATGTGGTGTCGCCCAAGAGAGGAGAGGGGAAAGGAGTCGGCGCAAGGTGCTGGGCGAGGGAGAGAAAGGGTTTAGGTTGAGAGAAAATAAAATTTCTCTCTTTAATTATCTATTTATACTTATGGGGCGAATTTACCTAATTATACCTTATCTATTGTTTCGCCCAACTTATTTCAGCAAAACCAACCAGCCCAACTGGTCGCGCGCGTGCTTACTCTTTCGGTGGTCGTGGGTTCGAACCCGATGCTGCCCTTAAACGTTTTTTTTTAAATATACTAAACGGACTCGGAAAATTCCATAAAAATATTCTAAAAATCCCTAAAAATATCTATAATATTTCTAAACTATTTTTAAATAATTCTAAGGACTTTAAGAACTAAAAATGGGAATTTTGGGGCGTTACAATCCCCCATACCTTATGAAAAGTTCGTCCTCGAACTTAGAATAATTCTGTATATCTCTCTCTCATGCTGTCCTCACGTTCCCAAGTAGCCTCTTCATGCTTTTGATTCTGCCAGATGACCTTCACTAGTGGCACTTCTCTGTTTCTTAATCTTTTAACTGCTTTGTCCACTATCTGTGTCGGTCTGCTCTCATAACTAAGATCTTCTTGGATCTGTACTGACTGAGGCTGAATCACTTGGCTAGGGTCGTGAATACACTTCTTTAGCATGGAGACATGGAATGTACTGTGGATAGCTGACATATCCTCTGGTAAGTCCAACTCATATGCTACCTTACCAACCCTCCTTATGATCTTGTAGGGTCCTATGTAGCGAGGACTTAGCTTACCCTTTTTACCAAATCTCATCACTCCCTTCATAGGAGCGACCTTGAGAAATACTGAATCTCCAACTTGGAATTCCAGTGGCCTACGGCGTGTGTCAGCATAACTTTTCTGTCTACTCTGGGCAGTCTCAATCCTCTGGCGGATCGTCTGGATAGCCTGAGTGGTCTCATCTATAAGCTCAGTCTGGCTGTCTAGTCCTGACTCCATCTCTTTCTTCTCACCAGCTTCTTGCCAACATATGGGTGATCTGCATTTCCTGCCATACAATGCCTCATAAGGTGCCATCCTGATGGTGGCCTGATAGCTATTGTTGTAGGCAAACTTAGCTAAGCATAGGAATTTGCACCAACTGCCTTTAAAGTCCAACGCACAAGCCCTGAGCATGTCTTCTAAAATCTGATTTACTCTCTCTGTTTGTCCATCTGTCTGGGGATGGAAAGCTGTGCTGAACTGAAGTCTGGTGCCTAGGGCGTCCTGAACACACCTCCAAAAATGGGAGATGAACCGCCCATCTCTGTCAGAAACGATCGACTTCGGAACTCCGTGAAGCCTGATTATTTCTCTCACGTACAGCTGTGCTAACTGCTCTACCGAATGCGATAACTTGATGGCTAGGAAGTGGGCAGACTTGGTCAATCTGTCCACTATCACCCATATTGCATCGTGCCCATGGGTGGTCCTTGGGAGACCTGTGATAAAATCCATGGATATCTCTTCCCACTTCCACTCTGGAATGGGAAGAGGCTGCAGAACTCCTCCTGGTCTCTGGTGTTCTGCTTTGACTCTCTGGCAGGTCAAGCAGGTACTGATATATCTGGCCACGTCTCGCTTGAGTCCAGACCACCAGAATCCTTTCTTTAAATCTTGATACATCTTGGTAGAACCAGGATGCATAGAGTACGGGGTACTGTGGGCTTCTTCTAAAATATTCTTTCTTAGCTCCTCATCATTGGGGACGCAAAGGCGGTCTCCAAGATAGAGTATGCCACTATCTGATACTCGAAACTCTGAATTTTCTGCCTCTTGGATCCCCTGCTTGATCTTCTGGATTTCTGGGTCTTGACTTTGCTTTCTTTGTATATCCACAAGCAGGGTTGACTCTAGAGTCAGTGCAGAAAGTTGCCCAACTATTACTTCGACTCCAAAATCCTTTATTTCTTTCTGAAGTGGTAGAGACAGTGATGATAGGGACATCAGTGTTGCACAGGATTTTCTGCTCAGTGCATCTGCCACTTTATTAGCTTTACCTGGGTGGTAGAGGATTTCACAGTCATAATCTTTGACCAACTCTAGCCACCTGCGCTGCCTCATATTCAGATCCTTCTGAGTGAAGAAGTACTTCAAACTCTGATGGTCTGTGAAGATTCTGCACTGCACTCCATACAGGTAGTGTCTCCAAAGCTTCAGTGCAAAAACCACAGCTGCTAGCTCAAGGTCGTGTGTAGGGTAATTCTTCTCATAGTCCTTGAGCTGTCTGGAGGCATATGCTATTACTTTACCGTCTTGCATGAGGACAGCTCCAAGGCCCATCTTGGATGCATCACTGTAGATGTCAAAGGCCTTGTCACTCTCTGGAACAGTCAGGATGGGAGCACTAGTCAATCTTTTCTTCAGTTCTAGGAAGCTGTGCTTGCATTTATCTGACCACTCAAACTTCTGATTCTTTCTGGTCAGGGCTGTGAGTGGAGAGGCTATTCTGGAAAAGTCCTCCACAAATTTTCTGTAATATCCTGTCAGGCCTAAGAAGCTTCTGATTTCACTGGCATTCTTGGGTTGACTCCAGTTACTAACTGCTTCAATCTTGGCTGGGTCTACCATAATACCTTCCTTGGAAATAATGTGGCCTAGGAAGGCCACCTGATCAAGCCAAAACTCACACTTTGAGAATTTGGCGTACAACTCCTTCTGGTGTAAGGTTTGCAACACTATCTTCAGGTGTTCTTCATGTTCTTTCCGAGTCTTTGAATACACTAGGATATCATCAATGAAGACAATGACGAACTTGTCCAGAAAGTCCTTGAACACTCTATTCATTAGATGCATAAACGTCGCAGGGGCGTTTGTCACTCCAAAGGGCATGACCACAAACTCATAGTGCCCATATCTTGTACTGAAAGCAGTCCTTGGCACATCACTCTCCTTCACTCTGAGCTGATGGTAACCTGATCGCAGATCTATCTTGGAGAACACTGTGGCTCCCTTCAGCTGATCAAATAAATCATCTATCCTTGGCAAAGGATATCTGTTCTTGATGGTTACCTTATTCAAAGCTCGATATCTATGCACATTCGCATAGATCCATCTTTCTTCTGACAAATAGTACAAGAGCTCCCCAAGGTGAATGACTAGGGCGGATGAAACCCTTGTCAAGCAGCTCTTGCAATTGTTCTTGTAATTCTTTAGTTCTGCTGGTGCCATGCGATAAGGTGCCTTCGAAATTGGGTTGGTTCCTGGGGCCAACTCAATTTCAAAACTCAAATTTTCCCGAAATTGGGTTGGNTGAATACACTAGGATATCATCAATGAAGGCAATGACGAACTTGTCCAGAAAATCCTTGAACACTCTATTTATTAGATCCATAAACGTCACAGGGGCGTTTGTCACTCCAAAGGGCATGACCACAAACTCATAGTGCCCATATCTTCTACTGAAAGCAGTCCTTGGCACATCACTCTCCTTCACTCTGAGCTGATGGTAACCTGATCGCAGATCTATCTTGGAGAACACTGTGGCTCCCTTCAGCTGATCAAATAAATCATCTATCCTTGGCAAAGGATATCTGTTCTTGATGGTTACCTTATTCAAAGCTCGATAATCTATGCACATTCGCATAGATCCATCTTTCTTCTTGACCAACAGTACAGGAGCTCCCCAAGGTGAATGACTAGGGCGAATGAAACCCTTGTCAAGCAGCTCTTGCAATTGTCCTTGTAATTCTTTCAGTTCTGCTGGTGCCATGCGATAAGGTGCCTTCGAAATTGGGTTGGTTCCTGGGGCCAACTCAATTTCCCGATTGGGAGGGAGTCCTGGTAACTCTTCAGGAAACACCTCAGGATAGTCACAGACTACCCTCACTTCTTCTCTCTTCAATCCTTCTCCTTGACTTGCATCCACTATATGAGCTAGAAAACCAGAGCACCCCTTCTCTAACATTCTCTGAGCTTGTAAGGTAGATAGGAACCTATTTATCTTTCTCCTTGGGTCTCCAATAAACTCAAATGAAGGTTCTGCTTCCGGTGTGAACTTGACTTTTCTCTTGCGGCAGTCTATAGAAGCATTATACTTGCTCAAGAAGTCCATTCCTAAAATGACATCGTAATCCTTCATTTCAAGGACTACCAAGTCACTGTAGAGCTCTCGGTTGGAAATCTAGATTGATACTGCCCTTAGCCTCTCAGTAGAGGCCATCACTTCCCCTGACGGTAAGGTTGTTAAGAACTTCATCGTTCAACCTTTCTAGTGGCCTTTATACTGTTTAAGTAGTGCTTAGTGATCAAAGCACTACTTATTAGTTCTTCGGAGGTTTGCAGCCTCTTAACACCGCTAGCCCCCTTTAACGCTATCTCCGGCCTTAACATCTTGAGCATTAGCCTAACTATCTCTTTTTCCGTGCTAACTAGCTCTGGGCACAGATGAGCTAACCGCTTAAACATCTTCACTGCTTCATCCACGGATAGTTCTCCTTGTCTGAACTCCGTGAATTCATCATAATGCTTGTTGGTTACTTGCATGTGAAAGTATTCTTCGAAGAACTCAGTCTCGAAGTCGGCCCATGTCATCTGGCTGACATTTCTCTTGACCTTGACTCTCTTCCACTATATTCTAGCATCTCCCGTAAGGCAGAAAGATGCATACTTTATCTTCTCTACCTCATGCCAGTCCAGTAGCCCTACTATTCTTTCCAACGTTTTGAACCATGCTTAAGCATCCCATGGTTTGCTTGTGCCTGGGAAGTTCCCTGGCTTCAGTTTCTTCTACTGAATGAGGTACGCTTCTTGCCTTACCCCCCTTGCCAGACTACAGATGTAATCGATGGGTCTTCGATCACAACTGGTGCCACTACATTCGCCACCGGCGAGGTAATAATAACGACCTGCTAGTTAGCCATCCTAGTGGCAATAACTTGCTGTTGTTCTGCTAACTGTCTCTGTAACTGAGCCACCACGTCTAAGAGATTTGGTGGGGGTACTGACTCTGTTGCCTCTTGCCCACTAGGAGCTTGCTCCTCGTTTTGGGCCTTTCTAGGACGTCCTCAAATGTATAACTTAACACTTAATGGTCATGTTCCCAAACTTGCTTTAGGATATAACAAGACCTTGGTCTTGATTCTTATCTCATTTCTTAGTCCTAGAACTCGTTCTAGGGCTTAGTAAGACCTCGGTCTTACTCAAAACTTTTATCAAGCACCTTGCGTGCCGAAATCCCAAAACTTACTTTTGGGCAAATCAAGTAAGTACTTAAGCATTTCTCTAATGTCCATGCTAGGGATTAAACATGATTCCGTGATACTAAGGTATTAAACATGCTTCCTTGTTCTATGCACATATGAGTAAGTACTTAAGCATTTCTCTGTACTGCAATTAAATAAAGGAGCAATAGAAAAACTGAAACTTAAAGCTTTCTTACTTGAAGACGGCAAGGTTAATGCTGATGTGTGTGTGATGCTGGAGAATGGGAACTGCTCTGATACCACCTGTAGCGACCCGCCTTCTCCTGCCTTAGACGGATCGTTACTTTTGTCTGCTTCTCGACTCTAATGCACGACTAAAAATGCGGAAATCTTTTTTTTTCTTTTTAATCTATTTAAGAATGATATTCTAACTTAAATAGTCATGCATGATACCATGTCACACTTTCTTTCTCAAAAACTCATAAGAGAATACTTATTGAAACTTGCCTCGCCCAACTCAGCTTACGGGTATCAGTCGACTGATACTGTACCAGTCGACTGATAAGTCTGAAACCTGTTTTTCATATTCGAAGCCTTGTTTCAAAACTCCACCAAACCTATACTTTCGAGCCATATAAAATCATGACACCATTTCTATACTCTATACCAGTTTTCTAAACAATTTAGCCCATCAAAACGAATCCATAAACTTGAAATTAGGACTTTTGCGGAATTTAGCAAGTTATGAAAAATCTACATAGACTTTAAGCTAGAGTTTGTACCAAACTTAACTTCTAACCATTGAAACTCATCACACAAAATTCTGAAACATCCCCAAGGCATTATCAAATGAGAAAGCAACTTTTCTAAACATACTTAAGCAATTAAAACTTGATTCAAAGGGAAGTTAATACTATCTTGGCACATGCATCTATTTCTCTAACAAAGTATCAATATTTCAAACTACTCACACTTCTACTCATCCAATGCAATCATAAGGATATGTATGCTAAATGAAATGACCTGGAATCTTTACTCTAAGAAATTGAGCATGTAAAACTATCCAAAGCTTAAATGTTCGCTAAACTCCATAAAGCAAGAACTTGAAATTTGAATAAACTAAAACATTGTAATTCAAATAACTAAATTGTCTCGTCTCAAGGATCTCTCCAAAATCAGCCACCACACACACTTTACTCAGCACCGCCTCGTCGCCTTCCTTCAGAATTGCTTGCTTTTACCTTTATCTGCAGTAAGAGGAAATGCAACTAGTAAGCAAAAAGCTTAGTAAGTACTATCTAGCTCACAAAATCTCGAAATGTGCAAACATGCTTCTTGATCAATATGAAATTCATATGAGATACTTATATGCTTGAAAGAAAACTAAGAACATGTATAACTCAAAACATGCATACTCAAGCATTAATAAATCTCAATTTACTTTTCTTGGCTCAACTTGAAACTTTAGCTATTCTTGAACTTTTTGAAAACTTTCTTAAACTTTCGAAAACTTTGCTAAAGCATATACTTGAAAATACTAATCACTTGGATCCACTGAAGACGTAAGTATCATCTCATGTGCGTTCCCTAAAAGGTTGGGGTAGCGAGCCACCAATCCTAATAGAGCAGACCTTGGTCTACCAGGACCAAGACCTTGGAATTGGACACCTGGATTTCTTTAACGACGCCCTTGGACGCCGGGTACTGGCCTTAGAAAATAAAATAGCTTTTCTTTCTTTTCTTTCTTATCTGTAAATGCCTTGGCATTTTCTCGAGCACCTTGCGTGCTAAAATCCCTAAGTCTTGACTTTTGGGGATTTCTTAAGGCCTTGGCCTTTTCTTTTCTTATCTTTATCTTCTCTTTTCTTTTCTCATAGCTTTTCTTGGACCCTAACCTCATATAGGGCACTCAATAAAATATATAAGCATATAATGAACTAAGATCACATGCAAAAATCTAAACAAGAAGTAAATATCTCTTTTAAAAACTTTTAGGGGAAATTCTTACGGAAAAACCGCCTCTTACTGCAGGTGAGCAGTACTTACATTGATATCTTGGACTTACAACCAAGATTGACGTCTAGGGCTCGGAAGAAAATTGAGATCTCGGAGAATTCTTCGCGCCTACGCGTTCCTCTCGTCGCGGGGATCCCGAATATAGGAATATCTCTCGGAGGAGAGCCTTGGCCGGCCCTCTAGGGCTTGATGTGGTGTCGCCCAAGAGAGGAGAGGGGAAAGGAGTCGGCGCAAGGTGCTGGGCGAGGGAGAGAAAGGGTTTAGGTTGAGAGAAAATAAAATTTCTCTCTTTAATTATCTATTTATACTTATGGGGCGAATTTACCTAATTATACCTTATCTATTGTTTCGCCCAGCTTATTTCAACAAAACCAACCAGCCCAGCTGGTCGCGCGCGTGCTTGTTCTTCCGGTGGTCGCGGGTTCGAACTCTCTGTTTGCTCTTTAACGTTTTTCATTTTTTAAATATACTAAACGGACTCGGAAAATTCCATAAAAATATTCTAAAAATCCCTAAAAATATCTAGAATATTTTTAAACCATTTTTAAATAATTCTAAGGACTTTAAGAACTAAAAATGGGAATTTTGGGGCGTTACAGTAGACTTCCAATCATACTCCTATATAATTTAAGGTCTACAGATTTTCCATCAGGGTCACTATCTATTTTTACATTTGTGGTCATAGGGGTGTTGGAACTCGGATGGCTAGAGAGGGGGGGTGAATATAGCAAAACACTTGGACTTTAGCACTTATCAAAATTCTGAACTTAAACCGTTTAGTAGCACAGCAGAAAGAATAAAAACAGAGTATGCAGAAAATCAAACGCCTAAACTATGAGCAAACACAAGAACGCTAACAAGAGGATTTACAAGGTTCGGGGATAACTTGCCCCTACTCCTTGGCGTGCCCGTAAGGTGGGCGATCCCTTGATCGTCGGCAGATCAAGCCTCGGAAGATCCGGATAGAAAGCAACCTCCTTCTCGGTGGAGTAACCTCTCCACAGCATTTCAATCAAGGATATAGTTTTAAGCACAATGAAACACAAGAAAGATCTTACTTAGAACTTAGCACAGACAAGAACACAGCAAGCTTCTCCCGAGCTCCACCCAGCGACGATCTCACGCAAGAACCCTTTCTCCGTGTCTTCTCGCTGTTGGACTCAAAGCCTCTTGTTCCTTCCTCCAAGTGCTCAAGAAAGGGATGGTTGCTTCAAGATTGCAGTAGCTTGCTCAAGATGATGAAACTTCAGAACACACAAGCAAGGTGTGGAGAACACAAACGCGCAGCAAGAACTAAGCCAGAAGTTGATTCAGCGAACTCTCCTCTGCTCTTCTCCTCTACGCCCTTTTGTTTCTCCACTGAGCACAGGTGACACCATCTCACAACAGCCTCCAGTTGCTTACCTTCCAACGCCAGCTACCACTGAGCTCTCCCTGGACTCCCTGAGCTTCCCTCAGCCAAGCTCCAGTCAGCAGCTCCAGTCTGCAGCTCCAGCCGTTGCAACCTGAGATGGATAACGGACAAACCTGCTCCAAGGAAAGGCCTCCATTGACTCTCCTTGAGTGTTTGAATCCTTCCCTGTCACCTGCACCTCAATCAGAGTGTTAGCACAGCATATCTAGCAGAAAATCGTGTATCAGATGTTAAGCGCAGAGAATCGGATACGTTCAGACGCGATCAGAGCGTCTGACAGTGCATTTTGAATTAAAGTGATTGGTCACCGGACCGATCCAGGGCTCGTGGGTCGGTCACCAGACCAATCCACCGCTTTGCTGGAACTCCCAGCTCTCGCAGCGACACAAGATTGATCGGTCACCAGACCGATCAGAGTGAAGCCTGATCGGTCACCAGACCGATCAGAGTGAAGCCTGATCGGTCACCAGACCGATCAGGACAGACATTGTCCGATCAGGCTCAAGCCTGATCGGTCCACGTCTGAGTGAACAGTAACCGCGGAAATCAAATCCTAAGTCTTTGATCAGTCACCGGACCGTTCACGAACTGGTCAGCGGGGGAACTCAACTCACTGAGTGCTCCCTGATCGGTCACCAGACCGATGAGGAGCAAGGCAGTTGTAACACCCCAAATTTGTCAATGTAAAATCATGACAATGTATGAAAATGGTTATAATAAAATGATATGAATTTCATGCAATCACATGCCAGGAAATGTTATGAATGCATGAAATATTAGCATGAAATATTATATTCATGAATATGGAATATTAAAAATATTATGAAATAATATTTTTGGAATATTATGAAATATTCTGAATTCATAAAATAATATTCATATTATGAAATTTCATGATGGGCTTGGTTTATTGGGCTTGGAAATGAATGGTGCTAAAAAGAAAGTGCAAAGTGGAGGAAGCAAGGATTGAACCTTGGACCTCCTAGTTGCACTCACCATGTCATAACCAATGAACCAAGCAATATTTCATGTAGAAGGAGAAAGGAACATGCTTGTTAAGTGCGTAAGAGTGAAGAGACATGCTTCTTCACAAGAGGTGTATAAATAGGATTAAGAGAAGGAAGTTAGAGGAAGTTACTTTATTTTTCTTCCTCCTTTCTTCTTCTTGCCGAGCCTAGCCCTCTTCCCTTTGCCATTTTCGAAACCAACATCCAAGGGTTCTAACCCTAGGGCAATTGCAAGGAAGGGAAGCCAAGTGTCTTTGCCTTCTACCAAGACCAAGGAATACTAGGGAGAAGTTTTGGAAGAAAAGGATCTTCGCATACCCTCCAAGTGTAGGGTACCCTACGATTTAAAGAAGGTTAAAATCCAGCGCTAGGATGTAAGTATCCTCTCGCCTGTGGCATAATTGTTATCGAATGTATGTTAGATTCATTCTTTTGAAAAATCACAAGAACTTCCCTAGTGGAAGTTTCGGCCAACTCATGTAAGGGGTCCAAGAGAAGGTTTTGATCCAACTTTGATGCATGGGAAGACCTTAAGACTTAGGGTATACATGTAGATGGATTTTCTTCATGGTGTCAAGAACAAAAAAAACTAGGGTTTTGTCCTTTAAGGGGTTTCAGCCACACCCTAAGGAATGAGTGAGGGAATTTTTCAATACATGAAAACAACCCTTAAGACCTAGGGTATACTCATATGTGATGTTTCCAAATTTTTGGAAGGACAAAATTAGGGTTTGACACCCTACAAGGTTTCGGCCAAACCCTTGTAATTTAGGGTTAGTGGATGCTAACCCCACTTGAGGCTTAAACCATGGTTCAATTGTTAGCATGAAGTGTACTTGAGGTGTTTGTAGAAATGCTTGAATGAATGCTTTAATTGGATGAAAAAAAAAAAAGGAAATTCCCTTACATGTGACTTTCGGCCAACCCTAGTCCTAGGGTTGGGAAGTACTTGATGAAATCACGAAGCATGCTATTAATTATATGATATGAGTATAATGTATGTGACCTATCTTGTTAGGTATAAAAGCATGCCTTATAGCCCATGGGGCACCTTGATGATATGAACATGATGTGGTTGATAATATGCTTAAAAGGGATACTCTATTGAAACTGGGATCAAGAGCACCCGAATGCGTGGTGTGTCCCTAGGGGATCAAGAGCACCTGAATGTGTGGTGTGTCCCTTGAGAAGTGATTAAAGAGTACCTTTAGGCATATACATATATGAGTAATTGCATGATAAATTACTTTACTTTGAAAGTTGTGTACCCGACTCGGAAGGGGGTCGTTAAACAAATCCAATGAGCATGTTAAGGTCATGGCATTGGTAGGACGGAAGGGTCCTGCTCTAATTAGATTGGTGGCTCGCTACCCCAATTTATTAGGGAACGCGCATGATGTGGTGGTACGACAACTGGGCCCTAGATGATGATGATATGATATTTTGAAGTACTTACCATTATGGAACTTTTTGAAAAACATATTTTCTCATCATGTGATCTTGTTCCGTAAAGTACTTAGAGATAAATTGATGTGATGTTTATGATGCTTTGATGAGATGCTTATGATGCTGATAATTCTATCTGACTTCTGTGTACATGATATGATGTATTGATGTGGATTTTGCGAGTAGGCCCGGATTCTTACTAAGCATGTTTTGCTTACTAGTTCCTGTTATTTTTCTTATGCTGCAGATAGCGGTAAGAAATACTCGAACTAAAGGAAGAGGCAGAGGGAAGGTTGGAGGATGTGTGTGGTGATGGCTTGGGAAAGAACGAAAGATTCTATCTACCTTGTTTTGTCTAGAATCTAAACTGCTTCCCATAATTACTATTGAAATTGTATTGCTATACTCTGAATGGGTGATGATCATGACTACTCTACTGTGATTGAGTTAGTGGTATGGAACCTACGTTATGCTAGATAATACTATCATTAATGTTTAAATATTGTAGAATGCATGCTAAGGAAAATACTAGGTAATTACTATTTTCTGTTCTTATGAATGTTTCCTTTGCATGTATCTAGGACTAGATAACTTTTGCTATATTCCTATGTTGTATCTTGTTCAAACCATGTTTGTTCCATGCTTTAGTGTGTTACATGATCTTCCTATTAGGTTGTACATGCATGTAGATATAAAAGAAAAGAAAAACCATGCTTGGTAAATTAGTCTTCAATAGGCATGTCTACTACATTTCTTATATGTAACTGTTCCATTTGGATATACATGCTACACATGATTGTATAATATGAATGTATGGACCCGTAACCCCGCCTTAAGGGTAGATATAAGGACGGGCGTTACAGCAGTGAGGAAGCTGCCTGCTCCCTGATCGGTCACCGAACCGACCAGGAGCCAAGCAACGAGGCAATGGCCTGCTCCCTGATCGGTCACCAGACTGATCAGGAGCCACACAGTAGGTTCCCAACCTCACTGTGCGCTCCCTGATTGGTCACCAGACCGATCAGTCATCGTTAGATCGGTCACCAGACCGATCCACGAAGGAGCAGCTTGCCAACTTTCCTGATCGGTCACTAGACCGATCCAGGGACTCAAACCTAGCCCTCCAAGTTAGGATTTCATCCAACCTAGCCCTCCAAGCTAGGACTTTTTCACCTAACCCTCCAAGTTGTGAATTTTCACCTAACCCTCCAAGTTAGGACTTTTCACCTAGCCCTCCAAGCTAGGACTTTTCACCCAACTCTTCCGAATTAAGACTTTTCCAAACCTAGCCCTCCAAGCTAGGACCTGACCCTTCAAGCCAGGACTTTTTCACCTAACCCTCCAAGTTGGGACTTTTCACCTAACCCTCCATGTTAGGACTTTTCACCTAGCCCTCCAAGCTAGGAATTTTCACCCAACCCTTCCGAATTAGGACTTTTCAACACCTAGCCCTCCAAGCTAGGATTTTCCACACCTAACGCTCCAGGTTAGGATTTTCCAACACCTAGCCCTCCAAGCTAGGATTTTTCATACCATGCCTAATCCCCGATCAGGACTTAACCATAATCATAATCAACATCAACTTAAACTAAAATCGGTGTCAACACCAAAACAACAATCAGGGTCAGACTGCATCAACAATCTCCCCCTTTTTGTTGTTTGACAACCCGATTTTAAGTTTAGGGATTCCCAATCAATTTTCTCAAATTCAAAATCATAGGGGAATCAGGATCCTCCCCCTACAATATGATCAACCTAAACTTAACCAACCACACTCTCCCCCTTTGTCGAACATTGAAAAGGGTCTAGAAGGGCTATTAAGTTTAACCATACTCTCCCTCAACCCTAGGGGTATCCCAAATCAACGAAGATATGATTTGAATTATTGTGACAAACATATGAATACATATGACAAAGATAAGGCATGGCAAAATAAACATATGTATCATATGGGCATGGCATCATAAGCATCAACATAGCAATATAGAATGAGGCATACAGGCAGATAGTAATCATGTGAACACAGATAAGCCAACATCCTAAACATGATAAGGCAATAATGAACTACATGCAAAATATCAGATGTATTATATCGCATAATCTAGTCATAGTCAAGTTCATCAAAACCAAACAAATAAACAGATGCATACCAACGCATTGAAGTCAAAGCCATAAGAGTCAAATCACAAGGCATACTGCCCGAAAGTCACACAATCCAAGTAATCAGAAAGTCAAATGTCAAACAAACACAGAGTATATCAGTCATCAGCGGGGGGGGGGGGTCAGCCTGCATCGGATCGTCCAATGTGTCATCATCAGCAACAAAGGACCCTGGTGCGGCACTACCTGAGGGCGCATCTCCCGGAAATGTGTGGCGGCGCCACTCATCGTACCAGGTCTGCTGCAGTGTGCGAACCCCGGAAACATCAGATTCCACTGAGGTCAGTCTGCGATCAATGGATTGGAACTGTGAGCGGACCTCCTCGCGATAAATCTCCCACAGATGAAAATCATGCTGGATGGTCAGATCCAGCTCTGAGAGCTGCCAGCACAGATCTGGCTCTGGCTCATCGTAGTAATCAGCAGCAGCAGCAGCAGGAGCCTCCTGAGCAGCAGCATCGACGGGTGCCTGAAAATGTGGACCTCCCCCAGGTAGCTCACCGAGACCTCTCCCATCTGTCCAAACCAAAGCCCTATCATGGTCCCGGATAATGATGTCGGACTTGACAAATGCTCATCGGCCAAGTCTGCAATCCTGTCGGACCATGGGCACTATCCTGCCCTTGGTGACATCAACACCTACTGACATAAGCCAGTCGGTGATGACATGACTAAAAGGCATATAGACCGTGCGACGGCTCAACTCTCGATAGGATAAAATGGACTGGAAGATGCTCTCCATGATATCAAAGTCCATCCAGCGGTGCATGCCAAAGAGTATCAAGCAATGATAGGGTCGGATCTCGGCTAAGGGCTTGGAAGTGATTGGAAGGATACAATTTATGATAATCTTGAACAAGATGTAATCGGTAGGAGAGAGATGGAGTGCTGCAAAAGTAGGGAAATCAGGACCTAACTCGTCAAGCCCGGCTGGGCGGGGATGTCCAAAGAAATGCTGATAAATGGTGTCGGGGGTAACACCGGCAAACGGAGCCAACAGAGGGTCAGGGAGCTCAGGATAGATCGAGTACAGATTAGGCGATCGTCGACCGCCCAGATACTCGGCTAGAATCTCATAAGAGAAATCAAGATTTCTCTTTGCTACGCGAGTGGTGAATTCGAAGCCCCCTTGAGGCCCTTGTTGAAGATTGTTGTAGAATTCGGAAACAATGTCATAATTGATCGGCCTCTCAAGGGAGAGGAGAAAGCGAAGATTGTAAAAGGTAACTATCTCAATGATAGAGGGGCAATGCTCAGTCCGAAATGGAGCATCAATCGACTGGCAGGGAAGTAACTTGAAAGTGCGGGATTGAAAAGCCTGCTCGCAGGCAGCATTAGGAAAGCGAGAGCTGGAGGAAGGCTGAGGCCTTCGGGAGGGCGCAGATGAAGAAGGGCCTTTGCCCTTCGAGCTGCCCTCTACCGGTTCCTTTCCCTTAGATGATTTTCTAAAGATTAGAATTTAAGAATTGATCATGCACATAGTTTAAGTCAATTGGACAAGATTGAATAGATCATATGAACACAGGTTTAACCATAGACCCAAGATTTGATTACGACACAATAATAAAAAAAACACAAGGTAAAACATGATCATATGAAGATAGAGTTAATCAATGACATGGCAAAGAAGAGTCACGGTAGAAACATAAGATCATGGCCCCTGGTTGATACAAATGCAAGATTTGATCAAAGATAACATTATCATAAGGCAAATCATGGCAAGGTGGAGTCACGGCACAACAACAAGACACAAGAACTTGGTTAGCCTCAAACACATACTCTAAGAACTAATTAAAAAAACTATACAAAAACGCTTACTTAGGTGCCATTGAGGTGTAGTGCAGAAGAACTTGAAGTCTGGAAGAAGAGCTCACGCAGGAAAAGACCTTGGCGCTAGAAATGAGCGCAACACCGTGAGCAATGAAGGAAAACTTGCAAAAGACAAGAAAAGCTCGCAGGAAGTCTTCTCAGAACCGCACGCGCGCACACAAACACTCACTCGCAAGAGGAAGAAGGAGATGAGGAAGGCTCTCGCACGGGATGAAGAGGCGCAAGAGGGAGTTTTCGGCGCTAGGGTTCGGCAATGAGAGGTTTTGGAGGAGTTAATCGGTTGGTGGATCGGTCCACCAACCAGACTTTAATGCGATTGAACGGATCACCGTTTGATCTGAGAGTGCCCAGACCGATCAGGATCTAGCTTGATCGGACTGGCCTGGTTCTGATCGGTCGGGTGACCGATCAAGAAGGCTCTTGATCGATCGGCTGATCGATCAGGAAGCGAACAGTAAGGTCGGATGATATTCGGGAAGCCCCCCTAATCGGTTTGTGGATCGATCACTACAGGGTGCCAGATCGGTCTGGCGACCGATCCAGGCCAACACAGTGGGTTTGGACAGAATTTCGTTAAGTCTCTGTGACCCCTCTGATCGGTCTGTGGACCGATCAACGCAGGAGGGAGCCAGATCGGTCCGGGGACCGATCAGCCCTACTCCTGATCGGTCCAGTGACCGATTAGGGTTCCTGATATTGCCTGATACGATCTGAAACTTTCAGTTTCAGACATTTACACGATTTCTGAAGAGATCTGATAAAAGATATCGAACTTGGAAGTGATCCCTTGACTAAAATTGATCCCTAAACAAGGATCAAAGGTCCTTATGGTTTTGGTAAATCACTTCGCTCCACCCAGGTGGAGTCAAACTCAATCAACAATCATCCAATCAAATTTGTACCAAGTTTCAAGTTTCCAATCAAGTTTCCTTGATTGGAATGTCCAAGTATGATCATTGAGCCAAATACACATATGTTATGCATTGGTTTTCCCCATACTTGGTCACCGAAGTGATTTTTATCTCGTCAACTTAATTTCTCAAGGGATGCATTGACATTTTGAGAAATTGAGTTGATCCTAGCATCTCACCCCATATCTAGCAAACAAAAACATTTTGGTAAACCTTATAGTTTGTGTGAGATGTTCCCAAAGTTACCCAATTGTTTCCCAATAATTTCAAAATAATCATGAAGGGTTTTGAATGCATTTTGAAAACTATAAAGCACGACACATTCCCAACTCCCTTCTTAAGAAGCTAAACTCATTTTCGGGGAGTGGTTTAGTGAAAATGTCAGCGAGGTTTGACTTGAACTCTACATGCGAGAGTACAATATCTCCCCTAGCAACATGATCCCTAATGAAGTGGTGACGTACTTCAATATATTTGGTCCTAGAATGATGGACTGGATTCTTGGTAAGGTTAATTGTGCTAATATTGTCACACAACACTTGCACACTTTTGTAACTCAATCCATAGTCCTCTAGAGTATGAATCATCCACAACAATTGTGATACACTCTCTCCCATAGCAATATATTTTGCCTCAGTCGTGGAGAGAGCAACACAATGTTGCTTCTGCCTTGACCAACTAACTAAAGATGATCCTAGAAATTGACAACCCCCACTCATGCTTTTCCGATCCAACTTACATCCAGCGTAGTCGGAATCGGTATAGCCAATTAAATCAAATGATTCGGTACGGGGGTACCAAAGACCGACTCCAATTGTGCCTTTAGATATTTCAAAATTCTCTTAACAGCGATTAGATGAGATTCCTTGGCACAAACTTGATACTTAGCGCACATACCCACAGCAAAAAGAATATCAGGTCGACTAACTGTGAGGTATATCAAACTACCTATCATGCTCCGATATTGAGTCAAATCAACGGGTTTACCACTCTCATCATTGTCTAATCTCGTGTTCGTAGCCATGGGAGTGGTTACCTCTTTTGAATCACTCATATTAAATTTACGGAGCATTTCTTGAGTATACTTCGATTGGTGCACATGGATCCCATCTCGGGTTTGTTTGATTTCAAGTCCAAGGAAGAAAGTCAACTGTTGGATCGATAGAACCGATAGAGGGGGGGTGAATATCGGTATTCATTTTTCGGAAAATTATGAGCAAGTGCACAGCGGAAATAAAAAACAATAACACAGAGACGCAGTCGTTTTTACTTGGTTCGGAGCCTGGGTCGACTCCTACTCCAAGGCCCACGGTCGTTGACCGTTTACTTTGGGTCATTCTATATTAGGCGTAAAATAGTTTACAAAGGATTACAGAATTAAGTACAGTAAACTTTTAAATAGCTCTTTTACCGACGTCCGGAGTAGATCGACTTTTTCGGAGCAACGGGACGTCGTCGGCTCGAGTTGGAAGGATTCCGAGGCGAAGCGCGAGAGCAGAAGAGCTTTGAGACGTAGAGAGAGTTGATTTCTGAAGCCTTGGTCGAGGGCCCTTTATATAGGGCCTGGGGGCACCCGGGATGTCGGGGGCGCCCCCCCCACGTGTCCTTTGATCCGCCAAAGTCTCGGTCAGCGTCTGATCCCTTTATCTTCGAGATCCGCTTTGACCGGGGCGCCCGGAGCGCTCGGGGCGCCCGGATTGACCGGGTCAAACTTCTATCTTCGCTTCGGTGGCTTCTGGATCGAGGCTTGCGCATGGGGGTGCCCGGGATGCTGGGGGTGCCCGGGAGCAACGGGGGCGCCCCGGAGCACGGGGGCACCCGGGAGTTGAACTGTCGAAGCCCATCTTGTTGTCTTGTGTTTTGTGTTTGCCTTGGGGGCGCCCGGGACACTCCGGGCGCCCTGGTCAGCTGTAGCCTCATTCCTTTGAGGCTTTCTGAGCTGCAGACACATGTTACATCGGTCCTGCATCCAGGGTTAGTCCAAAACACAATAAAACAATAAAGTATTAGATTATACAGCCTTAGCTGTCTTGGTTCTGACTTTGGTCTCCTAAATGGAGCCCTACGTCAAACCGACGCCTACTGTTCCCTCGACGGGGAACGCGTCCTCACCTACTCCTCTCGGGAGAATTTACCTGATGCCAACCGTTCCTTTGGTTGGACTTTTGCCTGACGGTCCTTTGTCAAGTCTTGGAGGCCGAGCTGCCCTTCGCCCGGTTAGCATTCCTTCGCTAGGGCTTCAGTCCCAGGCTGTCCTTCGCCTGGCGCCTAGTAGTCCTTCGCTAGGGCTTTTTACCCTGGCATTCCTTCGCCAGTGCCTAGCAGTCCTTCGCTAGGACTTTTTACCCTGGCATTCCTTCGCCAGTGCCTAGCAGTCCTTCGCTAGGACTTTTCCTGCACACTAGAGTAACTTGTTAGAAAACAAGTAAGACTTAACTTTTGACCTCTGTTGCCATTATCAAAACACTGGTTTGACTTGGGTGCCTTCTGCACCAACAATCTCCCCCTTTTTGATTTATGGCAACCCTAGTTCAAAAAGTTAAGTTTAAGCAAGCATAAAAGTGTTAAATTTTGTTCCCTCCCCCTGGAGGGAATCTCCCCCTAGATTTTTTAAAAATTCGTGGGGTTTAAAAAACTTTACTTGTACTTTGAAAAACTTAAGGTTTTAGGTACTCAGAAATCTTTTAATAACATAAGTTAAAAGTACATAGGAGAGTTTTTGAAGAATGATTTTAGAGTACTTAAAAAGTTTGAAGCTTTAAGTTTTAAGGTACTAAAAATGTTTTGAAAGTGTTAGCTTAAGTACTTAGTAGGATTTAAAAAAGCTTAAGTACTTACTAGGCTTTGAAACACTTTAGTATATTTGGAAAACTTTAAGTACTTAATAACTTTGTACTTATACAGTTTTGAAAAACTTAAGCTTAAATTACTTATTGAAGTAAAAAAAAATTTGACAAGCTTAAGCAAGAAAATTGAAAGACTTAAGTACTTAGCAATATTTTGAAAGCTTAAGTAAAATTTTGAAAGTTTTTAAGAACTTTAAGTACTTTAGTCAATTTTGAAATACTTAAGTATTTTTGAAAATTTTGAATAAAGGATAAGAAATTTTCTTTTTGAATAAAGGATAGAGTTAAAAAAAAATTAATTTTACTCTCTCCTTGCCTATCTCTCCCCCTTTGCCATATATCAAAAACAGATGAATATAGCAGAAATAAGATTTGCATAAAGGAAGTAAGCATAAAGGAAGTGTAACACCCCAAAATTTCACCATGAATAATATTGTGAATTCATTATGAAATATTATGTGAATAATATTGTGAATTCATTATGAAATATTATGTGAATAATATTTTGGATTCATGGAAAATTATTATAAAAATATTATGTAAATAATGTTATGAAATATCATGAAATTCATGAAATATTATGGAATTCATGAAATATTATCATGAAATATTATGGATTCATGAATATGAAATATTAAAAATATTATGAAATAATATTTATGGAATATTATAAAATAATATGAATTCATGAAATATTATTAATATTATGAAATAATATGAATTCATGAAATATTATTAATATTATGAAATAATATAAATTCATGAAATATTATTAATATTATAAAATTTCATGATGGGCTTGGCTTAAAGGGCTTTGATATGGATTAGTGCAAATTGTGATAAAAAGAAGAAGTAGAAGGGAGGAAGCAAGGATTGAACCTTGAACCTCCTAGTTGCACTCTCCATGTCTTAACCACTACACCAAGCATTATTTCTTGTTGAGAGAATAAGAAACATGCTTGTTAAGCGTGTAATAGTGAAGAGACATGTCTTTTCATGAGAAAAGTATAAATAAGAGAGGGAAGAGGTGTGAGTAACTTCCTCTTCTTCTTCCTTTCTCTTCCGCACCGAAATTCCTTCTTCTCCTCTCCTCTTTTCCATTTTTCGAAAAGTGCTCCCTAGGGTTCTAACCCTAGGGGATTGGAAGGAAGAAGGCTCTTGCCCTCTATTAGGGCCAAGGAGTCTAGAGAAGAAAGAGTAAGAGGAACCTTCACTTCTCCTTCAACCAAGGGTACCCTAAGGGACTTAAAGAAGTAGAATCTCAAGCGAAAGGATGTAAGTATCCCCTCGCCTGCAGCGTAATCGTTATTGTTTGATTTGTATGCTTCTTCTTATTGTTGTTTTTGAAAAGGAAACCTTCCTCCTTTATGAAACTTTCGGCCACCTCCATTTAATAGGCCTTGGTTACTTCTTATTGCATGAGGAGATCCCTATGAACTTAGGGTATGAATATATGTTGGTTTCCTTCATGTTGTGATAACAAAAAGTAGGGTTAGCCACCCTACAACTTTCGGCCAAGAGGAGGAAGGGTTAGGCTTTTGGGTTGCATGATATCCTATGATATGTCCATGATTAGTACTGTAGATAAAGTGTTTGTGTAAATGTTTGTGTGAAGATTGGATGTCAAAAACCTACCCTACCCTACCCTACAAGTTTCGGCCAAAGGAGAATAGGCTAGGGTTTTTGGGTTGCATGATATCCTATGATATGTCCATGATTAGTATTGTAGATAAAGTGTTTGTGTAAATGTTTGTGTGAAGATTGGATGTCAAAAACCTAGCCTACCCTACCCTACAAGTTTCGGCCAAAGGAGAATAGGCTAGGGTTTTTGGGTTGTTTGCTATCCTATGATATGTCCATGATTAGTATTGTAGATAAAGTGTTTGTGTAAATGTTTGTGTGAAGATTGGATGTCAAAAACCTAGCCTACTCTACCCTACAAGTTTCGGCCAAAGGAGAATAGGCTAGGGTTTTTGGGTTGTTTGCTATCCTAGGATGTGTCCATGTCTAGTAGTGTAGACAAGGTGTTTGAATAAATGCTTGTGTGAAGGTTTAATTTCAAAACCCTAGTTTTCCTACCCTACACCATTCGGCCAAGGCATGAAACCTTAGGGTTTGTGAAGGTTAAATTATTTTATGTGATATGCTTATGTAAAATGATATGAGATGTATATGCATGTGATATTGAAAGGAAATGTTTGATTGGATTCCTTAGCATGTAACATTTGGCCAAGGCATGAAATATGAGGTTGTGAAGGACAACTTACCCTATGAGATTATGATTGTGTTTAATAAGATCATATGCCTATATATGTGATGATTGTATGAGATGTACCCTAGGAGATATGCTTATGTTTGGGATGATGATATGTATATGCAAATGATGTTTAAATGGAATGTTGGATTAGGAAAAATGGAACTCTCCCTAGCCTTGAGTTTCGGCCAAGACCCTAGTTTTAGGGTTAGGAACCATTTGATTTACCCATGAAGCATGCTACCACTTCCTATGATATGAATATGATTTATGTGATCAACCTTGTCATATATAAGATATGTTTAAGAGGTTGAATTATGATCTATGTATGAGCATGCATTATAGCCCATAGGTCACCCTTATGAAATGCATGCTTTATACTAGGCTAGTTATCATGATTATGGAGATCTATGTATGAGCATGCATTATAGCCCATGGGGCACCCTTATGAAATGCATGCTTTATACTAGGCTAGTTATCATGATTATGGATGCATTCATATGCATAAGAATGAGCCTTGTAGGGCATGAACGAAGAAGGCTTAGGGCCTAAAGAATGCTTCCCTAGAAGGTTGGGACTAAGAGCATACTTTATGAAAATAAAGAACATGATAATTATTTTATTTTGTAATGGCTTGTACTATAGACTCTTAAAGCGAGTCAAATGATTATGATACTAGGCTGAAGGACTTTTGAGAAGGCCTAGTAAACCCTAGTGGTTCGGGATTAGCTACCTCGTTCCTATTTAGGGGCGCGCGCAAAACATGAAGTACAAGCCGGGCCCTAATGATTATGCTATGTTCAAGTATTATGTTTATATGTTTTCAAAGAAACCTTCCTATGAAGTTAATATGCTTAGATGTTTAACATGCTTAAACACTTACCATGCTTGAATGTGATTTATTCTCTTATCTTTCTATGATATGGATTTTGCGAGTAGGACAGGATCTTACTAAGCATTTGTGCTTACTAGTTTATATGTTGTCTTATGCTGCAGATAAGGGTAAGAGACACTTAAACTAAAGGAAGAGGCAGGAGGGCTGAAGATGTGTGGGGTGGTGGCTCGGGAAATAAAGATCTTCATATCTACAATATTATGCTTATGTTAACATTTCTTTAGTAATGAATGTTACACTTGGATTACTCATATACTTGATTATATTATGAGTTGAACCTATCATGTTATAGGTTAGTTTTGAACAAGCATGCTTAGTACTTTGTTATTAGTGCTTTAAGAAAAAAAATTTATACGAATGATAGTACGTGACCCCGCCCCGAGAGTAGATATAAGGGCGGGTGTTACAGGAAGTAAGTAAGATTTTGCTGTACTGAATCAATTCATAATTAGACTTAAACTAAATCAGTCAATTTTCTCTGTAGGGACCTGTCTAACCCAATTAACTACTTACTAACTGTTATAAACAGTAGTTTTTGCTAGGGTTAGTCAAGTTAAGTGTTTCTGTTCAAGTTAGATTTTCTAGACTTGACACTTAACTTGATTGCTGTGTAAGTTGTACTTAGTGCCCCAATTACTGCAGATGCACTGACTTAAAGCATCTTGAATTAAGGCAAAGACCTAAGCATCTCAACCCTTTCTAGGTTATCAACCAAAAGTACCCTAAGGTGCTTGTGAGATGCTGGCTTCTAAATCTATAGGTGCATGCAGTTCTAGGGTTAGGGCCTAGGCTAAGTCCATTTTCGAAAAAGCCCTAGTTTTGAAAGGGGGTAGTTTTGAATTAAAAATAAAACTAAGTCAAAAATGAAAACTGATTTTGAAATTAAGTAAAACAGTTTTTCAAATTCTATTTTTAGAAAAAAAAATTTAAATCAAGTAAAGCAGAAAGAAAGTTAATCTATTCTACAGAACACAATCCTAACTGCCTAGATAGTCAAATGAAATAAGTACTTAATTCCACAAGTCAACAGAGAAAACATAACAGTCATACAGGTTAAACATAAGTCAACCCTACTAGGTAGGGGCAGTCAGATAGCTAATAGTACAATGCTAATTAGATCTAAGACGAGGAACCGGGGTGCCATGAATCGAATCATGCCATCATCTCGATGTATCGAGCATCAGCCACTTCTCGATCGGCCCTACGAGTGTCCCTTTGCTCGATGTATCGGGCATCAGCTACTTCTCGATCGGCCCTGCGACCGTCCATCTGCTCGATGTGATAGGCCTCGACCTCCTCTCGGAGATTCTGAACCTGTGTCTCTAAATGTGTCACTCTCTGGTAGAGTGTCGGTGAAGCGGGCTCGTCGATGTGCGCTTGGGCTGCTGCAGCTATGTCTCCAACGTCGACCTCAATCTCCTCGTCTGAGTCGATCGCGGCCCCGGCCTGCTGTCGTCTCCAACTCAGAACCCCGGTGGCCGATATCTCTAGTCCCGCTAACGAGAAGTTCCTAAATCCTATTTCATCGAAATCGCTCAAAGCGGTTATCTCACCTGCGGTAATGTCGCGACCGTGGTGATGAAGGAGAGAGGTGATGATATGACAGTATGGAGTGCGCACTCGTCCCTGGGTCGTAACACTGGACGCATGCAGAATAGAATGGAACATGTGTAGTCCAATGTCGATGTCAAGGTGGTGGACTAGGGCATACAGGAGGAAGGCATGAAAGGGTCGCATGGTTCCGAGATCTCTAGTGGAGAGTGGTAAGATACAGCCGACCAGGACTCTGTACAGGGCATAGTCCTGTGCCTGAAGATCAACGGCTTGGAATCGTCTATTTGGGGGGAGTCTAGCTTCCCTATAGAAGTACGAGTGGATAGTGTCTAAGGTGATGTGAGAGTAGGGAGGGTCAAATGGAGGATTCCTAGGTGAATAGCAGCAGAATGTGGACTGAGAAGATCGTAGTCCAAGGAATCGGTTTAGTAAACTAGGGGTGATAGACAAAGGTATCCCTTGAACAGTAGTGTTAAACATGAGATTATCTTGTCGAATTATGTTATTGTAGAACTCTGCACATAAGGATTCATTGATGCTATGAGTGCAGAAGACAAGATTATCTAATTGATAGAAGTTTATAATATTTATGGTTACGGGGCATGATTGAGTAAAGAAGTGTCTATTAAGATAGCTTGTCTTAATAGGTTTGTAAATGGTTTGAGCAAACTTGTTGCATAATCCTAAGGTAGGGAACCTAGGGTCGGGACTAGGTTCGGTACCGGGGTTGGCCGGGTTTGGTCGGCGTCTTCTAAGTTAAGGAAGGTAAGAAAACATGAAGATATTGCATTAAAAATAAATTTAAATGCGATAAAAATAAATAAGAATTATACCGGGCAGCTCGGGGAGGCATAGTTGAGGATGAGGACTTGCAAGGTCTTCTTGAAGAGAAAGAAGTGAAGAAGGAGGTTGATTTTGGTGTGGGAAGAGAGGGGGAATTCGGGTGCCTTATATAGGCATTTCCATGGGGGCGCCCGGGAGCTTCCGGGCGCCCCGGTCAGTGCTTGCTGCCAAAGGCAGAGATTCGGCTGGTTAGCGGCGCCCGGGACAGCCCGGGCGCCCTCAACAGGGTACTTTTGCAGCTTTTGCTGCCTTGGAAGTGATGGGGGCGCCCGTCGTTCCGGGCGCCCTGGTCAAGGGCAGAGACAGCTTTTCTGTCTTGGGGAAAGAAAAAGCTGTCGAGGGGGGGCGCCCGTGTGGTCCCGAGCGCCCGGAATAGTATAGAAAAAGACAAAATTACCATGGTTGGAATTGATTTGACTGTTTTGACTATGGTTTGACTGCTTTGACCATGGTTTGACTATGTTGACCATGGTTTGACTATGTTGACCATGGTTTGACTGCTTTGACCATGGTTTGACTATGTTGACCATGGTTTGACTATGATCTTAAATACAAGATTATCTCATACAATAGGCATCAAAAGAATTTCCAATCTTAATCTTACTGTCTCACCCAATTTAGGGTTTTCAATCACGTTAGCCTTATAGGTTTTGTGAGACAGGTTTTGATAGTTGAGATTATTTTGAAAAGCATGGTTTATTTTGAAGACTTAATTAATTTTAAAAATAATTAAATTTTGAAAACTTAATTAATTTTGAAAACAATTAAATTTTGAAAACTTAATTAATTTTGAAATTTTTGAAAAGATATTTAAATCTACAAATAACTGAAATTTTGTGTTAGATTCGAATTTGACAAAAAAAAATAATTTGAATTTGAATTTCAAAAATTGGCTTCCAGGTCTTGGCGAGGCACTAGGCCTTCTTTGGCCGTAGCCTTATGGGATCATCCACCCTTTCCTTGACAAAGCCTTTTAATGAAAGTTCATTTTCAAAATTATTCTTTGAAAAATTTCTAGTCTAACTAGTTTGGGTCTTGGATCGGTAGCTTCGGCTAGTTCCGCCAAATTGGCTTCCCTAACGTACTATCATCTCACCTCCACCCAATACTATGTTGTCAAGTTTCAGTTAAGTTTGTTCAGTCTTTAAGCTAACCATTCCTAAATCTAAGCATGGTAAATTGCAGGAATTTTAAATAAACAATCAATCAAGCAATTGCAATCACGAATTAAATTTTTATCTAATAATGAATATTGTTTTCAGTTTGGCTCCCCCTGGACTAAAGCCACGGTGATGGTTAGGCAAGATGTGAATCTTGTCCTTGGGGATCCAATACTGATTTGATCCAGTTGGTTTGTTCAGGTATAGTTTAGGTACCCATGCCTGAATTTTACCTCTGGACTGATTCAGTACAGCAAAGTAAGATCTTTGCCGGGATTTGGTTCTATAGCCAAGTCTGGATCGATTTAGAACTGATTTCTGTTTCCCAAGGATCATGTCAAGACCCTTGGAACCAGATGTAAATCATTCTAAAGCTGATCTAAGATCCTTAACCTGAGTTTTCAGGGAGGAGTTCTCCTTTTCAAGTTTTTCAACTTGAGTAGGAGTTCCTTCCTGAACCTTCTCGGTTAAGGGTTTAGAGTCAGCTCCCTCTTTCAGGAGTTTTACTTCCTGTCGGAGGGATTCGACTCGGAGTTTGGCTTTTGCCAAATCTCGAGAAAGAAATGAAATTAATTCGCTTAATTGACATCTATTGAAACCAGTTACCTTAATTTCGTCGTCTTCTGTAAAGGTCAGCTCGTCGTCGTCCTGTTCTGATTCTGACTGAGTCTCGACTTTATTTGAGGCGGTCAGAGCTAGTAGGTTTGATTGGGGTGCTTCTTCTTCTTCTTCTGAGGAAGATTCGTCCCAAGTTTCTTGGAGCGCTTTCTTTCTTCTTGTCTTTTTGATTTCCTTTAAGTTTGGACATTTTGTCTTGTAGTGGCCCTTTTTCTTGCACTCGTAGCAGGTTACATTGGGCTTGTTTTTATCATTCGCGGGTTCAGCTGGTTCGTCCTTTCTTCGGCTGATTTTCCATTTGTTGGTTCGGTTCTTCAGCTCCTTGTAGTAGCTTCGGGCTAGTCGGACCAGCTTAGTTTGATCTCCTTCTTCGTCTTCCGAGTCTGAGTCTGAGTTAGACTCGGGTTCAGGTTCAGGCTTCTTCTTTGTTGTCCTTCCAGTTTTACCTGCAACGAAAGCAATACCTATCTCGACCATATTGGTGTTAGTTTGTTCGTGCAGTTCTAGTTCGGAAAACAATTCGTCTAATTTTATTTTTGAAAGATCCCTTGAGACCTTGTATGCATCTACCATAGATGCCCACAAGGTGTTTCTAGGGAAAGCGTTTAAGGCATACCTTATTAAGTCACGGTTTTCAACCTTGTGACCTATAGTGTGAAGACTGTTCATCAACTCTTGGATCCGTGCGTGGAGCTGGGTTGCTGTTTCGTTGTCGGCCATCTTGATGGTGTACAATTTGTTCAGTAGCAGATCCCTCTTACTGATCCGAGTATCTGATGTCCCTTCGTGCAGCTCGATCAATTTTGTCCAAAGCTCCTTTACACTGTTGAAGGGGCCCACCCGGTTTAGCTCCTCTTTTGTCAATCCGCATTGGAGAGTCTAAGTTGCTTTTGCGTCGGCTTCTATCTTGCGTTTTAGGGCGTTGTCCCATTCTGAGTAGCTTTGAGGAAGTCCTTCGGCGTTTCTGGGGATCTCCAGACCGGACTGGATAATGATCCACATGTCCACCTGAGTTTTCAAGTGGACCTCCATGCGACTTTTCCAGTAAGAAAAGTCTTCTCCACTGAAAAGTGGAGGTCTGGCGGTGCTAAAACTATCTTGCTTTGCCATTTTAATCTGTAACAGAAAACTAACAGAAAAACAAATTTTCCAAGACTAGGTCTTGGATTAGTAGTGCTGGATAAATAAAATAACAAGGGGTGTTGCACCAACCTCGCAAAAAAATTCAAACGAAATATGTAACGAAAATTCAAAAAAAATAGAAAATAAAGATCCGAAATAAAATTTCAAACTGGTGGTTGCACCAGGTTTGAACTTCCAAGCTCTGATACCACTTGTTGGATCGATAGAACCGATAAAGGGGGGGTGAATATCGGTATTCGTTTTTCGGAAAATTAAGAGCAAGTGCACAGTGGAAATAAAAAACAATAACACAGAGACGCAGTCATTTTTACTTGGTTCGGAGCCTGGGTCGACTCCTACTCCAAGACCCACGATCGTTGACCGTTTACTTTGGGCAATTCTATGTTAGGCGCAAAATAGTTTACAAAGGATTACAGAATTAAGTACAGTAAACTTTTAAATAGCTCTTTTACCGACGTCCGGGGTAGATCAACTTTTTCGGAGCAACGGGACGTCGTCGGCTCGAGTTGGAAGGATACCGAGGCGAAGCGCGAGAGCAGAAGAGCTTTGAGACGTAGAGAGAGTTGATTTCTGAAGCCTTGGTCGAGGGCCCTTTATATAGGGCCTGGGGGCGCCCGGGATGTCGGGGGCGCCCCCCCCCCCCCCACGTGTCCTTTGATCCGCCAAAGTCTCGGTCAGCGTCTGATCCCTTTATCTTCGGGATCCGCTTTGACCGGGGCGCCCGGAGCGCTCGGGGCGCCCGGATTGACCGGGTCAAACTTCTATCTTCGCTTCACTGGCTTCTAGATCAAGGCTTGCGCATGGGGGCGCCCGGGATGCTGGGGGCGCTCGGGAGCAGCGGGGGCGCCCGGGAGCACGGGGGCGCCCGGGAGTTGAACTGTCGAAGCCCATCTTGCTGTCTTGTGTTTTGTGTTTGCCTTGGGGGCGCCCGGGACACTCCGGGCGCCCTGGTCAGCTGTAGCCTCATTCCTTTGAGGCTTTCTGAGCTGTAGACACACGTTCCTTCGGTCCTGCATCCAGGGTTAGTCCAAAACACAATAAAACAATAAAGTATTAGATTATACAACCTTAGCTATCTTGGTTCTGACTTTGGTCTCCTAAATGGAGCCCTAGGTCGAACTGACGCCTACTGTTCCCTCGACGGGGAACGCGTCCTCACCTACTCCTCTCGGGAGAATTTACCTGATGCCAACCATTCCTTTGGTTGGACTTTTGCCTGACGGTCCTTTGTCAGGTCTTGGAGGCCGAGCTGCCCTTCGCCCGGTGCCTAGCATTCCTTCGCTAGGGCTTCAGTCCCAGGCTGTCCTTCGCCTGGCGCCTAGCAGTCCTTCGCTAGGGCTTTTTACCCTGGCATTCCTTCGCCAGTGCCTAGCAGTGCTTCGCTAGGACTTTTTACCCTGGCATTCCTTCGCCAGTGCCTAGCAGTCCTTCGCTAGGACTTTTTACCCTGGCATTCCTTCGCTAGTGCCTAGCAATCCTTCGCTAGGACTTTTCCTGCACACTAGAGTAACTTGTTAGAAAATAAGTAAGACTTAACTTTTGACCTCTGTTGCCATTATCAAAACACAGGTTTGACTTGGGTGCCTTCTGCACCAACATCAACTCCCCCACTAGACTCATTTCAAATTCACTTTCCATGTGTCCAATGAATTCATTTAAATAGCCCTTATTGTTTGAGCCATAAATTATGTCATCGACATATACTTGGGCTACAAAAATATTGTCACCATCTCTCCGTAGAAATAGTGTAGGGTCTATTTGGCCTCTTACAAAGCTTTTTCCAATTAAAAACGTCGACAACCGCTCGTACCAAGCTCGGGGTGCTTGTTTAAGACCATAAAGTGCCTTTTTGAGCTTGAACACGTGGTTTGGCAATTCGGAACTCTCAAACCCCGGAGGTTGTTCGACATAGACCTCTTCTCTAATCAAACCATTTAGAAAGGCTGATTTGACATCCATTTGATATAACTTGAAACCTCGATGTGCTGCAATTGCTAGCATCAATCGGATGGACTCTAATCGTGCCACGGGAGCATAGGTCTCATCATAATCAAGGCCTTCAACTTGACTGTAGCCCTTGGCTACTAAGCGTGCCTTGTTTCTAATGATTTCTCTCTTATGGTTCAACTTATTTTTGAAGACCCATTTGGTTCCAATGATGGTGGTCTTCTTAGGTCTAGGGACTAAGTCCCAAACTTGACTTCTTTCAAATTGACCTAGTTCGTCTTGCATTACAATGATCCAATCGGGATCATTTAATGATTCATCAATTTTCCTAGGTTCAATTTCGGAAATTAAGGCAACTTCATTAACCTCATTCCTAAAGAATGATCTAGTTCTAACCCCATGATGGATGTCTCCAACAATTTGGTCTTGGGGATGACTAGAGGCTAATCTAGTTTGCCTAGGTGTTGGTGGTGCTTCTTGAATGGGTTCACTAGACACAAGCTCAGCCTCAGGATTCGACTGATCAATGGGTTGTCTAGGCTCACCGTCATCAGACTCATCACCATCAACAACATTTGGAGTTTCATTCAAACTTAGTCTCCTAAGTTCGAATTGGACTTTATCTTCTGGTTGTTCATTGGCTTTTGGAATTTCCTCAAAGACAACATCAGAAGACTCTTCAACCACTCTAGACTTCTTATTGTAGACTCGGTAGGCTTTGCTAACTAGAGAATACCCAACTAGTATCCCTTCATCAGCCTTTGCCGTGAACTTCCCAAGGTGATCCTTGGTGTTTAGGATGAACACCTTATAACCAAACACCCTAAGGTGTTTAACCGTAGGTGGTTTCCCAAACCAAAGTTCATAGGGAGTCTTTCCTAACAACCTATGGATGAGGACTCGGTTTTGCACATAGCAAGCTGTATTTACAGCTTCGGCCCATAAGTAACTCGGTAGTGAGTACTCATTAAGCATGCTTCGTGCAGCCTCTTGTAAAACACGGTTCTTCCTCTCTACAACACCATTTTGTTGTGGTGTTCTAGGAGTGGAGAACTCATGTCTATACCTAGGGGTGTCAAAAATCAACACGACCCGACGATCCAACCCGAATCGACCCGAAAAAAATCGGGTTCGGGTTGAAAATTTTCGGGTTCGGGTCGGGTTCGGGTTGAAAAAATTTCGGGTTGGGTTCGGGTCGGGTCGGGTCGGGTTCGGGTTGACCCGAAATTTAATATTTTATGGATTTTTTGGGGTTAAATTAAATTTTATTTTGAAAATTAAGATATTTTTATGTATATTAATATCAATATAGTATGATCATGATGAAGTATTGAGATAAAAGTGAAAAATTATAGGGAAAATGGTGAAAAAAGACGTTTTGAATCGGTTTTTTCGGGTTATTCGGGTCGGGTCGGGTTGGTCGGGTTGGTCGGGTTCGGGTTCGGGTTTGGGGGTTTCGGGTTGAAATCGGGTTCGGGTCGGATTTGGGTTGGGAGTTAAAAAAAAAAAATTTTCCCAACCCGACCCACCCGAATTGACACCCCTATCTATACCCTCTGTCTTGACAAAATTCTAAAAATCATTGGTTTTGAAATTCTAATTCCATGATCACTTCTAATTATCTTTATTGTTGAAGATTTTTCATTTTCAACCCTTCTACAAAAAGAAATGAAAACATCTAAGGTTCGGTCCTTATACTTTAGAAATAAGTCCATGTATATCTAATAAAATCATCAATGATAACAAAGCAATATCTACTTCCATTCAATGATATGATAGTGCTACAATCAAAAAGATCCATGTGAAGTAAATCTAAGGCGGTAGATGTACTTACAGTGCTTTTACCTTTATGTGCAGATTTTGTTTGCTTACCCATTTGACATGCATCACAAAGTTTATCCTTTTCATACTTGATGCTTGGTAAGCCACGAACTAATCCCTTGTTGGCCAACTTCCGGATGTTCTTCATGTTAACATGTGCTAGCCTCCGGTGCCAAAGGGTAGACTCTTCTTCTTTTGACATGAGACACTTAGCAAAAGCATTAGTAGCACTTTTAAATGAAACTTGATAAATATTGTCTACTCTTGTTCCTACTAGTACCATGTCCAAGGTGTCATGTTGTCTAACTAGACATTGACTTGGTTGAAAATCAATTGTGTAACCCGTGTCACATAATTGACTGACACTTAGGAGATTAAATGTCATCCCCTTGACTAGAAGGACATTTGAAATTCTAAGACATTCGGATATTTGAATGTCTCTTATTCCTATGACCTTAAGACTACCATTGTTACCAAATGAAACATTACCTCTACTTTTCTTTTGAAGTGTGGTAAACAATGATCTATTCCCGGTCATGTTTTTGGAGCACCCACTATCAACGAACCAAGTTGATAGATGCTCCCCCTCAATCATAACCTACACAATTCAAAAAATAGATGTTTTAGGTACCCAAACCTTGGGACCTAAAGCACCTACTAAACAAGTCTTAGGCACCCATGCCTTGACAACTTTCTTTTGAACCCTAGGTGTCTTAGATTGTCTCATATCAGTCCTAGACATAAGAGACACAAAGAAGGTTCTTTGGGTCGGTAACTAATACTGGCCCTATTGTAGACTGCCATTTGGGCATTCAAAATCATGTCTAGGGTCTTAGAGCTAGTAGAGAACTTCTCAAGAATATTCTTGAGTCTCTCAACTTCACTCTTTAATGATTTGTTTTCCTCCTCTAACAAATCATCATGCAAATCATTAACATCCTCAACCCTAGAGGATTTCAAATGTTCAACCTCAAGTTTCAATGATTTAATCTCATCCTCTAACATTTCAACATACAAATCATCAATGTTATCATCCCTAGACGATTTCAATTGTTCAATTTCTAATTGCAATGATTTAACCTTATTCTTTAACTTCTTTAACATATTGGTTAAACATGCAATAGCTCTATAACATTTCTCAAGTTCGGGAGAAGTTACCTCTTCATCATCCGAAGATGATGAAGTCGTGTTTGAGGAGTTAGAAGATTCATCACTGCTCTCTTGATCTCCCAATGCCATGAGTGTTACATGGCGTGTACTTTTCTCCTCCTTCTCTTCATCGGATGAGCTTGAGGAGGATTCATCCCAAGTGGCCTTCAAGGCCTTCTTCTTCTTCTTTGATTTTTCCTCTTTCTTTTTGGATTTCTCCTCCTTTTTCTTTAGCTTTGGGCATTCACTCTTGAAGTGCCCTTTCCGACCACACTCAAAACAAGACACGTTAGTCTTATCAACTTTAACTTCACTAGGGTTACCTTTACCCTTGAAGCGTCGACCCCTTCTCATCATCCTTCTCACAAAATTTGCCATCTCGGAGGAAGAAGACCCGCTGCCATCTTCCTCGGAATCAGACTCGGATTCGAAAGAGGATGAAGATGAAGAGACTTCCTTCTCCTTCTTCTTCTCCTTCTTCTTCTTGTTGGATCGGTCCCCTGCAACTAAGGCAATCCCCTTCTCCTTGGGGCCTTTGTTAGCCATTTCATGCAATTCCATTTCACAAAACAAATCATCTAACTTAACAATTCATAAATCCTTGGAGACTTTGTAGGCATCCACCATGGATGACCACAAAGCAATCCTTGGAAATGCTTTTAGCATATACCTCACAAGGTCGCGGTTCTCGACCTTTTCATCAATAGAATGAAGCCCGTTGAGGACTTCCTTGAACCGGCTATGTAGCTCACTTACCGTTTCATTCTCCTTCATGGAGAGATTTTGAAGTTGGTTGAGGAACAAGTCCCTCTTGGCGATTCTTGAATCTCGGGTGCCCTCGTGGAGTTCAATTAGCTAATTCCATAAGTCTTTTGCACTTGTGAAAGGACCAACCTTGATGAGTTGGTCTTTGTTCATGCCGCATTGTAGGGTGACAACCGCCTTCGCGTCGGCTTCACTCTTTCGAGTTTGTTCAGCCGTCCACCACCAAGACTCAAGTTCTTTGCCTTCATCATCCTTTGGAGGGGTGAAGCCCGCCTTCACCGTGAACCAAGTATTGATGTTCATCTTCAAGTAATACTCCATCTTCGATCTCCAATATTGAAAATCTGCGCCATCGAAGAAGGGAGGTCGGGTGGTGGAAAAACCTTCTCTTAACGCCATAGATGATAGCTCTCGGTTGTTAATCTGTAAAAACAGAGCCCCAAGCTCTGATACCACTTGTTGGAACTCGGATGGATAGAGAGGGGGGGTGAATATAGCCAAACACTTGGACTTTAGCACTTATTAAAATTCTGCACTTAAACAGTTTAGTAGCACAGCGGAAAGAATAGAAACAGAGTATGCAGAAAATCAAAACCCTAAACTATGAGCAAACACAAGAACGCTAACAAGAGGATTTACAAGATTCGGGGATAACTTGCCCCTACTCCTTGGCGTGCCCGTAAGGTGGGCGATCCCTTGATCATCGGCAGATCAAGCCCCGGAAGATCCGGATAGAAAGCAACCTCCTTCTCGGTGGAGTAACCTCTCCACAGCATTTCAATCAAGGATATAGTTTTAAGCACAATGAAACACAAGAAAGATCTTACTTAGAACTTAGCACAGACAAGAACACAGCAAGCTTCTCCCGAGCTCCACCCAGCGACGATCTCACGCAAGAACCCTTTCTCCGTGTCTTCTCGCTGTTGAACTCAAAGCCTCTTGTTCCTTCCTCCAAGTGCTCAAGCAAGGGATGGTTGCTTCAAGATTGCAGTGGCTTACTCAAGATGATGAAACTTCAGAACACACAAGCAAGGTGTGGAGAACACAAACGCGCAGCAAGAACTAAGCCAGAAGTTGATTCAGTGAACTCTCCTCTGCTCTTCTCCTCTACACAAACGCGCAACGAGGCAACGGCCTGCTCCCTGATCGATCACCAGACCGATCAGGAGCCACACAGTAGGTTCCCAACCTCACTGTGCGCTCCCTGATCGGTCACCAGACCGATCAGTCATCGCTGGATCGGTCACCAGACCGATCCACGAAGGAGCAGCATGCCAACTTCCCTGATCGGTCACCAGACCGATCCAGGGATTCAAACCTAGCCCTCCAAGCTAGGATTTCATCCAACCTAGCCCTCCAAGCTAGGACTTTTTCACCTAACCCTCCAAGTTGGGAATTTTCACCTAACCCTCCAAGTTAGGACTTTTCACCTAGCCCTTCAAGCTAAGACTTTTCACCCAACTCTTCCGAATTAGGACTTTTCCAAACCTAGCCCTCCAAGCTAGGACCTGACCCTCTAAGCCAGGACTTTTTCACCTAACCCTCCAAGTTGGGACTTTTCACCTAACCCTCCAAGTTAGGACTTTTCACCTAGCCCTCCAAGCTAGGAATTTTCACCCAACCCTTCCGAATTAGGACTTTTCAACACCTAGCCCTCCAAGCTAGGATTTTCCACACCTAACCCTCCAGGTTAGGATTTTCCAACACCTAGCCCTCCAAGCTAGGATTTTTCATACCATGCCTAATCCCCGATCAGGACTTAACCATAATCATAATCAACATCAACCTAAACTAAAATTGGTGTCAACACCAAAATAACAATCAGGGTCAGACTGCATCAACAAGGGGTACTTATGCTTTTGGAGTTGCCCATTTTGAATTTCTTTATTAACTCCTTAGCATATTTGGATTGATGAATAGAATTTCCATCCCTAGTTTGCTTAATTTGTAACCCTAGAATGAAGTTGAGCTCACCAACTAAGCTCATTTCGAATTCATTTTCCATTATTTTAACAAATTCTTTTAAGAAATTTGAGTTGGTGGATCCAAAGATTATATCGTCAACGTAGATTTGGGCAATAATGATCTCTTTTTCTAAGGTCTTAATAAATAGGGTTGAGTCAATTGTTCTTGGTTAAATTCCTTAGAAATGAGGTATGTTGATAGACGTTCATACCATCCCCTAGGTGCTTGTTTTAGTCCATATGGTGCTTTATTGAGTTTGTAAACATGGTCAGGTTTTTCTAAGTCCTCAAAACCAGGGGGTTGTCATACATAGACTTCTTCCTTAATAAATCCATTTAGAAAATCTGACTTCACATCCATTTGGTAGAGTTTAAATCCTTTATAGGATGCAAAGGCTAACAACATCCTAATGGACTCAAGTCTAGCTACTGGGGCATATGTTTCGTCATAGTCTAACCCTTCGACTTGACTGAACCCTTTGGCTACTAAGCAGGTTTTATTTCTCACTATTTCTCCTTGATCATTTAGCTTATTCCTAAAAACCCACTTAGTATCAATAATGGATTTGCCCTCAGGTTTAGGTACTAGTTCCCAGACTTGGTTCCTCTCAAATTGGGCTAACTCTTCTTGCATTGCTATGATCCAATCAGGATCAGGTAAGGCTTCCTCTATAGTCATAGGTTCAATTTTTGAAATTAGTGTAATCTGACTAAGGTTTCTATAGGAGGACCTAGTTCTGACTCCTAAGGTTGGATCACCCACAATTTGATCAGTTGGGTGGCCGAGTCTGGGATTCTTAGTTCTTCTAGAACTTGATTCAGCCTTAGGTCCGGCTGGTCGGTTCGGATCAGTATTTGGTTCAACTAATTAGGTTGGTTCAATTATTGATTCAATTGACTCAATAGTTGGTTCAATAGTTAGTTCATTTAGGGGTTCAACTAGTGGTTCAATAAGTTGTTCATTATCTTCTTGATTTAATGGATTTAAATCTGGATTATCAGAGTTTGAATTAATTTCTTCATCAAATATTAGGTTTGTTGTTTCTTCAATTTTGTTAGTTTGTTTGTTGTAAACCCTATAGGCCCTACTTGTTGTTGAACATCCTAAGAAGACCTCTGGGGTAGACTTAGACTGGAATTTTCCTAGATGGTCTTTGGTGTTTAGGATATAGACTTTGCACTCGAAGACCTTTAGGTAATGTAGGTTTGGAAGTCTATGGTAGTATAATTCATAAGGTGTTTTATTATGTCGTTTGTTAATTAGGACCCTATTTTGGATATAGCAAGTTGTACTAATTGCTTCTGCCCAAAATTGGTTAGCTAGGTTGAATTCATTGATCATAACCCTAGTGGCTTCCTGTAGGGTTCTATTTTTCCGTTTACTATCCCATTTTGCTGGCGGGTTCTAGGACACGAAAATTCGTGTATATACCCGTTTATTTTACAAAACTCCTCGAATCGTTGATTTTCAAACTCTCCCCCGTGATCACTCCTAAGTCTTTTGATTTTGGTATCGTTTTGATTTTTAATTAACTTACAAAAATCACTAAATAGGTTTAGGGTTTCATCTTTGGTCTTTAGGAACCTAACCCAAGTAAACCTAGAGTAATCATCAACAATTACCAAGCAGTACCGGTTTCCGCTTAGTGACTTGGCTCCATGTGAATCAAATAGGTCAAGGTGTAGGAGCTCAAGTGTGGTTTGAGTTAGATCTGATTGAATTTGTTTGTGATTAGACCTGGTTTGTTTACCTTGGTTGCATGATTCACATATTATGTTTTCATGGTTCTTAATTTTAGGTATACCTTTAATTAGGCCAAGTTGGGTGATTTTTGAAATTAATCTCATATTAGTATGGCCTAATCTCCTATGCCAGAGGTTTGATTCTTCTAACTAAGTTAACATGCATTTAGGTACTAAGGGTAGGTTTATAGTGTAAACATTATTTTTCCTAGAGCCCTTAAGCATGATTTCTGAGTCTTGCAAGTTTCTAATCAAGCAGTTAGAGTTGGTAAAGGTAACTACATAGCCAGTATCACACAATTGACTTATGCTAAGCAAGTTGAATTTAAAGTTTTCAAGCAAAAGTACCTTTTTAATGACAAAATCAGATTTGAGTTCAATGTTACCTGACCCAATCATTTTGAGTGTAGCATTGTTGCCAAATGCTACTGAGCCTAGGTTCTTGAACTTGAGTTTGGTGAATTTCAATTTATCCCCAGTCATGTGTCTGGAGCACCCGCTATCCAACATCCATTGGTCTAAATCTTTATGTTCCTACACATAAAGAGTTTTGTTGACTTGGATCCAATTAGAATTAAGGATAGCTTAAATTGATTTTCACAACATAGTCTGTCTCACCCAATCTAGAGTTATCAATCACATTAACCTTATGGGTTTTTGTGAGACAGATTTTAATAGAGGTAAGAAGTTTGTTTTGTAAAACCATGATTAATTTTTTAAAAAGTTAAATTAAATTTGAAAACTATTAGTTTTAGATTTATTTTGAAAAAGAATATTTGAATCTAAGATTAACTGAAAATTTGTGTTAGATTCGAATTTGACAAAGAGTAAACTGAATTTGAATTTCAAAAATTGGCTTCCAGGTCTTGGCGAGGCACAAGGTCTTCTTTGGCCGTAGCCTTATTGGATCATCAACCCTTTCCTTGACAAAGCCTTTTAATGAAATTTCATTTTCAAGGTTACTTTTTGAGAAATTCTGGTCTAACTAGCTTGGGTCTTGGATAGGTAGCTTCGGCTAGTTTCACCAGTCTAAAGAGACCAAGTAGTGTATACTTGACCTTATTAGAAAAGGCTTCCCTAACATACTATCATCTCACCGCCACCCAATACTATGTTGTTCAAATTTCAGTTAATTGGTTTAGTCCTTAGTCTAACCAGTCCTAGGTCTAAGCATGGTAAATTGCAGAAAATAAATAGACAAGCAATCATGCAATTTAAAACAAGAAAAAAATTCATTTAACTAAAAAAATGGTTTTTAAGTTGGCTCCCCCTGGACTAAAGCCACGGTAATGATTAGGCAAGATATGAATCTTGTCCTTGGGGATCCAATACTAATTTGGTCCAACTTGGTTGTTCAGGCACAGTTTGGGTACCCATGCCTGAATTTTGGGTCTAGACTGATTTAGTACAGCATAATATGACCTTTGTCTAGCCTTGGTTCGATACCCTAATCCGGATCGATTTAGAACCACTTCTGTTTTCCAAGGATCATGTCAAGACCCTTCGAACCCGAAGTGAATCATTCCAAAGCTGCTCTAAGGTCCTTGACTTGAGTTTTCAAGGAGGAGTTCTCTTTCTCAAGTTTTTCAACTTGAGTAGAGGTTCCTTCTTGAACCTTCTCAGTTAAGGATCTAGAATCAGTTCCCTCTTTCAGGAGTTTTACTTCCTGTCGGAGGGATTCGACTCGGATTTTGGCTTTCGCCAAGTCGCGAGATAGATAAGCAATAAACTCTAATAATTGAATTCTAGAAAACCCACTTACAGTGATTTTGTCATCCTCTGAAAATGTGAGCTTTCCATCGTTCGACTCCGATTCTGATCCGGTCTTGATTTCTTCTGAAGCAGTCAGGGCAAGCAGGTTTGATTGTGGGGCCTCTTCTTCTTCTTCGGAGGAAGGCTCATCTCATGTTGCTTGAAGGGCCTTCTTCCTTCTTGTCTTCTTCGTCTCCTTCAAATTGGGGCATTCTGTCTTGTAGTGACCCTTCTTTTTTGCATTCGTAGCAGGTCACATTTGGTTTGGTCTTTTCATTTGAAGGTTCAGCTGGCTCTTCCTTTCTTCGGCTGGCTTTCCTTCTGTTGGTCTGATTTTTCAGCTCCTTGTAGTAGTCCCGGGCTAGCCAAACCAGCTTGGGTCGATCTCCTTCGCTGTCTTCTGAGTCTGAGTCTGAGTCAGACTCGGGTGCAGGTTGAGGCTTCTTCTTGGTCATCTTTCCAGTTTTACCTGCAACAAAAGCAATGCCTTTCTCGGCCAGGGTGCAGTTAGTCTGCTCATGTAATTCAAGTTCATAAAATAACTCATCTAATTTGATTTTAGACAGATCCCTGAAACTTTGTACGCATCTACCATAGATGCCCACAAAGTATTTCTCGGGAAAGCGTTAAGGGTATACCTGATCAGGTCACGGTTTTCTACCTTGTGTCTGATTGTATGTAGACCGTTCATCAACTCTTGGATTCTGGCCTGGAGCTGGGCTGCTGACTCGCCATCGTTCATTTTGATAGTGTAGAGTTTGTTTAGCAGTAGGTCTCTCTTGCTGATTCAGGTGTCGGAGGTTCCTTCGTGCAACTCAATTAACATACCCCAAAGTTCTTTTGCACTGTTGAATGGTCCCACCCGGTTCAGCTCTTCTTTGGTTAGACCGCATTGAAGTGTCTGGGTCGCTTTAGCATCCGCCTCGATCTTCCTTTTTAGTGAGGTGTCCCATTCGGTGTAAGATTGTGGCACTCCTTCAGCGTTTTTCGGGATTTCCAGTCTAGATTGGATAATTATTCACATGTCCACCTGAGTTTTCAGGTGGACTTCCATCCGACTCTTCCAGTAGGAGAAGTCCTCCCCACTGAAGAGTGGTGGTCTGGCTGTATTGAAGCCCTCTTGCATGACCATTAGAGATTCTGAAATAATATCAACAAAAACAAACAAAACTTTCCCAAGACTTGGTCTTGGATTAGCAGTGCGGGAAGAAGATAAAAAAATTATCGAGTGGTGTTGCACCAACATCGATTAACGATAAAAGTTCGATCGAAAAAGAATTAAAAAAGATTTCATAAAAATCCGAAAAATTCCCAAATTGGTGGTTGCACCAATTTGAGCTACGCCGCTCTGATATCACTTGTTGGATCGAGAAACACGATAGAGGGGGGGTGAATATCGTGAAAACTTTTTCGGATAAGAAAGAGAAAACGCAACGGAATTAAAACACACAAAGAACACAAGTATTTTTACTTGGTTCGGAGTCGCAGTCGGCTCCTACTCTAAGGCCCACGGTCCTTAACCATTTACTGCGGGCAATTCTATATTTGCGCAAAGGTTTACAGATTTAATACAAGAATAGTGCAGTAAGTAAATGAATTACTCTTTTCGTTACCGACGCCCTGATGTGGATCGTACTTCGGAGCAGAGGGTCGGCGGCAGCGCTGGAATGTCGAGAACGGAGTTTGCCGGAGCAGAGCACTTGAACGAAAAGCTTGGAGGCGTTGGAAAAGGTGTTGTTGAAGCCTTAGGCGTCGAGCCCCTTTTATAGTGCTCCTGGGGACGCCTGGGACATCGAGGGTGCCTGACACATGCCTTCGGATCCGAGAATCTCTATCCGAAGCTTGGTCAACGCTTATCCCCTTCGAATCGGCTCTGGAGCTGACTGGGGTGCCCGGGACCTCCCGGGCGCCCAGCTTGACTGGGTCTGCTGGCTTCGTGGCTGATTTTGCTTCGACTCATCTTTGGCTTTGACCTTGGGCGCCCGGGACCTCCCAGGCGCCTAGCCTAGTGTTGATTCGAAGCGCTTCTTGCTTTACTGCTGTTTGGCTTTGACCTTGGGCGCCCGGGACCTCCCGGGCGCCTAGCCCAGGTGCCTGCCCCTCTCCTTTGGGGCGTTCTGAGCTCCAGAAACACATTCCTTTGGTCCCTGTATCCAAGGTTAGTTCCACAACAAACAAGACAAGAATATTAGATCATTTTTTACAATCGTAGCTGTCTTGGTTCTGACTTCGGGTCTCCCAAATGGAACCCTAAGTCGAACCGACGCCTACTATTCCCTCGACGGGGAACACGTCCTCACCTACTCCTCTCAGGAGAGTTTACCTTTTGCCAACCGGCTCCTCCGGTTGGACTTTTTCCCAGCAGCCCTTCGCTAGGTGCCTAGCAGCCCTTCGCCAGGTGCCTATCAGCCCTTCGCTAGGTGCCTCGCAGTCCTCGGCTAGGTCTTTGATGCCTAGCAGCCCTTCGCCAGGTGCCTAGCAGTCCTCCGCCAGGTCTTAGGGTTTCGACGCCTAGCAGCCCTTCGCTAGTTGCCCAGCTGCCCTTCGCCAGGACTTCTTTCTGCACACTCAGTGAACACATTAGACCAAAATAACATCTTAACTCTTGAACCCTTTGCCATTATCAAAACTCAGGTTTGACTTAGGTGCTGCCTGCACCAATAGCAGGATCGCGGGACCTCGGACTGGCATGAAGAAGTCGAGAGGCAAGTGCTTCACATGCATGTAAACTGGATATTAGAAGGCGAACTGTCCCCGTCGTCAAGACATAGGTATTTCTTCATGTTTAGTCGTTGAAACATGTTTAGCGGTGTTATCTACTGGTACCTGGTGGGTAGATACAGGAACCACTAATCATGTCTGCAATTCTTTGCAGGGGTTCCAGGAAACCCGACGACTAGCTGAGGAAGATCTACATGGGATAGGCTACGGAGAAGACTATTGCAGTGGGAGTTATTTATTTGCCTTTTAGATAGGATAATAAAGTTTTGATTTTAAAGAGATTGCTTTTATGTACCTAATTTTTAGAAAGAACTTTGGTTCAGTTTCTGAAATAATGGATATTCTATTGCTTTTTGTTATGAAAAGTGGAATAGAAAGATTATCTGTTTAGGAACATGGATATGAAATTTAAGTAATTAGAATCAAAGTCTCCCATGATGCAAATAGTAGCTAATAGCTCATCATCTAAATCAAAATAAGAGAAAGGTTCCTTCTAAGATGAATCAAACATATCTTTGGCATCTAAGGCTTGGTCATATTAACCTTAGTAGGATTCAAAGATCGATAGCCAATGGGCCCTCGGGTTCATTGGTGGTAGGAGACTTTCCAACCTTTGAATCTTGCTTGGAAGGTAAGACGATCAAGAGGCCTTTCAAGGCCAAGGGGTATAGGACTAAAGATATGTTAGAATTGGTTCATACTAATTTGTGTGGTCCTATGCCTATCCAGGATAGAGGTAGCCTTGAATACTTCGTCTATTTTATGGGCGATCATTCAAGGTATAGGTACATTTATTGATGTACCGCAAATCTGAATTTTTGATCAGTTAAAAGAGTTCAAGGCTGATGCGGAGAAACATCAAGGTAAAAGTATCGCGACACTACAATCAGATTGTGGTGGCAAGTACCTCTTGGGAGAGTTTTAGGACTTACTTATCAGAGGTTGGGAGTCAATCCCAATTGACTGCACCCGGTACGCCCCAATAGAACGGTGGAGCAGAAAGAAGGAAAAGGACTCTTATGGTGAAGGTTAGGATAATGATGAGCTGCTCCGAGTTGCCGGATTCATTCTGGGGATATGCTCTGGAAATGGCAGCGTACATTCTTGATACCATCTAAGTCAGTACTCTCTACTCCCATAGAAATGCGGACTGAGCGAAAGCCTAGTCTAAGACATATTCGAATTTGGGGTTATTCAATACATGTGCTGAAGGGAGATACTGATAAGTTAAAATCTCGTGCAGAAGTACGTCTGTTCGTAGGCTATCCTAGAGGGACGAAAGGTGGTCTGTTCTATAGTCCTAAAGATCATAAGGTAATCGTTAGCACGAATGTCAGATTCTTAGAAGAAGACTATATGATAAACCACAAGCCCATGAGTATACTAGTCCTTGAAGAATTAATAGGGGATGTTCCGACCTTAGTACCACTGTACAAGAAGATATACCATAAGTCACTACACCGCGTGTCACAGAAGATACACAGGTGGTGCCTCGTCGTAGTGGGAGGGTTGTTAGTCAACCTGAAGGATTCATGTTCTTGGGAGAGTCTTCGGACTTGGTCCCTAGCGACCATGAATCAAGATCCCTAGACCTATAACGAGGAACATCCGCTTTGAAGAGATAATCCAGTCATATGGATTTGTTCAAAGGTCAGATGAGATTTGTGTATGTAAGAAATATGACGGAAATATAGTGGTATTCTTGTACTATAGGTAGATAACATTTTGTTGGTTGGAAACAACAATAAAGTTTATCAGACGTAAGGGTATGGTTGTCCAAGCAGTTGATATGAAGGACTTAGGAGAAACAGGACACATCCTTGGAATCAAAGTTCTAAGGGATTGTCAGAAAAGGATGTTGTGCTTATCCCAAGCTTCATATATAAGACACTATCCTAAGCTCGTTTTAGCATAAAAACTCTAAGAAAGGTTTTGTACCTTTCAGGCATGGAGTTCCTCTATTTAAGGAGATGTAAACATCAAAGGAGATAGAGGAGGCGGTTCCTTATGCTTTGACTGTAGGAAGCCTCATATATGCTATATTGTATACGAGACCGGATATCTGCTTTACCGTGGGCATGGTTAGCAGATATGAGAGTAACTCAGGTCAAGGAAATTGGATTACGGTGAAAGCATATATTAGTGCCTGAGAAGGACTAAGAATTATAAGCTGGTTTACCGGGTTGACCAATCTCCTGTGGCTTATACGGATACAGACTTCCAATCGGATAGGGGCAAAATATAAGTATTCCTCGGGGTTTTGTATTTACTTTAGGAGGTAGAACCATAGTTTGGAGGAGTGTCACGCAGCGGTTGCATGGCGGACTCCACCATGGAAGCTGAGTATATGGAAGCCTCTGAGGTGGCTGGGAAAGCTACATGGTTCAGGAACCTCAAGATGGACTTCGATGTGATTCCTGGTTTACTCAAAGCTACCACATTTTGTTGTGATAAATGGTGTAGTTGCAAACTCGAAGGAATCACGAGCCCATAAGGTGAGTAAACGCATATAGCGCAAATACCACCTAGGAGAGGAAAAGTTGTTGTTGCCTAGATTACATCAGAGGACAACCAGGGAGATCATTTCACTAAGGCCTTGGTAGCGAGAGCTTTAGGCATGTGAAGGATCAGGGAGTCAGATGTATGACATTTTGAGGACAGCAAAGTCTTTTGAGTATAAGTGGGAGATTATTAGGATGTATACTAAAAGTCTTGCCTTTTCTGTATGGGCATCCACATTTTGAAAGAGAATCACAACAACACAGTTGCATGTTTATATTAGTATATGCATAAAAGTCTGATACTTTGCATTGTAGATAACATGGTGTGTGATGACACACAAAAGATCATGTTATCAATCCCTTGCATTGTATAAGTAGAGGCTCACAACCGAGATGGAGTTGGACAAATCATCGGGATGGTTATAGTGTAATTAGGTGTGATTTGTCTTAACCATAGAATTACACTAGTGTGCTTTGTGTGCAATGAGTAGGACCAAAACCAAAGGTCATCTAATTTGTACAGAATTAATAATTGGATTGGATCTCGGATTATTATGGAGTACAATCCATAAATCCCGATATAATAACGAGCACATATAGTTAATATTTATTTCTTTGATTTACCAATGGGCGAGATTTATTCTGCTAAATCGATAGGCCCGGTAAGCTATGAAATAATATTAATTATATAGTGTGTCATTGATTATTGACGAAATCCGTGTCCTGGTGAGTCGGAATGATGATGCCTCCTTGATGAGCTCATAAGGTTCATCATGTTAATCCCTGTAGGTGGATTTAATCCGACATGATGATAAGGTTGAGTGGTACTAGTCAAGGAGGCAGAGGTTGATTAATTAAAATTGTCAGTAATTTAAATTAATCGACGGTCATTCGATATCTTAAACATAGGGGGATGGATGTGCTCATAATAGGTGGAGCCAATATGACAATATGGGGGTTGGTGAGGTAATTCAATGGTGATTCTTTAGTGGAATGGATCTTCATTAATGGATCGGGTTTGGATCCATTAGCAGGCCAAGATCCAACTCCTCTTCTTGGTTCCTACCTTAGCCCTATATATACCCCATGGAATTATGATACCAAAATTAATTCAATTAATCATTATTTTTCCTCTCCTCATCTCTCTCTCTTTCTCCCTCTCTAATCTTCTCTCCTAGGGCAAAACCCTCTCCTTAGATGGCCGGCGGCAGAAGTCATGGGTGTTCCTCTTGGCCGGCGCTAGATCATGGAGGTCTCCCTCTACATAGCCCGCGGCAGTCCAAGGAGCACCCTCTTGCACTGGCGGTAGCAACGGGTGAAGCATTTCCTTGGCCGGCGGCAGATCATGGAAGGTTTCCCATCCATGGTCGGCGGCAGCCCAAGGAGGAGAAGGCCAGTGGAAGTCCATGCTGGCAGAGCTTGGAGAAGTTTTCTCCACAGCCGGCGGCAGCCCAAGGAGGTTCTGGTTGACGACAGCCTCTGGAGGTGCTGGTCTTCCATGGTCACAGGCATATCTTGGAAAAATCTTTCCATGGTTGGCGACAGGCCAAGGAGGCACTGGCCGGTGTCGGCCCAAGGTGGCGTTGGCTGGAGGAGGTCCACGACGACAGAGCTTGGAGAAGAACACTCCATGGCCGGTGGCAGCTGGTGGAAATCACTTTTCCATCGCCGGCGGCAGCACTTGGAGGTGTCTCTCCATGGCCGGTGGTAGCTGATGGAAGGTTTCTCTCCATCACTGGCGGCAGCTCATGGAGTAGCTTCTCCACTTGTCGATGGCACTCGGTTGGAGAGGAAGAAGAGTTGGCCAAAACCCTAGTGTATAGGGTTTGATGAACATGGAAGAGGGATGAAGAAGTGATTAATTGGAGTGCCTTGGTGATTCCGGTTCTCGGTAGCTCGTCGCCTACACAACGTCTGGGAGGGAAAGGACATAAGGTAGAAGGCTACGAGGTAAAGGAAGGTATAATTCTCTGTTGGATCGAGAAAACGATAGAGGGGTGTGAATATCGTTAAAACTTTTTGGATAAATTAAAGAGCAAGTACGCAGCGGAAATAATTTAATGCACACAAGAACACAAGGATTTTTTACTTGGTTCGAAGTCACGGTCGGCTCCTACTCCAAGGCCCACGGTCCTTGACCGTTTACTTTGGGCAATACTATAATCGCGCAAAATAGGTTTACAAGTTGAGTATAGAAATATTGCAGGAAATGAAACTAGTTACACTTTTCGTTACCGACGCCCGATGTGGATCGTATTTCGGAGCAGAGAGACGTCGTCAGCGTTGGAATCTTGAAGTCGGAGTTTGCCAGGGCGTAGCGCTTGAACGAAAAGCTTTGGAGCGTTAGAAAACTGTGTTGTTGAAGCCTTGTGGTCGAGCCCATTTTATAGTACTCAGACGAGCGCCTAATGGGTTGGGGGCACCTAACACGTGCCCTCCGATCTGCGAATCCTTATCCGCGGGCTTGGTCAGCGATTATCCTCCCCACTTGGGTGCCTGAGCTGATGGGGGCGCCCGTGACCTCACGGGCGCCTGATCCGCCTTGGTTCAGTGGCTTCGCAGTTATGATTTGGGATTTGCCTTCACTCTTGGGCGCCCATATCCTTACGGGCGCTTGACTCCATTCGGGCGCCTAAGCCTAGTGAAGAACCTTCACTTGCAGCGATCAGTCCTTCGACCCTGCAAACAAGGTTAGTCCCAAAAACACAACAAGTATTAATTACAACCGTAGCTGTCTTGGTTCTGACTTCGGGTCTCCCAAATGAAACCCTAGGTTGAGTCGACGCCTACTGTTCCCTCAACGGGGAACGCGTCCTCACCTACTCCTCTCAAGAGAGTTTTCCTTTTGCCAACCGGCTCCTCCGATTGGACTTTTGCCCGATCCACCTGACCAGGTCTTCGTGCCCAACTTCCGGTCAGGTCTTCGGTGCCCAGCCCCTTGCCAGGACTTCGTGCCTAGTCCTCGACTAGGACTTCTTTGCCCGACTTCTGGTCAGGTCTTCTTACCCAGTCCTTGACCAGGACTTCTTTGCCCAACCCTTTGCTAGGACTTCTTGCCTAGTGTACCTAGGACTTCTTCCTGCACACTTAGTGAACAAAATTAGAACACAATAACATCTTAACATTTGAACCCTTTGCCATTATCAAAACCAAGGTTTGACTTAGGTGCTGCCTGCACCAACAATCTCCCCCTTTTTGATTTATGGCAACCCAATTCAAAAAGTTAAGTTAAACAACAATTAAGTAAAGTACCAATTTTAATTTTCTCCCCCCGGAAGCAATCTCCCCCTGAGTTTTTCAAAAATTCGTGGGGTTTTTGAAAAAGTTTCTAAGTCTTTGATTCTAAATTTGAAACGTTTTTCATGTTTTCAATACGTAGAAAATTTTTAAAAAGGGATTTTAAGTTAGAAAGAATTTTCCAAAATATTTTGAATTGGGCACTTAGAAAATTTTCAAAAGAATTTTGAAGTTAACACTTAGAAAATTTTCCACCAGAAAAATTTTAGAGTAAGTACTTAGAATATTTTTGAAAATAATTTTGAGTTAAGTACTTAAAATAATTTTCAAAACAATTTTGAGTCAAATTTTCAAAACACTTTTGAGTTAAGTACTTAAAATAATTTTCAGAACACTTAGTTTTTGCACTTTAGAAAATTTTCTAAATTGATTTTTGAATTTTTAACACTTAGAAAATTTTCAAGCATTTGTAATACTTAGAAAAAAAATTATTCAAGCAAAATTTTGAATTTATAACACTTAGAAAATTCTCCCAAAATGATTTTAAATTACTTTACTTTTTGAAAAAGGAGATAAAAGTTTTGAAAAAAGATTTAATTTGAAAAGAATTTAAATTTTAAAAACCTTCTTTTCTCTCCTTTCCTATCTCTCCCCCTTTGCCATATATCAAAAAAAATATAGCAAAAACATTGAGTAATAAAGGTAAGGTGCTGTACTGAACCAATTCTACGTATAAACTGGACCAAATCAATTTAAATTTTCTCTTTCGGGTCCTGTCTAATCCAGTTAGCTACTTACTAACTGTTATAAACAGTAGCTTTCGCTAGGGTTAGTCAAGTTAAGTGATCTGATCAAGTTAGATTTTCTAAGCTTGACACTTAACCTGATTACTGTTTAATTGGTATTTATTGCCCCAATTACTGCAGATGCACTGACTTAAAGCATCTTGAATCAAGGCATAGACCTAAGCATCTCAACCCAGTCTAGGCTATTAATCAAAAGTACCCTAAGGTGCTTGTGAGATGCTGGCTTCTAGATCTATAGGTGCATGCAGTTCTAGGGTTAGGGCCTAGACTAAGTCCATTTGCGAAAAAGTCCTAGTTTTGAAGGGGTAAGTTTTAAAAAAAAACTAAGTCAAAAAATTATTTTAAAAATAACAAATGATTTTTCAAATGAAATAAGAAATAAAACAGTTTTTGAAAAAAACCATAAATAGAGCAATCATATTCTACCAAGCATAACCCTAACTGCCTTCTTAGTGAGCTGAACTCAGACTCAGGTAAGGGTTTGGTGAAGATATCAGCTAAGTTAGATTTTGAGTCTACATGTTTAAGGACTATCTCACCCCTGGCTACATGATCTCTTACGATGTGGTGTTTAACTTCTATATGTTTAGTTCTAGAGTGTTGGATTGGGTTCCTAGTTAGATTAATTGAACTTATGTTATCAATGTAGACTTGGGTTTGGGTGTAATCAAGCTGGAAGTCCTTAAGAGTGTGCATCATCCATAAGAGTTGTGCTACACACTCTCCTAAAGCAACATACTCAGCTTCAGTTGTCGATAGAGCTACGCAGTGTTGCTTTCTGCTGCACAACTCACTAGACTATTTCCTAAAAGTTGGCAGCTTCCACTTGTACTCTTTCTATCTAGTTTGCATCCAGCATAGTCAGAATCAGAGTATCCTAACACGTCAAAAGTTGAGGTCCTAGGATACCAAATCCCTACATTTAGGGTCCCTTAATATATCTAAGTATTCTTTTTATGGCTACTAAGTGTATTTCCTTAGCACAGGTTTGGTATCTACCACACATTCCTACAGCGAAAAGGATATCAGGTCTGCTGGCTATAAGGTAAAGTAGACTACCTATCATACTTCGATATAGTTTAAGGACTACAAGTTTACCTTCAGTGTCACTATCTATTTTTACATTTGTGGCCATAGGGGTATTTATGCTTTTGTAGTTATCTATTTTAAATTTCTTTATTAACTTCTTAGCATATTTAGATTGATAGACATAATTTCCATCCCTAGATTGCTTAATTTGTAATCCTAAAAAGAAGTTGAGCTCACCAACTAAGCTCATTTCGAATTCGTTTTCCATTATTTTTACAAATTCTTTTAAGAAATTTGAGTTGGTGGATCCAAAAATTATATCTTCAACATAGATTTGGGCAATAAAGATGTCTTTTTCTAAGGTCTTAACAAAAAGAGTTGAGTCAATTTGTCCTTGGTTAAATTCCTTAGAAATGAGGTAGGTTGATAGGCGTTTATACCATGCCCTAGGTGCTTGTTTTAGTCCATAAAGTTCCTTATTAAGCTTATAAACATGGTCAGGTTTTTCTAAGTCCTCAAAACCTAGGGGTTGTCCTGCATAGACTTCTTCTTTGATGAACCCATTTAGAAATGCTGACTTAACATCCATTTAGTAAAGTTTAAATCCTTTATGGGCTGCAAAGGCTAACAGCATCCTAATAGACTCAAGTCTGGCTACTGGGGCATAGGTTTTGTCATAGTCTAGCCCTTCGACTTGACTGAACCCTTTAGCTACTAAGCAGGCTTTATTTCTAACTATTTCCCCTTGGTCATTTAGCTTATTCCTAAATACTCACTTAGTATCAATAATGGATTTGCCCTCAGGTTTAGGTGCTAGTTCCCAGACTTGGTTCCTCTCAAACTGGGCTAACTCTTCTTGCATTGCTATGATCCAATTAGGATCAGGTAGGATTCCTCTATAGTCTTAGGTTCAATTTTCGAAATCAGTACGATCTGATTAAGATTTCTATAGGAAGACCTAGTTCTGACTCCTAAGGTTGGATCACCCACAATTTGATCAGTTGGGTGACTGAGTCTAGGATTCTTGATTTTTCTAGTACTTGGTTCAGCCTCAGGTCCGGCTGGACGGTTCGGTTCAATATTTGGTTCAATTACTTGGGTTGGTTCAATTATTGGTTCAATTGACTCAGTAGTTGGTTCAATAATCAGTTCATTTAGAAGTTCAACTAGTGGTTCAATTGATGGTTCACTAATTTGTTCATTATCTTCATGATCAATATTTGATGAATTTAGATTTGGATTATCAGATTTTGAATTAGTTTCTTCATCAAATATTAGATTAGTTGTTTCTTTAATTTTGTTAGTTTGTTTATTGTAGACCCTGTAAGCCCTACTTGTTGTTGAATATCCTAAGAAGACCCCTGGGGTTGACTTAGACTGGAATTTACCTAGGTAGTCTTTGGTGTTTAGGATATGGACTTTGCACCCAAAGACCCTTAGGTAATGTAAGTTTGGAAGTCTATGGTAGTATAATTCATAGGGAGTTTTATTATGTCGTTTGTTAATTAGAACCCCATTTTGGATATAGCAAGCCGTACTAATTGCTTCTGGCCAAAACTGGTTAGCTAGGTTAAATTCATTGAGCATAGTCCTAGCGGCTTCCTGTAGGATTCTATTTTTTCGTTCGACTATCCCATTTTACTGGGGGGTTCTAGGACACGAAAATTCGTGTATGTACCCATTTATTCTACAGAATTCCTTGAATCTTTGATTCTCAAACTCTCCCCCATGATCACTCCTAAGTCTTTTGTTTTTGGTATCGTTTTGATTTTCAATTATCTTACAAAAATCAATAAATAGGTTTAGGGTTTCATCCTTAGTCTTTAGGAACCTTACTCAAGTAAACCTAGAGTAATCATCTATAATTACTAAGCAGTACCGGTTTCCGCTTAGTGACTTGGCTCCATGTGAATCAAATAGGTCAAGGTGCAGGAGCTCAAGCGTAGTTTGAGTTAGATCTGATTGAATTTGTTTGTGATTATACCTGGTTTGTTTACCTTGGTTGCATGATTCACATATCAAGTTTTCATGGTTCTTAATTTTTTGGTATTCCCTTAATTAGACCAAGTTGGGTGATTTTTGAAATTAATCTTAGATTAGTGTGACCTAATCTCCTATGCCAGAGGTTTGATTCTTCTAACTGAGTTAAGAAGCATTTAGGGACTAAGGGTAGGTTTATAGTGCAAACGTTATTTTTCCTAGTGCCCTTAAGCATGACTTCTGAGTCTTATAGATTTCTAATCAGGCAGTCAAAGTTAGTAAAGGTAACTACATAGTCAGTATCACATAATTGACTTATACTAAGCAAGTTAAACTTAAAGTTCTCAACCAAGAGTACCTTCTTAATTACGAAATCAGATTTGAGTTCAATGTTACCTGAACCAATGATTTTGAGTGTAGCATTATTGCCAAATGCTACTGGGCCTAGGTTCTTGAACTTGAGTTTGGTGAATTTCAATTTGTCCCCAGTCATGTGTCTGGAGCATCCGCTATCCAACATCCATTGGTCCAAATCTTTATGTTCCTACACATAAAGAATTTGTTGCTTTGGATCCAATTAGAATTAAGGATAGCTTAAATTGATTTTCACAGCCTAGTCTGTCTCACCCAATCTATAGTTATCAATCACGTTAACCTTATGGGTTTTGTGAGACAGGTTTTAATAGAAGTAAAGATTTTATTTTAAAAATAATGATTAATTTTGAAATGTTGAATTAATTTTAAAAACAATTAATTATGCTTTAAAAGTTATTTTTGAAAAAAAAAATGGTTGAATCTAAGATTAATTGAAATCCATGTTAGATTCAAATCTGAAAATAGTAAAATGAATTTGGTTTTCAATAATCGGCTTCCAGGTCTTGGCGAGGCACTAGACCTTCTTTGGACGTAGCCTTATTGGATCATCAACTCTTTCCTTGACAAAGCCTATTATTGAAAATCCATCTTCAAGTTACTCCTTGAATGATTTTGGTCCAACTAGTTTGGGTCTTGGATCAGTAGTTTCGGCTAGTTCCGCCAAAAATGGCTTCCCTAATGTACTATCATCTCACCTGCACCCAATACTATGTTGTTCAAATTTTAGTTAACCATTTTAGTCCTTAATCTAACCAGTCCTAGGTCTAAGCATGGTAATTTGCAAAAATAAATAAACAAGCAATCATGCAATTTTAAAATAAGAAAAGAATTTATCTAACTATAAATATTGTTTTTAAGTTGGCTCCCCCTGGACTAAAGCCACGGTAATGATTAGGCAAGATATGAATCTTATCCTTGGGGATCCAATACTGGTTTGGTCCAGCTTGGTTGTTCAAGCAAAGTTTGGGTATCCATGCCTGAACTTTGGGTCTTGATTGGTTCAATATAGCACAGTATAACCTTTGTCTAGCTTTGGTTCGATACCCTAACTCGGATCGATTTAGAACAGACTTCTGTTTTCCAAGGATCATGTCAAGACCCTTGGAACCTGAAGTGAATCATTCTAAAGCCACTCTAAGGTCCTTGACTTGAGTTTTCAAGGAGGAGTTCTCTTTCTCAAGTTTTTCAACTTGAGCAGAGGTTCCTTCTTGAACCTTCTCAATCAAAGATCTAGAGTCAGCTCCCTCTTTCAGGAGTTTTACTTCCTATTGGAGGGACTCGACTCGGATTTTGGTTTTTACCAAGTTACTAGATAGGTAAGCAATTAATTCTGCTAATTCAACATTAGAATAACCACTTAAAGTTATTTTGCCATCCTCCGAAATTGTGAGCTTTCCGTCGTCCGGCTCTGATTTTAATCCGGTGTCGATCTCTTCTGAAGCAGTCAAGGCGAGCAGGTTCGATTGTGGGGCCTCTTCTTCTTCTTCGGAGGAAGACTCGTCCCACGTGGCTTGAAGGGCCTTCTTCCTTCTTGTCTTCTTGGCTTCTTTCAGATTAAGGCACTCCGATTTGTAGTGTCCCTTCTTGTTGCATTCGTAGCAGGTCACATTTGATTTGGTCTTAGACATTGATGGTTCAGCTGGATCTTCCTTCTTTCGGCTGGCTTTTCTTTTGTTGGTCTGATGCTTCAGCTCTTTATAGTAGTCCCTGGCTAGCCGAACAAGTTTGGGTCGATCTCCTTCGCTGTCTTCTGAGTGAGTCTGAGTCAGACTCGGGTGCAGGTTGAGGCTTTTTCTTGGTCACCTTTCCTGTTTTTCCTGCAAGAAAAGTAATACCTTTCTCGGCTAAGGTGCAGTTAGTCTGCTCATGTAATTCTAGTTCAGAAAATAATTCATCTAATTTAATTTTGGAAAGGTCCCTAGAAACTTTGTAAGCATCTACCATAGATGCCCACAAAGTATTTCTCGGGAAGGCGTTTAGGGTACACCTGATAAGGTCACGGTTTTCTACCTTATGACCAATTGTGTGTAGACCGTTCATCAGCTCCTGGATCCTGGCGTGGAGCTGGGCTGCTGACTCGCCTTCGTTCATTTTGATTGTGTACAATTTGTTCAGCAGTAGGTCCCTTTTGCTGATTCTTGTATCGGAGGTGCCTTCGTGCAATTCGATCAACATACTCCAGAGTTCCTTCGCACTGTTGAAGGGTCCCACCTGGTTCAGTTCTTCTTTGGTTAGTCCACATTGGAGTGTCTGGGTTGCTTTTGCATCAGCCTCGATCTTCTTCTTCAGAGAGGCGTCCTATTCTGTGTAATGTTGTGTCACTCCTTCAGCATTCTTGGGGATTTCCAGACTAGATTGGATTATGATCCACATATCCACCTGAGTTTTCAGGTGAACTTCCATCCGACTCTTCCAGTAGGAGAAGTCTTCTTCACTGAAAAGTGGTGGTCTGGCTATGCTGAAACCCTCTTGCATGACCATTTAAGATTTCTGAAATAAAAAAAATTCTATCCCAAGACTTGGTCTTGGATTAGTAGTGCGGGAACAAGATAATTAAAAAAAACGATCGAGTGGTGTTGCACCAACTTCGATTAACGAGAAAAATTTGAAAGAAAAAAAATAAAAAAAAAATTGTAAGATCCGAAAAACTCTCAAATTGGTGGTTGCACCAAATTTGAGCTGCCCGCTCTAATACCACTTGTTGGATCGAGAAAACGATAGAGGGGGGTGAATATCGTTAAAACTTTTCGGAAAAATTAAAGAGCAAGTACGCAGCGGAAATAATTTAATGCACGCAAGAACACAAGGATTTTTACTTGGTTCGGAGTCGCGGTCGGCTCCTACTCCAAGGATTTTTACTTGGTTCAGTGTTGCACCATTCGGGCGCCTGACTCCATTCGAGCGCCTAAGCCCAGTGAAGAACCTTCACTTGCAGTGATCAGTCCTTCGACCCTGCAAACAATGTTAGTCCCAAAAACACAACAAGTATTAATTACAGTCGTAGCTGTCATGGTTCTGACTTCGGGTCTCCCAAATGAAACCCTAGGTTGAGCCGACGCCTACTGTTCCCTCGACGGGGAACGCGTCCTCACCTACTCCTCTCAGGAGAGTTTACCTTTTGCCAACCGGCTCCTCCGATTGGACTTTTGCCCGATCCACCTGACCAGGTCTTCGTGCCCAACTTTTGGTCAGGTCTTCGGTGCTCAGCCCCTTGCCAGGACTTCGTGTCTAGTCCTCGACCAGGACTTCTTTGCTCGACTTCCGGTCAGGTCTTCTTGCCCAGTCCTTGACCAGGACTTCTTTGCCCAGCCCTTTGCTAGGACTTCTTGCCTAGTGTACCTAGGACTTCTTCCTGCACACTTAGTGAACAAAATTAGAACACAATAACATCTTAACTTCTGAACCCTTTGCCATTATCAAAACCCAGGTTTGACTTAGGTGCTGCCTGCACCAACATTCTCTTCCTTGGCTCCTTTGATTTCGACTTGTCATTTTATGTGGATATTAATTGATTATTATTATTTTGTTTATTTGATAATCATGTTTCATAATTAATTAATTGGACCCCGATAATAAACATAATAACCGGCGATCCACTCGTCGTCTTTTACGCGGTCGGTCGGTTAGGCGAATTACAAGGCACGATTTTTGTGATCGTCTAAGTTATAATTTGAATTGATTGATACGATGACGAGATGGTCGTTGGGAGACGAGTATCCATTCAGATTAATTTTTTAATCCGTAGACATAGAGAGGTCTCTCAAGGACGACTAAGTATTCGCTTAGGAAACCCGCCAAGCCATACCCATCACAGACCTCATAAAAGTGTGAAGTTGACCAGACCTTATGGTGGAATAGGTCTGGTCGAACCCCTTAACAGGTCATATATTTATGCATAACCAGAATGTTGATGCAGTCTGACCTGATTATTGTTTTAGTGTTGACACCGATTTAAGTTTAGGTGAGTAAGATAAGTTCGGCTTAAGTCCTGGTCAGAGACTGGGCACGAACCCTGGTGAGTGAAGCCGGGTCCTGGTGAGTGAAGCCGGGTCCCGGTGAGTGATGTCGGGTCTCGGTGAGTGAAGCCGGGTGACGGAAACCCCGGTGAGTGAAGCCGAGTCCCGGTGAGTGAAGCCGGGTCCTGGTGAGTGAAGCCAGGTGACGGAAACCCCGGTGAGTGAAGTCGGGTCCTAGTGAGTGAAGCTAGGTGAAAGGAAACCCTGGTGAGTGAAGCCGGGTCCAAGCGAGTGAAGCTAGGTGAAAGGAAACCCTGGTGAGTGAAGCCGGGTCCAAGCGAGTGAAGCTAGGTGAAGGAAACCCTGGTGAGTGAAGTCAGGTCCTAGCGAGAGAAGCTAGGCTGAACAAAGTCCCGGTGAGTGAAGCTGGGCACGAAGTCTTGGTCCGGGGGACTGAGCATTGAGTGTACTGGTCGGAGAGGGCACGTGAGCTCTTTCTCCGGGACCAGAATGAGTCAGAGAAGGCAAGGGAGCCTGTTCTCTTGACTTAGGGTCAAAATAGTCGGAGCTGGATCGGTCTATGGTCCGATCAGGGAGTTGGCACTAACTCCTGTGGTTGTGGATCGGTCTGGAGTCCGATTAGGGAGTTGGCACTAACTCCAGCGGTTGTGGATCGGTCTGGTGACCGATCCAGGGAGTCTGATCATTCTGGTGAACGATCAGAAGGAGAACAGAAACCTTCTGTGTGGTTTCTAATCGTTCTGGTGAACGGTCAAATAGAGAACAGAAGGTTTAGGTATAAACCCTGATCGGTCAGGCTGACTGATCGGGGCCATCCTGGACCGATCAGGAGTGTTCCTGATCGGTCAGGAAGTGACCTGATCGGTCACCTTGACCGATCAGGATCTAACTTGATCGGTCAAGTGACCGATCAGGGAGTTTGAGTTGAGAGATCAGGCTGTGGCCTGATCGGTCAGTGAACCGATCAGGCCGTGGCTGGATTCTTGAAGCTAAACCCTGAAGATGTTCAGGATCAGTCTGGTGACCAATCCCTGATCACTGATCGGTCAAGGAGACCGATCAGATTGTTACTGGATCGATCAGGAAGTGACCTGATCGGTCAAAAGGGTAACTGATCCGTCAGGGTGATCGATCATTGTTTGATAACTTTAATTTAAATCATTGTCAGACTTCTGATTTCACTCTGATTTCTTTCTGATACCTGCTTATTTCTTTTTGATTTGTTGTGCTAATCCTCTGATGAGTGTGCAGGTGATACAGGGATGACACAAACCAAGAAGGAGGGTCAATTGGCGACTTTCGCTTCGGGCAGGTTTGTCTGTTTTCCATTCCCAGGATTCAACGACTTCTGGCGCGGGCTGGCAACTGTCTGGCGGGAGCTGACGACTGACTTAAGGCTCGACTGAAGAGGTTTCAGTGGACTGAGCCCTGTAGAAGTCAGTGGTCAGTGATGACGGAGCTGTGTTCAGTGGTTGCAGACGCGCGATGATGAGCATAGGCTTAAGAGAAGGCTGGCGAAGAAGAGAGGGAGAACTTTTGAATCTGTTGAGAACGTTGCGAGTCGATCAGCAGGCAGACACGAAGAGCTGAAGGTTCTTACATTGGTTGTGTTGTGCTGTGCTCAGTGAAGTGTCCTCTTCTTTGTGCTTCGCTCGCGCTATGTAAGATTCCTCAAGTCTCTGTGCTTAATCATATATTCTTGAGACTGTTGTGGAGAGGTTTCTCCACCGAGAAGGAGATTGTTTTATCCGGATTTCCGGGGCTTGATCTGCCGACGATCAAGGGATCACCCACCTCACGGGCACGCCAAGGAGTAGGGGCAAGTTATCCCCGAACCTTGTAAACCCTCCATGTTAGTGACTGGTTTATCTCTGTCTTTCTGTTGTCATATCCTTTCTGTTTGGGTTGTTTTTGTTTCTGTCTATTTATCTTCCGCTGCTAACCCTAATCGCAGAAACGAAAAAGAGCCCTGGTTTTTAAGCGTCTAGCTATTCACACCCCCCCCCCTCTTTAGCCATCCAAGGTCTAACAAGTGGTATCAGAGCCTGGGGCTCTTTCCAACGGTCTAACACCCGAAGAGCATACAAGGATAGCCTTGAGAGAAGGATTCAGCACCAATAGACCCCCTTTCTTCGATGGAGCTGACTTCCAATACTGGAGGTCAAGGATGGAATACTACCTGAAGACAGATATTGGTATGGGGTTCTCTGTGAAGGAGGGATTCACCCCTCCAAAAGACGCTGAGGGAAAAGAACTTGACTCATCAAGATGGTCTACCGAACAAACCCGGATAGGAGAAGCTAATGCAAAGGCATTGGTCACCCTGCAGTGTGGGATGACCAAGGAGCAGTTGATCAAAGTTGGTCCTTTCACCAGTGCCAAGGACCTATGGAATACGCTCATTGAGCTTCATGAAGGCACCCGTGATTCACGGATAGCAAAGAAAGACTTCTTCCTCAACCAACTCCAAGACCTCTCTATGAAGAAAAGTGAAACGGTAAGTGAACTTCATGGTAGATTCAAGGAGATTCTCAATGGGTTGCATTCCATTGATGAGAAGGTCGAGAATCGCGACCTTGTGAGGTACGTACTAAAATCATTTCCTAGGAATGCCTTGTGGTCATCCATGGTGGATGCCTACAAGGTATCCAAGGACTTGTCTATTGTTAAGTTAGATGACTTCTGTTGTGAAATGGAATTACATGAGATCGCTAACAAAGACCCCAAGGAGAAGGGGATTGCTCTTGTGGCAGGGGACAAGGCAAAGAAGAAGAAAGAAAAGAAGAAGGAGAAGGAGGTTTTATCTTCGTCATCCGAATCCGAGGAGGATGGAAGCAAGTCTTCATCATCCGAGATGACTAACTTTGTGAGAAGGATGATGAGGAAGAGTCAGCGCTACAAAGGGAAAGGTAACACTAGTGAGGTTAAAGTTGATAAGTCTAACGTCACGTGTTATGAATGTAGCAAAAAGGGGCATTATAAGAATGAATGTCCAAAACTAAAGAAGGAGGAGAAATCAAAAACAAAAAAAAAAGAAGAAAGCCTTGAAGGCCACATGGGATGAGTCTTCTTCCAGCTCATCCGAAGAAGAAAAGGAGGAGAAGAGCACTCGCCATGTAGCTCTCATGGCCCTAGAAGATGTGGAGAGCAGTGACGAATCAAGTGAGCCATCAACCGCGACTTCATCATCTTCGGATGATGAAGAGGTAATCTCTCCCGAATTAGATAAGTGTTATAGAACAATAGCATGCTTAACTAATTTGCTTAAGAAGTCTAAGGACAAGGTTAAGTCTTTAAAGTTAGAAGTAGAGCAATTAAAAACATCTAAGGATGAGGATATTGATGATTTACATGTTGAAGTCCTTGAGGATGAGAACAAGGCATTGAAGAGTGAGGTTGAGAAACTCAAGAATATTCTTGAGAAATTCTCAACTAGCTCCAAGACCTTGGACATGATCCTCAACGCTCAAAGAGCGGTTTACAACAAGGCCGGTATAGGTTACTGACCTAAAGAACCTAGTTTTGTCTCATTAATGTCTAGAACCCATGTTAGATCATCAAAGATTTCTAGGGTTCAAAAGAAAGTGATCAAGGCATGGGTGCCTAAATCTTGCATTGTAGATGCACTAGGTCCCAAGGTTTGGGTACCTAAATCTTCCATTTTTCGTGTTGTGTAGGCATTCATTGAGGGAGAGCATCTATCAACTTGGTTTGTTGATAGTGGGTGCTCCAAACACATGACCAGGGATAGATCATTGTTCACTACCCTACAAAGCAAAAGTAGAGGTAATGTATCATTTGGTAACAATGGTAGTCTTAAGGTTGTAGGGATAGCAGACATTCAAATATCCGAATGTCTTAGAATTAAAAATATCCTTCTAGTCAAGGGGATGACTTTTAATCTCCTAAGTGTCAGTCAATTGTATGATGCGGGATACACAATTGAGTTTCACCCAAGTCAATGTCTAGTTAGACATAATGACACACTTGACACGGTACTAGTAGGCACAAGAATAGACAATATTTATCAAGTTTCTTTTAAAAGTGCTATTAATGCTTCTATTAAGTGTTTCATATCAAAAGAAGAAGAATCCACACTTTGGCACCGGAAGTTGGCCCACGTGAACATGAAGAACATCCGGAAATTGGCCAACAAAGGACTTGTCCGTGGCTTACCGAGCATCAAATACGAAAAGGAGAAGTTATGTGATGCATGTCAAAGAGGTAAGCAAACAAAAGCATCTCACAAAGATAAAAGCACTGTGAGTACCTCTACCGCTTTAGATTTACTGCATATGGATTTATTTGATTGTAGTACAATTATCTCATTGAATGGTAGTAGGTATTGCTTTGTAATCATTGATGACTATACTAGATATACTTGGACTTATTTTCTAAAACATAAGGATCAAACCCTAGATATTTTTATTTCTTTTTGTAGAAGAATTGAGAATGAAAAATCTACAACAATTAAAACAATTAGGAGTGATCATGGAGGAGAATTTCAAAATCATAGGTTTTTAGAATTTTGTCAAGAAAAAGGGTATAGACATGAGTTCTCTAATCCTAGAACACCACAACAAAATGGTGTTGTAGAGAGGAAGAACCGAGTCTTACAAGAGGTTGCACGAAGCATGCTTAATGAGTACTCTTTACCAAGCTACTTATGGGCTGAAGCTGTAAACACAACTTGCTATGTGCAAAATCGAGTCCTCATTCATAGATTTTTAGGGAAGACTCCACATGAACTTTGGTTTGGAAGACCACCTACAGTTAAACATCTCCAGGTGTTTGGGTGTAAGGTGTTCATTCTAAACACCAAGGACCATCTTGGGAAGTTCACAGCAAAAGCTGATGAAAGGATACTGGTCAGGTATTCCCTTGTCAGCAAACCTTACCGAGTCTACAACAAGAAATCTAGGTTAGTTGAAGAGTCTTCTGATATTGTATTTGAGGAAATTCGAAAAGCAATTGATCAATCAGAAGATGTAGATAGAGTTCAATTCGAACTTAGGAGACTAGGTCAGGATGAGAGTCCGAGTGTTGGAGATGGTGCGGATGAATCTGATGATAGTGAGCCTAGACAACATGGAGCTCAGTCGGACCATGAGTCTGAACCTGTGTCTAGTGAAACCATCCAGGAAGCACCTCCAACACCAAGGCAAATTAGGTTAGCCTTTAGTCATCCCCAAGACCAAATTGTTGGAGATATCCATCATGGGGTTAGAATTAGATCATTCTTTAGGAATGAGGCTAATGAGGTTGCCTTGATCTCTGAAATTGAACCTAGGATAGTTGACGAGGCATTGCATGATCCCGAATGGATTATTGCTATGCAAGATGAGTTAGGTCAATTTGAGAGAAGCCAAGTTTGGGACTTAGTTTCTAGACCTAAGAAGACCACAATTATTGGAACTAAATGGGTCTTCAAGAACAAATTAAACCATAAGGGAGAAATCGTAAGAAACAAGGCACGCTTAGTCAAGTGCTATAGTCAAGTTGAAGGCCTTGATTACGATGAGACCTATGCTCCCGTGGCACGATTGAAATCCATTCGGTTGATGCTTGCATTTGTAGCACATAGAGGTTTCAAACTCTATCAAATGGATGTTAAATCGGTCTTCCTAAATGGTTTCATTAGAGAAGAGGTCTATGTTGAACAACCACCGGGGTTTGAAAATTTCGAATTTCCAAACCACGTGTTTAAGCTCAAAAAGGCTCTTTACGGCCTAAAACAAGCACCTCGGGCTTGGTATGAGCGGTTGTCGGCATTTTTAATTGAGAAAGGCTTCGTGAGAGGACAAATAGACCCTATACTATTTCTACGAAGAGATGGTGATAATATATTTGTAGCCCAAGTATATGTCGATGACATAATTTATGGCTCTAACAACAAGGGTTACTTGAATGAGTTTATTGGACACATGGAGAGTGAGTTTGAGATGAGTCTAGTGGGAGAATTGACTTTCTTCCTTGGACTTGAGATTAAACAAACTCGAGACGGAATCCATGTGCATCAATCTAAATACACTCAAGAGATGCTCAAAAATTCAACATGAGTGACTCTAAGGAGGTTACCACTCCCATGGCGACAAACACGAGGTTAGACAATGATGAGAGTGGGAAGCCCGTTGACTCAACCCAATATCGAAGTATGATAGGTAGTTTGCTATACCTCACAGCTAGTCGCTCGGATATTCTTTTTGCTGTGGGTATGTGCGCTTGATACCAAGTCTGTGCCAAGGAATCTCATTTAATTGCTGTAAAGAGAATTTTGAGATACCTTAAGGGCACAATTGGAGTCGGTCTTTGGTACCCCCATACAGAGTCATTTGACTTTATTGGCTATACCGATTCCGACTATGCTGGGTGCAAGTTGGATCGGAAAATCACAAGTGGGGGTTGCCAATATTTAGGATCATCGTTAGTAAGTTGGTCAAGTCGGAAGCAACATTGTGTTGCTCTCTCCACGACCGAGGCGGAGTATATCGCCATGGGAGAGAGTGTATCACAATTGTTGTGGATGATACACACATTAGAAGACTATGGATTGTCTTACAAGGGTGTGCAAGTATTGTGTGACAACATAAGCACAATAAACCTTACAAAGAATCCAGTCCATCATTCAAGGACCAAACACATTGAAGTGCGTCACCACTTTATTAGGGATCATGTTGCTAGAGGAGATATTGTACTCTCACATGTGGAGTCGAAATCAAATCTAGCTGACATTTTCACTAAACCACTCCCTGAAAATGAATTTAGTTTCCTAAGGAGGGAGTTGGGAATGTGTCGTACTCAATAGGATTGTAAAAACTCTTCATGATCATTTCGAATTGTTGGGCAACTTGGGAACATCTCACACAAACTATAAGGGTTAAAAAAATATTTTTGATTGCTAGAAATGGGGTGAGATGTTAGGATCAACCTAATTACTCAAAATGTTCATGCATCCCTTGAGCAATTAGGTTGAAGAATAAAAAATCATTAAGTTGACCAAGTATGGGGAAAACCAATGCATAATACATGTGTATTTGGTTCCAAGAACATACTTGGACATTCCAATCAAGTAAAATTGATTGGAGCATTGCCTAATACCGATTTCAAACTTGAGTTGGGTTTTTATCAATCTCATGAGTTTTCGGCTGAATTCAATTGATTGTAACATTGCCTGATACAAACATGATAAGGGTTGTTGAACTCATAAGGAAACAGTTCTCACTTGATTCAGGGGGTGTTTGAAACAATCTAAGGTTTAGGGATGTTTGAAACTAGAGTTTTTGATACACATCAGAGTTTCAAAAACCCATCTGAAATCTGATCGGTCCCTAGACTGATCAGATATCCCCTCAGAATACTTCTGTATCGATCAAATCCTCTTAATAAACCAAACCTGATCGGTCCACCGACCGACAGGCTGTTCCTGATCGGTCAGGCAGACCGATCAGAACTGATTCTAATCGGTCAGTAGACCGATCAAGAAGTTTTTGTAAGACATCCACAAAAAGTCTATGTATCGGACCTGATCGGTCCACCGATCGATCAGGCTATTCCTGATCAGTCAAGTAGACTGATCAGGGCTGCTTCTGATCGGTCCACTGACCGATCAGAAAGCTCACAGAATCTTCTGTCCGGTTCTCTGATCGATCCGCAGACTGATCAGGACTTCCCTGATCGGTCATGCAGACCGATCAGAACCCAATCTAACCGATCGGGAGGTCTCTTGATCGGTCTGGGTACTTTGGATCGGACGGTCGATCTGATCAGCAGCATTGATTTCGGTTGGTGATCGGTCCACCAACCTATTAAATCCCTCTTCTCTTTACTTCTCCTACCCTAGGCGCCGAAACTCCCCTCCTCTTTCTCCTCTTCCTGCGCGATCTGCTTCCTTTGAGTGAGTTCTCTGAAGTTCTCAATTGCGAGCCGCGATCTGTGAAGTGCCACCTCTGAGTGGTCTCTTTGAAGTTTCTCTCGGAGCTCCATTCTCTGTATCTTCTTGCTTGTGCAACCTCTCTGAAGGTTTCTTCCAACCTCTTGAGCAACCTCCTTGAAGTGTTCTTCCCAACCGACAACGACAATGGCACCTAAGTAAGATGTTCTTATGGTTTTGTTTTTCCATCCTATTTGTTTTGGGGAACTAATCACTATTTGTCATGCTTGTGCCATGTCATTAAACCATGTTTGTGCTCTGACCCTCACTGATCAAACCGATCCTCACTTGATCAATTTATTTTTGTGTGTTCTGAACTTCATTTGATCAATTCAATCTTTGTGTCGTGACCTATTGCCAAACATTAGGAAGTCTTCCAAGGGTAAGGCCCCTTTTTAGGGTACCTCGAAGTCGAAAGCTCCTTCATCCTCCTCCAGACCCCAACCCTCCTCTAATCCGAGATTTCCTAGTAAATACTTCGAAGAAGCATTTCAAAATTCTACCTTCAAACTTCATCCTTGTCGATCTTTGGACCGTTCTGTAGGGCTGGTGCCGTCGATAGAGGGGGGTGAATATCGACCTTGAAAAACTTTGTAGAAAACTCGTCGATCATTCTAGACTCAGAGCGTTAGTGCAGCGGAAAAGTAAAACAGAACTAATAAAACAAACAGACACAGCAGACACCCGGGATTTATTTACTTGGTTCCCGACCCCCCTGGGTCAGTACGTCCAAGGCCTATGTACTCGGCGTGAGTCCACTATTGGTCTCCTTTCCAGAATTTCTAGAGGCGGAGAAAACCCCGTCTTACAGTTGATAATTACAATGAAAAAGATATTAAATTAAGTGCAGAATAATAAAAAGCAAACCAACTAATTTAGGTTGAAGCCTCGGCCGAGCTGGACCTCCGAAGTGCCGCGAACTTCCTCTTGGAGCCTCCGGTCATAGAGCCTCATCTTTAGCACGTTGTGGTTGGTTAGAATGATCAGAATCGCTCTGGAAAGTTGTGTTTGAAGCAGAGGGGCCGAAGGCCCTTTTATAGGCTTCATACGGACGCCTGATACGTTGGGGGCGCCCCTATAGACTTGGTCAAACCTTATCCCCGCGCCGAACTCGCCGCGGCTAATAAAACCTCTAACCAGGGCGCCCTGGACCTCCCAGGCGCCTGAGTGAAGGCTTATCTGTGTTTCGAACTGAAAACAATAAATACAGCTTTCAACTTGTGCACCCGTATCATCCCGGGCGCTTGAATGGAAGCCTATTCTGCTTCTTCACGAACTTGCCATTTTCCTTCTTTAACTTGGGTGCTTGGAACCTACTGGGCGCCTGGCTTCAGAGCATCCAGCCCAAAGCTAGTTTTTACTCTTTGATCTGGGCGTCCCCATCAATAGGTGCGCCTGGGTTGGCTGGTTTCCAGCCACTTGTCTGCTTTGTCTCCGGTTCTTGGTACCTTCAAGATACACAAATACAAAGCAAATATACACACAACATTAGCCTTAAGGACTTGGTTCGGACTTTGAATTTCCACAAAACCCTAAGTTGAATCGACGCAAGTTCCCAACCCTGAGAACGCGCCTTTCACCTACTCCTTTCAGGAGCCAGTTGCCACCCAGTCCTTTGGGTGGACTTTTACTTAGCCTCCGACACTCTCGGATCTTGAGACGTCCGAACCCCGACCCGTCTCTACTTCTGTCCTTAGTCATCGCTTAGCTAAGTTGCTCAGTCCCTCGGACCAAGACTTCGTGCCCAAACCCTAAGTCCAGGACTTCGGTGCCCAACCCTCGGCCAGGTCTTCTTGCCCAGTCCTCGACCAGGACTTCAGTACCCAACCCTCGGACAGGTCTTCTTGCCCAGTCCTCGACCAGGACTTCGGTACCCAACCCTCGACAGGAATTCTTGCCCAGTCCTCGACCAGGACTTAATGCCCACCTTCCGAGCAGGTCTTCTTGCCCAGTCCTCGACCAGGACTTAATGCCCACCTTCCGAGCAGGTCTTCGGTGCCCAGCCCTTTGCCAGGACTTAGTGCCCAATCTTTGATCAGGACTTCGTGCCCAATTCTTCGAACCAAGACTTATTGCCTAGATTTACTAGGACTTTGGTCCATTTTGTTACTCCTCACTTAACTCCCCTTTCCTTGTTTAATGTATCACTAACCTAAGTATATTATCAAACATTAAAACACTTAGAGGAGAACATCATTGATGCAACTTGCACCAACAATCTCCCCCTTTTTGATGTTTGACAATATCTTAAGTTAGATTGGTTGAAAAGGGCTAACTTACTATCCTTGGGAAAAAAACAAAAAAATGATATAAGTTTTGAAACTACATTTTTGATCTTTGGGAGAAAAATATTTTCTAATATGAGCTCACTCTCCCCTTTTTGAAAAAAATATTTTGATTTTCATTGATCCTTCTGGAAGACACCAAAAATTTTCTAACTTAAGCACACCTCTCCCCCTTTGTCATACATCAAAAATCACCAGAAATACTTGCGCCAACAATGAGAACATTTGGTTCTTTTTGAAAATACTTAGTATAAGTTTTTGAAAGCATTGCATAAAACTAAGTACTTAAGTATTTTGAACTTAGAAAACTTAAACAATATTGCTTTTTTTTGAGAAAATACCATATTTTTGAAAGAATACTATGAGCTTTGAAAGGTACAAATACTTTAAAAGATATTATGAATTTTTGAGAAATATGCAAGTACTTTTGAAAAAATAGATTGAGCCTTTTTGGAAAATCTAAGTATTTTTGAAATATATTATGCAATTTTTGACAATCTAAGTACTTATGAAAAGAATATTATGCATTTTTGAAAAGTATAGGTACTTAGAAAAATATTAGAATTTTGAAAAACATAAGTACTTTGAAAAATATGAATTTTGAAAAGTATAAGTACTTTTGAAAAAGATTAGACTTTGAAAAATATAAGTAATATTTTAAAAAAAATATTAGAATTTTTGAGAAGTATAAGTACTTGACATGGTTTCTTTTCCAGTCTGACATAATCCTAGGAAACCTTATTGACTACAAGGACATTTTCCTAAGTGTCTTGGAAAATTCTCCAAATTCAAGTACTATTCTAACAGAATTTTGATAGGCAAAAAAAATGATAGTATTTTGAAAATATATGTAAGTACATTTTGAAAAATGTATGAATTTTTTAAGACATAATATTTTACTTGACTTGGTTTATCTTCCAGTCTGACACAATCATAGGAAACCTTGTTAACTACAAGGACATTTTCATAAGTGTCCTGAAAAATCTCCAAATTCAAGTAAGTATTATTTAAAAATTTTGATAGGATGAAAAAAAAATTATAGTATTTTGAAAGGAAATTACTTATGTTTTCAGAATGATTTGAAAATACCGTGCATATCACCTTGAAATATTCAATAATTCTTTTAATTTGACCTCCCCCTAAATTCGACCAAGTCCTAGAAAGCTTGTTGACCACAAGTAATCTTCCTCTGAATCTTAAGGTTTGATTCAGATCAAAAGAATTATCTAATAATTTTCAAAATAAATAATTTAAAACTTGTCAGAAGTTTGACTCAGACTCCCCCTACATCTGACACATCCTAAGAGTCCTTGTAGATCATGAAGTGGACCTTCCTCTGTGTCTTTAGGGTTTATCAAAATCAAACAAGACATAGCACAATTTTAGAATGTATTTTGAAATTTCGAAGCATATTTTGAAATGAAGGTAATTTATCTGACATAGTTTTCGAAAAACATAAGTAATAGTATTTAAAGCACAGTTTTCGAAAATTATTTTAAAAGACAGTGGTTTTTCAAGGATAATTTTTGAAAACAAAAACCACTCCCCCTGTACCTGACACCGTTTGACACTATCTAAGTGCCTTAAGGAACTTTAGTGTTGTCTTAGTAGGCTTGTGTCTAATTGTGTGAGTCAAACAATTTTTAAAAGGATATAATTTTTGAAAACATATAATATATAATCAATCAGACAAGCATGAATTCCATAAAAACATTATTATGTTAAAGCACTATTTTGAAAGTATATTTTTAGAAAAATATTCTAATAATTTTGAAAAATATTTTTCAATTTATTAGTCCTTAACATCTCAACCATTTTAGATGTCTCAATACAGCAAACATGGTTGCCTTATGGGTTTATTGTGAGATACTTGAATTATTTTTCTTTAATTTATTATTAAATCTAAGATTTAATTAAAACTTGTGTTAGATTCAAATCTAACAATAGTAAAGTGAATTAATTTGATTTTCAGTAATTGGCTTCCAAGTCTTGGCGAGGCACAAGGCCTTCTTTGGTCGTAGCCTTATTGGATCATCAACCCTTTCCTTGACAAAGCCTTTTATAGAAAATTCATCTTCAAGTTACTTCTTGAGATATTTTGGTCTAACTAGCTTAGGTTTTGGATCGGTAGCTTCGGCTAGTTCCACCAGACTAAACAGACCAAGTAAAATATACTTGACCTTATTAGAAGGGCTTCCCTAACGTACTATCATCTCACATCCGCCGAATACTAGGTTGTTCAAGTATCAACTATTCTTTTTCCTATAACCGTTCTAAATCATGCATAAAATTTAAACATGAATGACATGGCATATATTAAAGAAAATAACAGATGCATGTCCATGGCATTAATGCAGGATTCAAATAAGTCAAAAGACATTTTAATTAAGTTTCTCAAAATGTATCAAATTCCCGATTTGATACATGTCGTGTGAACCCGCGAATATGTCAACCCACTTTGACATATTTAATTTTGTTAAATTAATTATTGCGGTTTTGGTAAGATTTTATTTTAGTTCAAGTTTAAGTTACTTAAGAATTAAGGGTTAATTAAATTAATTAAGAATTAATTTAGATTTAATTTGATTTAATTGAATTAATTTGAGTTAATTTGAATTTGTTTTAATTTAGATTTAATTGAATTAATTTAAGTTAATTTGAATTAATTTAAGTTAATTTGAATTTGTTTTAATTAAGATTTAATAGAATTAATTTGAGTTAATTTGAATTTGTTTTAATTATGATTTAATTGAATTAACTTAAGTTAATTTGAATTTGTTTTAATTATGATTTAATTTAATTAATTTAAGTTAATTTGAATTTGTTTTAATTAAGATTTAATTGAATTAATTTAAGTTAATTTGAATTTGTTTTAATTAAGATTTAATTGAATTAATTTAAGTAAATTTGAATTTGTTTTAATTAATTTGAATTAATTTAAGTTAATTTGAATTTGTTTTAATTAAGATTTAATTGAAATAATTTAAGTTAATTTGAATTTGTTTTAATTAAGATTTAATTGAATTAATTTAAGTTAATTTGAATTTGTTTTAATTAAGATTTAATTGAATTAATTTAAGTTAATTTGAATTTGTTTTAATTAAGATTTAATTGAATTAATTTAAGTTAATTTGAATTTATTTTAATTAATTTGAAATTGAATTCATTAAGATTTAATTGAATTAATTAAGGTTTAATTAATTTGAATTAATTAAGATTTAATTGAATTTATTTGAATTAATTTGAATTTAATTTAAGTTGATTAAATTAAATTGAGAATTAATTTCGAATTAATAAATTAAGGATTAATTAAAGTTTAGATTTAATTGATCTTAAAACTAAAGGATTAAGTTAAGGCTTAAAAATTAATTAAAATTTAATCAAAGTTTTTAATGTTTATCTTGATTTCATTGTCAAGATTTCTGAGTTGGTCAAAAGTTGTGGGTCTAATTTCATTATCTTCATTATTTCAAAGATTTCTGACTCATCTACTATTTCTTCTTTATTTATCCTTTCAAGTTTTTCTAATAATTCTAGTTTATTTGAATCTTTGTAAACTTTATTGACTATGACCTTAATCTTAGAAAATTCCATATCCTCCTTATCCTCAAAATCACATCGTTGAATATTCTCAAGGTAGGTGGAGTAATTTGTGCCACTAGTTAGAGTTTTGTAATAATCTACTATATTATCTATAATTAAACTATTATCTACCACTAGTTAGAGTTTTGTAATAATCTACTATATTATCTATAATTAAACTATTATCTAAAAGAATTTCATTTTCAATATCTTCAAAATTATCCTCAGAAATAATATTTTCAATCAATTCAAAATTAACTTCTGGATTATCCTTAAGATTTTCAGAATTAATTTCTGGATTATCCTTAGAATTTTCAGAATTAATTTCTGGATTATCCTTAGGATTTTTCGAATTAATTTTTGGATTATCCTTAGGATTTTCAAATTTGAATTCGTAATTATCCTTAGGATTTTTAAATTCAGAATTATCCTTAGAATTTTCAAATTTGAATTCATAATTATCTAAAGGATTAAAATTGTCAGAATTTTCAGTATTAATTTCAGTAACTTTAACAGATCTAATTTCAGAATTAATTTTACAGATTAATTTATTGATATTGATAATTAAAGAGTTAATTTTTGATAGTTTATTACTGTCTACATTATCTAGTTGATCATGCAAGACATTAATTTTCCTATTTACACAATTTAATTGTTTAGAAAAAATATCTAAATAATTTACATAAGAAAGTGTAGGAAATTTAAAAAATTTCGGAACATAAATCTTACGTACCTTTGTCGGACACTGATTTTTGTAGTGTCTGTATTTCTCGCATTTGAAGCATTGTACGTGACTTTTGTCTCTCCGGACTCCTGGCGCTGGTGCCTCCTTTGCCGCCGGTGAGGATTGATTTTTACGAGTAGGACACTGACTTTTGTAGTGTCCTCTCTCCCTGCACGTGAAGCATATAATATGGAATTTAAAAATAGACATTAAAAAAATTATACCTGATTCACCCCTGGGCTCCCCCTCAACTCCTGGAATCGTTGCTCTGTCGGCTGTTAGTCCGGTGAAGAGCGGTCTGTCTCTGATACCACTTGTAGGACCGGTGCCGTCGATAGAGGAGGGTGAATATCGACCTTGAAAAACTTTGTAGAAAACTCGTCGATCGTTCTAGACTCAGAGAGTTAGTGCAGCGGAAAAGTAAAATAGAACTAATAAAATAAACAGACACAGCAGACACACGGGATTTATTTACTTGGTTCCCGACCCCCCTGGGTCAGTACGTCCAAGGCCTATGTACTCGGCGTGAGTCCACTATTGGTCTCCTTTCAAGAATTTTCGAAGGCGGACAAAACCCGTCTTACAGTTGATAATTACAATGAAAAAGATATTAAATTAAGTGCAGAATAATAAAAAGCAAACCAACTAATTTAGGTTGAAGCCTCGGCCGAACTGGACCTCCGAAGTGCCGCGCACTTCCTCTTGGAGCCTCCCAGTCGTAGAGCCTCGTCTTTAGCATGTTGTGGTCAGTTAAAATGATCAAAATCGCTTTGGAATGTTGTGTTTGAAGCAGAGGGGTCGAAGCCCCTTTTATAGGCTTCATACGGGCGGCTGATACGTTGGGGTCGCCCCTATAGACTTAGTCAAACCTTATCCCAGCGCTGAACTCACCGTGGATGATAAAACCTCTGACCAGGGCACCCCGGACCTCCCAGGCACCTGAGTGAAGGCTTATCTGTGTTTCGAACTCGAAACAGCAAATACAGCTTTCAACTTGGGCGCCCGTATCATCCCGGGCGCCTGAATGGAAGCCTATTCTGCTTCTTCACGAACTTGCCATTTTCCTTCTTTGACCTGTGCACCTGGAACCTACTGGGCGCCTGGCTTCAAAGCATCCATCCCAAAGCTGGTTTTTACTCTTTGATCTGGGCGCCCCCATCAATAGGGGCGCCTGGGTTGGCTGGTTTCCAGCCACTTGCCTGCTTTGTCTCCAGTTCTTGGTACCTGCAAGATACACAAATACAAAGCAAATATACACACAATATTAGCCTTAAGGACTTGGTTCGGACTTTGGATTTCCACAAAACCCTAGGTTGAACCGACGCAAGTTCACAACCCCGAGGACACGCCTTTCACCTACTCCTTTCAGGAGCCGGTTGTCACCCAGTCCTTCGGGTGGACTTTTACTTAGCCTCCGACACTCTTGGATCTCGAGACGTCCGAACCCCGACCCGTCTCTACTTCTGTCCTTAGTCATCGCTCAGCTAAGTTGCTGTTAGTGATATGAGAGAAGTGTCCTAAGGCAATCGCCTTATGATTGTAATCATTTATTTTAATAAATGAATATTCATTATTTGAGTATACATGCTTGTGTATTTGATTGAGATCTTAAACTCATTTACTGAATGTCCGCAATACAATTCATAGCATGAGAGAATTTGTGATGAATTCACAACTAGTGATTATCTCTACATGTGCAATTGTGAAGTATTGAAATTGTCCCTAGTCGATGAATTGATAAAAACGGACACTATCAATTCTGTTGAGACTAGCATGGGTTATTCTCTAATCAGCTGATTCTCACTGGCTGGTGACATTGAGATGTCCGGAGATAAACATGAATGCTAGTTAAGGGAACTAGTTCATTGGAGTGACTAGCTGTAAAACTTCATATGGTAGTCTACATATAGATATGTCAGTGAAGTTCTTACTGCAGCTTAAGTGCGATGTTCCTTTGACTTGCGGTGTTCAAGTCATCTTGGTCATGGAGACTTATACTTTGACATTTTAAGCAAGCATCTCCAAGGAGGTGTGGACCCAGGATGATTGGGTATAAGCCGAAGTGCCCGAAGATGTTTGAACAGCCTACAAAGGATTCACCACTCCTTGCGAGGAGATGTATACCCGAGGCCTATCGTCGGATTGTTACTCGAAGCCTCTGGCCAGAGCATGACATGTTCAGAGTATGAATCTCTTAAATACATGAGAGTAATTAGAATCTGTAGGACGAGAAAATGTTACTTGGGCTAGGTGTGACATAGTCAGCCTAGTGGGGACTGACACACATAGACCATGTCCTGAACCAAGTGGGTATAAGATGGTGAAGGGAATGGGGCATAATTCATTATAGCTGCTGAAGGGTTTCAGAATTGTTTCTGAGATCAACCGTTGATCTTTTGATTAATTGGGGATCATGATGTACTACTAGGTGCCACTCATGATCGTTCTATAATTAATTGATTAATTATAGACGGCCAACATAAATCGAAAGCCTATTTAGTCACACGCACTACGTGTAATCCGAGGGATTTAAAATGAGTTGAAAATTGGATTTTTCAATCAAGAGAGATTAAGCTTGGTTGAGCCAAACGATAAGTCGAATCTGAATTTTTCAGAGACGCATCGGAAGCAAGCATATGGCTAAAGTCTTTTGAAGACTTAATAGATGAATTAAATAAGTTTAATTCATTGGGGCTTGGCTTGGATGGGCCGGCCAAAGAGGGCCTCCATCCTCTTTGCTTGGTCGGCCACAACAAAGGAAGAGAACCAAGTTTTTGGTTCAATTTATAAAATAAACCAAGTGTGGTTTGTTTTATAAAATTATGGATGATATAAATTTTTATATAATAAACCAAGGTTTGGTTTATATTTCATGGAAATTAAAATGAACCATGGATTGGTTTATTTTATAAAATCAATTATGGATTGATTTACCATGATAAGGAAATTTATTCCATAGGAGAGAAGAGACTTGATTGATTTTTTTATCATGAATTAAAATATGATTTTAACCATGATATAAAATCAAACTTGGCATGATGGAATAAGTTATTCCATATTTGAGAGGCTTGATGGTTGAGAGGCCACTATATAAAGGACCCAAGCCAAGGCTTGGGTAATAATCGTAGAGATGAAGGCATAGGCTCTCTCCCTCTCTTTCTCTCCTTCTCTTCTCCCCATTTTGTCGTGCGCCAACCAGCCCCAAGAAGGAGCACCAGCCGGTTGCCCCTGCCCTTTCCCTGCCGACCACCACCAGCTGCCAGAGAAGGAAGCACCGGCCATCTCTTGGTCGGAAGAAGGTGCTACCGGAATTAGAGTTTGCCGCAAGGATCCTTTTGCCGCAAGCCTCTTCTTTTGCTTCGTCGGAATTTTGATTCCGGCCATCCTTTTGTGGTTAGTCTTCCGACTTCTCTCTTGGTTTTTCTTGTCACGTTCTCGGAGAATCTAGTAGTTCTCGAGAACACGAAACTCGTGGCTTTGCGAAGTCATCCCGAAGATACTCGGCGTGGACGCGAATAGAGGCGGAGCTTCCAAGGGACGCTTACGGTTGGATCTCGTCCCTTCCTTCGAGTTACGCGAGGTAATACATAAATTAGTTTACGTTTCTGCAAAATTTTAAATATATGATCATGTCTACACAAGATAAAATTGCATGCTTAGATGTGTGGTTAAATAATTTGAGAAATTATTTATGCTAAATCTTCCGCTGTACGTAGTTAATTTTTAAAATTATAAACCCGCATCTATGTCAACATGCACCCGGTCCCAACAGTTGCTCAGTCCCCAGACCAAGACTTCGTGCCCAAACCCTAAGTCCAGGACTTCGGTGCCCAACCCTCGGCCAGGTCTTCTTGCCCAGTCCTCGACCAGGACTTCGGTACCCAACCCTCGGCCAGGTCTTCTTGCCCAATCCTCGACCAGGACTTAGTGCCCACCTTCCGAGCAGGTCTTTGGTGCCCATCCCTTTACCAGGACTTAGTGCCCAATCCTTGATCAGGACTTCGTGCCCAATTCTCCGAACCAGGACTTATTGCCTAGATTTACTAGGACTTTGGTCCATTTTGTTACTCCTCACTTAACTCCCCTTTCCGTGTTTAATGTATCACTGACTTAAGTATATTGTCAAACATTAAAACACTTAGAGGAGAACATCATTGATGCAACTTGCACCAACACGTTCTTTTGTCGATGACTACTGTCCTTTTGTAAAATAGATCATTGAGTTTTACAATCTTGAAACCCTTGTTTCTATGGAACGAACCATAAACATTGATCTGGTCTCTGAATTTTATAATAATCTGCAACATAATGCAGAAGGTATGGGGTGTAAGACTAGGGTAGCCAAGACAAACCTGGACTTCAATTATGACCTGTTTTCTAAGTATCTTGGCTGTCGTAGATCACCAAATCACTACTCGATATTCCCTACTCTTCCGGATCCTTTACCACTTCCATTCGAAGGTGTTACTTTGAACTCTATTTATGAGTATTTTTTCGGACAGCCTAGACCTGGTGGGGTTGATGAGCTTGATGATAGTGAGTTTTCCACCTTTGCTGCGCTACGTCTCTCGCCCTCTGACTATGTTTTGTTCAAAATCATCACAAACTGCATCCTACCCATCACTTCAAAATCCCTCGCTGAAATTTGTCCCTATCACTGCCTGATGCTATATGGGATGCGTCGCCATCTTGACTTTGATATCTTGGCGAGTGTTTTTGGTTCTATTTACTTCTACAGTGGGGCCCACCGTCGTACAGTCTACATGCCTTTCGGACACATTATTACTGACTGGCTCCAGTCAATTGGTATTGATGTGTCCAAGGGCAGGACTGTGCCGATGGTTCGGCAAGACTGTAGAATTGGGAGACGCACGTTTGCCAAGTCTGGCATTATTGCCGATCCTCATGGCCTTAGGTGGAAGGATGGGAGGGGTCTGGGGGAGCTCCCACGGGCGGCCCATATTCAGGTAGCAGTAGCTCCAGTTGGACATCAGGGTGCGCCCGCTGCAGCAGAGGACGACTACGAGGCGAACCCAAATCTCAAATGGCAGATCACCGAGCTCGAGCAGACGTTCAACCACAGATTTCACATGTTGGAGCTCGGGCAGCAGGAGTTTCAGTCTGAGGTCCGGTCTGAGATTTTTGGGTTGCGTACCGGTCAGCAGGAGTTTCAGTCTGAGATCCGGTCTAAGATTTTTGGGATGCGTGCCAATCAGAGGGAGATGTTTGCTGAGTGGCGTGCTTGGATGGCTGGTCATCAACCACAGCAAACATTTCCTGATTTTTTTCCATCCAGCAGCACTGCTCCGGGGAGCTTCCTACCTGTCGATGACACCTCGTTCGATCCAATGCAGTCTGATGATCCCCCTGATCAGGAGTGATACTGTTGTTGTATTCTGATTATGACTACTATTCCATGACTTTATGTGTGATGACTTTCTGATGGATTTTCTTTGGTTTGGTGATCATTTATGTCATTTTCTATAGTCCATGTTTACTTTCATATGATGCATATGTATATCTTGTCTTGATATATTTATTTCATATGCATTCCAATTATTATCTCTTGTTTGTTTTGGGAGAGACCCTCGATTATCAGGGAGTTGTTTAAACTTAATAACCATACCCTTTTCGGTGTTTGACAAAGGGAGAGAGATTGGTTAGTTAAGTTTAGGGTTATTATGAATATAACTATTGTAGGGGGAGGACTCTGATTCCCTTGCAATAGTGAAATTTGATTTCATTTGACTTCTGATACCTAAACTTAGAATCGGGTAGTCAAACAACAAAAAGGGGGAGATTGTTGATGCAGTCTGACCTGATTGTTATTTTGGTGTTGACACTGATTTAAGTTTAGGTGAGTAAGATAAGTTCGGCTTATGTCCTGGTCAGGGACTGGGCACGAACCCTGGTGAGTGAAGCGGGGTCCCGGTGAGTGAAGTCGGGTGATGGAAACCCCGGTGAGTGAATCCGGGTCCTGGTGAGTGAAGTCGGGTGACGGAAACCCCGGTGAGTGAAGCCGGGTCCTAGAGAGTAAATCTAGGTGAAAGGAAACCCGGTGAGTGAAGCTGAGTCCTAGCGAGTGAAGCTAGGTGAAGGAAACACTGGTGAGTGAAGCCAGGTCCTAGCGAGGGAAGCTAGGCTAAACAAAGTCCTGGTGAGTGAAGCTGGGCACGAAGTCTTGGTCCGGGGAACTGAGCATTGAGTGTATTGGTCGAGAGGGCACGTGAGCTCTTTCTCTGGGACCAGAATGAGTCAGAGAAGGCAAGGGAGCCTGTTCTCTTGACTTAGGGTCGAAATGGTCGGAGCTGGATCGGTTTGTGGTCCGATCAGGGAGTTGGCACTAACTCCTGCGGTTGTGGATCAGTCTGGAGTCCGATCAGGGAGTTGGCACTAACTCCAGCGGTTGTGGATCGGTCTGGTGACCGATCCAGGGAGTCTGATTGTTCTGGTGAACGATCAGAAGGAGAACAGAAACCTTCTGTGTGGTTTCTGATCCTTCTGGTGAACAGTCAGAAAGAGAACAGAAGGTTTATGTATAAACCCTGATCGGTCAGGCTGACCGATCAGGGCCATCCTGGACCGATCAGGAGTGTTCCTGATCGGTCAGGAAGTGACGTGATCGGTCACCTTGACCGATCAGGAACTAACCTGATCGGTCAAGTGACCGATCAAGGGGTTTGAGTTGAGAGATCAGGCTGTGGCCTGATCGGTCAGTGAACCGATCAGGCCGTGGCTGGATTCTTGAAGCTAAACCCTGAAGAAGTTCAGGATCGGTCTGGTGACCGATCCCTGATCACTGATCGGTCAAGGAGACCGATCAGATTGTTACTGGATCGATTAGGAAGTGACCTGATCGGTCAGAAGGGTAACTGATCGGTCAGGGTGACCGATCAGTGTTTGATAACTTTAATTTGAATCATTGTCAGACTTCTGATTTCGCTCTGATTTCTTTCTGATACCTGCTGATTTCTTTTTGATTTGCTGTGCTAATACTCTGATGAGTGTGCAGGTGATACAGGGATGACACAAACCAAGAAGAAGGGTCAATTGGCGACTTTCGCTTCGGGCAGGTTTGTCTATTTTCCATTCCCAAGATTCAACGACTTCTGCCGCGGGCTGGCAACTGTCTGGCGGGAGCTGACGACTGACCTGTGGCTCGGCTGAAGAGGTTTCAGTGGACTGAGCCCAGTAGAGGTCAGTGGTCAGTGATGGCGGACCTGTGCTCAGTGGTTGCTCAGTGGATATCGTCAGAAACAAGGAATTGATTATGACGAAATCTATTCGCCAGTAGCTATGCTTAAATCCATTCGGATGCTCCTAGCCATAGCAGCTCATTATGATTATGAGATATGGCAAATGGATGTGAAAACAGCTTTCCTTAATGGAAACCTGCTTGAGGATGTATACATGATACAACCTGAAGGTTTCACATCGGTTGATAAAACCAAAGTATGCAAGCTTCGACGATCCATATATGGACTGAAGCAAGCATCCAGGAGCTGGAACATCCGTTTTGATGAGACAATCAAAGAGTTTGATTTCTCACAAAATCCTGACGAACCTTGTGTGTACAAGAAGGTTAGTGGGAGTGCAGTCGTATTCCTAGTATTGTATGTCGATGACATATTACTTATAGGAAACGACATATCAGTTTTACAGACAGTTAAAATTTGGTTGTCTAAAACTTTCTCCATGAAAGACCTGGGAGAAGCAACCTATATCCTTGGGATTAGAATCTATAGAGATAGATCAAAACGGTTGCTTGGTCTTTCGCAGTCTACGTATATAGACCGAGTGCTAAAAAGGTTTAGCATGTCAAATCCAAAAAAGGTTATCTTCCCATCAGGCATGGGATCAACCTTTCAAAGTCTATGTGTCCGCGCACAGAAGACGAGAGGATTTGCATGAATAAGATTCCCTATGCATCCGCGATAGGATCTATCATGTATGCTATGTTATGTACAAGGCCCGATGTATCGTATGCTTTGAGCGTCACAAGCAGATACCAGTCGGATCCAGGAATGGATCATTGGGCGGCTGTCAAGACAATCCTTAAGTACTTAAGAAGAACTAAGGATGTGCTCCTAATATATGGAGAAGGAGATATGGTAATACGTGGGTATACAGATGCCAGTTTCCAGACAGATAAGGATGACTCCAAATCTCAGTCTGGATACGTATTTACTTTGAATGGAGGCGTAGTAAGTTGGAAAAGTTCCAAACAAAACACCGTAGCGGATTCTACCACGGAAGCGGAATATATCGCAGCTTCGGAAGCAGCAAAGGAAGCAGTCTGGATCAAGAAGTTTGTCTCCGAACTTGGCGTGGTTCCTGTTGGATCGAGAAAACCGATAGAGCGGGGGTGAATATCGGTAATCATTTTTCGAAAAATTAAGAGCAAGTACGCAGCGGAAAAACACAACACAAAGACACAGTCGATTTTACTTGGTTCGGAGCCTGTGTCGACTCCTACTCCAAGGCCCACGGTCGTTGACCGTTTACTTTGGGCAATTCTATATGAAGCGCAATAATAGTTACAGAATTTAGTTACAAAGTAAGTGCATGAAAATAATAATAAAGAATTGCGCTCTTCGTTACCGACGTCCGGAGTGTATTGACTTTTTTGGGGCAGCGGGACGTCGTCGGCTCGAGTTGGAGTGTTTCCGGAGCAAGGCACGAGCGTAGAAGAGCTTTGAGGCGTTGAGAGAATTGTTTATTGGAAGTCTTGTTCGAGGGCCCTTTATATAGGGCCTGGGGGCGCCCGGGACGTCGGGGGCGCCCCCTACGTGGCCTCTGATCCGCAGAGCTCTCGGTCGCGTCTGATCCTCTAGATCCGCTTTGACCGGGGCGCCTGGAGCGCTCGGGGCGCCCGCATTGACCGGTCAAAGCTTTATCTTCTCAGCTTCGCAAGGGCGCGCTTCGGCAGCTGGCAGTGGGGGCACCCACGACACGCGGGGCGCCCGCGATAGGCGGGGCGTCCGCGACACGCGGGGCGCCCGCGACACGCGGGGCGCCCGCGACACGCGGGGCGCCCGCGACACGCGGGGCGCCCGCGACACGCGGGGCGCCCGCGATAGGCGGGGCGCCCGGAGCATCCGGGGCGCCCCAAATGTAGCTGTCGAGGCGCGTTGAGGTGTGTTTTCACTTCTTGCAGACTTGGGTTGACCTTGGGGGTGCCCGGATCATCCGGGGCGCCCTGCTCAGCTTCTGCCTCACTCCTTTGAGGCTCTCTGAGCTGCAGATACTCAGTCCTTCGATCCTGCATCCAGGGTTAGTCCAAATAGTAATTATATTATTATTTTATACAGCCTTAGCTGTCTTGGTTCTGACTTTGGTCTCCAAAATGGAGCCCTAGGTCGAACCGACGCCTACTGTTCCCTCGATGGGGAACGCGTCCTCACCTACTCCTCTCGGGAGAATTTACCTGATGCCAACCGTTCCTTTGGTTGGACTTTTGCCTGACGGTCCTTTGTCAGGTCTTGGATACCGAGCTGCCCTTCGCTCGGTGCCTAGCATTCCTTCGCTAGGGCTTCAGTCCCAGACTGTCCTTCGCTTGGCGCCTAGCAGTCCTTTGCTAGGGCTTTTGACTCTGGCATTCCTTCGCCAGTGCCTAGCGGTCCTTTGCTAGGGCTTATTTTCCTGGCATTCCTTCGCCAGTGCCTAGCAGTCCTTCGCTAGGGCTTTTCCTGCACACTAGATTAACTTGTTAGAAAACAAGAAAGACTTAACTTTGGACCTATGTTGCCATTATCAAAACATAGGTTTGACTTTGGTGCATTCTGCACCAACAATCTCCCCCTTTTTGATTTATGGCAACCCTAGTTCAAAAAGTTAAGTCTAAGCAAAACATGAAAAAGTTTTAACTTTTGTTCCCTCCCCCTGGAAGGAATCTCCCCCTAGATTTTTCAAAAAATCGTGGGGTAAAAAAAAACTTTACTTGTACTTGAAGACTTAAGTTTTAGGTCTTGAAAATCTTTCAACAACTTATGTTAAAAGTACATAGGAGAGTTTTTAAAGCATAATTAGAGTATTTTAAAAAGTTTTAAGTTTTAAGTTTTAAAGTACTCAAGAGTTTTGAAAATGTTAGCTTAAGTAAGAGTTACGGTTTTAAAAAACTTAAGCTTTAGAGTACTTAAAAAATTTTGACATTAAGCCTAAGTAAAAAACTTTTGAAAGGCTAAAGTACTTAGTAAAATTTTGAAAACTTGAGTAAAAATTTTGAAGTTAGAGTACTCAGGCAGAATTTTGAAAGCTTTAAGAACTTAAGAAACTAGAGTACTTAGGCAAAATTTTGAAAGTTTTAAGAAGTTAAGAAACTAGAGTACTTAGGCAAAATTTTGAAAGTTTTAAGAACTTAAGTACTTTAGTAAATCTTCAAAAAGTTTTAAGCTTTTGAATAAAGGATAAGTGAAAGCTTTTGAAAGATAAGTAAATTTTTTAAACCTTTTTTAATAAAGGAAAAAATTATGAAATTTAATAAGTAAAATTTTCTCTTTCCTTTCCTATCTCTCCCCCTTTGCCATATATCAAAATAAGATATCTATAGCAGAAATGTGATTGCATAAAGGAAATAAATCAGATTTTGCTGTACTGAATCAATTCATAATTAGACTTAAATTAAATCAGTCAATTTTCTCTTGTAGGGACCTGTCTAACCCAATTAGCTACTTACTAACTGTTAGAAACAGTAGTTTTTGCTAGGGTTAGTCAAGTTAAGTGTTTCTGTTCAAGTTAGATTTTCTAAACTTGACACTTAACTTGATTGCTATGTAAATTGTATTTAGTGCCCCAATTACTGCAGATGCACTGACTTAAAGCATCTTGAATTAAGGCAAAGGCCTAAGCATCTCAACCCTTTCTAGGTTATCAATCAAAAGTACCCTAAGGTGCTTGTGAGATGCTGGCTTCTAAGTCTATAGGTGCATGCAGTTCTAGGGTTAGGGCCTAGGCTAAGTCCATTTTCGAAAAAATCCTAATTTTTAAAGGGGGTAGTTTTGAAATAAAAATAAGACTAAGTCGAAAAATGAAAACTGATTTTGAAATTAAGTAAAACAGTTTTTTAAATTCAATTTTTAGAAAAAAAATTTTAAATCAAGTAGAGAAAAAAATAAAGTTAATCTATTCTACAGAACACAATCCTAACTGCCTTCTTAGTGAGCTGAACTCAGATTCAGGTAAGGGTTTTGTGAATATGTCATCTAGGTTGGATTTAGAGTCAATGTACTTAAGTACTATTTCACCCCTGGTTACATGGTCTCTTACAAAATGATGTTTGACTTCTATATGTTTAGTTCTGGAGTGTTGAATTGGGTTCTTAGTTAAATTAATTGAACTTATATTGTCAATAAATACTTGGGTTTGGGTGTAGTTGAGCTGGAAGTCCTTAAGTGTGTGCATCATCCATAAAAGTTAAGCAACACACTCTCCTAAGGCCACATACTCAGCTTCAGTTGTGGATAGAGCTACACAGTGTTGTTTTCTGCTGCACCAACTAACTAGACTCTGACCTAACAGTTGGCAGCTTCCACTTGTGCTCTTTCTATCTAATTTACAGCCTGCATAGTCAGAATCTGTGTATCCTGTTAAATCAAAAGTTGAGGTCCTAGGATACCAAATCCCTACATTTAGGGTGCCCTTTACATATCTTAGAATTCTTTTTAGGGCTGCTAAGTGTATTTCCTTAGCACAGGTTTGGTATCTAGCACACATCCCTACAGCAAAGAGGATATCAGGTCTGCTGGCTGTAAGGTACAGTAGGCTACCTATTATACTCCTATAGAGTTTAAGGTCCACTGGTTTACCATCAGGGTCACTATCTATTTTTACATTAGTGGCCATGGGGGTACTTATGCTTTTAGAGTTATCCATTTTAAATTTCTTTATTAACTCTTTAGCATATTTGAATTGATGAACGTAGTTACCATCCCTAGTTTGTTTAATTTGTAAGCCTAGGAAAAAGGTAAGCTCACCAACTAAGCTCATTTCAAATTCTTCTTCCATTATCTTGACAAATTCTTTTAGGAAGTTGGTGTTGGTGGATCCAAAGATTATGTCATCTACATAAATTTGGGCAACAAATATATCTTTTCCTAGGGTTTTAATAAATAAAGTTGAGTCAATTTGGCCTTGTTTAAATTCTTTAGAAGTTAAGTAAGTTGATAATCGTTCATACCACGCCCTAGGTGCTTGTTTTAACCCATATAGTGCTTTAGTTAGTTTGTAAACGTAGTTAGGTTTGTCTAGGTCCTCAAACCCTGGGGGTTGTCCTACATAAACTTCTTCTTTAATGAATCCATTTAAAAAGGCTGACTTTACATCCATTTGATATAATTTGAATCCTTTATGGGATGCAAAAGCTAATAACATTCTAATGGACTCAAGTCTGGCTACTGGGGCATATGTTTCATCGTAGTCTAATCCTTCTACTTGGCTGAAACCCTTTGCTACTAAGCGGGCTTTGTTTCTGACTATTTCTCCTTGATCATTCAACTTATTCCTAAAAACCCACTTAGTATCTATGATGGATTTGCCTTCAGGTTTAGGCACTAGTTCCCAGACATGGTTCCTCTCAAATTGGGCTAATTCTTCTTGCATAGCTATGATCCAGTCAGGGTCAGGTAGGGCTTCATCTATAGTTTTGGGTTCTATTTTCGATATCATAGCTATTTGACTAAGGTTTCTATAGGAGGATCTAGTCCTGACTCCTAGAGTTGGATCACCCACAATTTGATCGGTTGGGTGACTGAGTCTGGGTTTCTTGGTTCTCCTAGAGCTTGGTTCAGCCTTAGGTCCGGCTGGTTGGTTTGTTTCGACTCTTTGGGCTGGTTGATTTGTTGGTTCGATACTTGGTTCAGTTGACTCATTAATTGGTTCAATGGTTAGCTCGTTTAAGGGTTCAATTAAGGGTTCATTATTTTCTTGGTTAGAGTTTGATGAAGTTAAATCAGGATTATTAGATGTTGAGTTGATTTCTTCATCAAAAATTAAGTTTGTTGTTTCTTCAATTTTCTTCGTTTGTTTGTTATAAACTCTATACGCTCTACTTGTGGTTGAGTATCCTAGGAAGATACCTGGGTTTGACTTGGACTGAAATTTTCCTAAATAGTCTTTAGTGTTTAGGATATGGACTTTGCATCCAAAAACTCTTAGGTAGTGTAGGTTTGGGAGTCTATGGTAGTATAGTTCATAGGGGGTTTTGTTGTGTCGCTTGTTAATTAAAACCCTATTTTGGATATAACAAGCCATACTAATTGCTTCTGCCCAAAATTGGTTTGCTAGATTAAATTCGTTGAGCATAGCCCTAGCGGCTTCTTGTAATGTTCTATTCCTTCGCTCAACTATCCCATTTTGTTGGGGGGTTCTAGGACATGAAAATTCATGTAAGTACCCATTTACCTTACAGAATTCCTCGAATCATTGATTTTCAAACTCTCCCCCGTGGTCACTCCTAAGTATTTTAATTTTAGTGTCGTTTTGATTTTCAATTAGTTTACAGAATTCATTAAATAAGTTTAGGGTTTCATCTTTGGTTTTTAGAAACCTAACCCAGGTAAACCTAGAGTAATCATCAACTATTACTAAACAGTATCAGTTCCCGCTTAGTGACTTGGCTCCATGTGAATCAAACAGGTCAAGGTGTAGGAGCTCAAGTGTAGTTTGAGTTAAATCAGATTGGGTTAGTTTGTGATTGGATTTGGTTTGTTTACCTTGATTACATGAGTCACATTTTAGGTTCTCATTATTTTTAATTTTGGGAATACCTTTAATTAAGCCAAGTTGGGTAATTTTTGAAATAGTTCTTAGATTGGTATGACCTAATCTCCTATGCCAGTGGTTTGATTGTTCTAATTGAGTTAACATACATTTGGGTACAAGGGGAAGGTTTATAGTGTATACATTATTTTTCCTAGTGCCCTTAAGCATGATTTCTGAGTTTTGTACATTTCTAATAAGGCAGTTAGAATTGTTAAAAGTAACTATATAACCAGAATCACATAATTGACTTATGCTAAGCAAGTTAAAATTAAAGTTTTCAACCAATAGAACTTTCTTAATAATGAAATCGGATTTAAGTTCAATATTACCTGACCCAATTACCTTGAGTGTAGCATTATTGCCAAATGCTACTGAGCCTAGGTTTTTGAACTTGAGCTTGGTGAACTTCAATTTATCTCCAGTCATGTGTCTGGAGCAACCGCTATCCAACATCCATTGGTCCAAATCTTTATGTTCCTACACATAAAGAGTTTTCTTGATTTGGATCTAATTAGAGTCAGGAATAGCTTAAATTGAGTTTCACTACCTAGTCTGTCTCACCCAAATTTAGGGTTTTCAATCACGTTAGCCTTATAGGTTTCGTGAGACAGGTTTTGATAGTTAAGATTATTTTGAAAATTTTGATTAATTTTGAAAACAATTAAATTTTGAAAACTTAATTATTTTTGAAAACAATTAAATTTTGAAAACTTAATTAATTTTGAAATTTTTGAAAAGATGTTTAAATCTACACTTAGCTGAAATTTTGTGTTAGATTCGAATTTGACAAAAATTAATTTGAATTTGAATTTCAAAAATTGGCTTCCAGGTCTTGGCGAGGCACTAGGCCTTCTTTGGTCGTAGCCTTATGGGATCATCCACCCTTTCCTTGACAAGGTCTTTTAATGAAATTTCATTTTCAAAAAATTCTTTGAAAAATTTCTGGTCTAACTAGTTTGGGTTTTGGATCGGTAGCTTCGGCTAGTTCCACCAAATTGGCTTCCCTAACGTACTATCATCTCACCTCCACCCAATACTATGTTGTCAAGTTTCAGTTAAGTTTGTTTGGTCCTTAAACTAGCCTAAGTCTAAGCATGGCAAATTGCAGAAATTAAATGAACAATCAATCAAGCAATTGAATTCAAGAATAACAATTTTATCTAATAATGAATATAGTTTTCAGTTTGGCTCCCCCTGGACTAAAGCCACGGTGATGGTTAGGCAAGATGTGAATCTTGTCCCTGGGGATCCAATACTGATTTGATCCAGTCGATTTGTTCAAGTATAGTTTAGGTACCCATGCCTGAATTTTACCTCTGGACTGATTCAGTACAGCTAAGTATGATCTTTGCCGGGATTTGGTTCTATAGCCCAATCCGGATCGATTTAGAACTGATTTCTGTTTTCCAAGGATCATGTCAAGACCCTTGGAACCAGATGTAAATCGTTCTAACACTGATCTAAGATCCTTAACCTGAGTTTTCAGGGAGGAGTTCTCCTTTTCAAGTTTTTCAACTTGAGTAGGAGTTCATTCCTGAACCTTCTCAGTTAAGGGTTTAGAGTCAGCTCCCTCTTTCAGGAGTTTTACTTCCTGTCGGAGGGACTCGACTGGGAGTTTGGCTTTTGCCAAATCTCGAGAAAGAAAAGAAATTAATTCACTTAATTGCGATCTATTAAAACCTGTTACCTTAATTTCTCCATCTTCTGTGAAGGTCAGCTCACCGTCCTCCTATTCTGTTTCTGATTCGGTTCCGACTTCTTCTGAGGCAGTCAGAGCTAGGAGGTTGGACTGGGGAGCCTCTTCTTCTTCTTCTGAGGAAGACTCGTCCCAAGTTGCTTGGAGTGCCTTCTTTCTTCTCGTCCTTTTTGTCTCCTTTAGGTTAGGGCACTCTGACTTGTAGTGGCCCTTTTTCTTGCACTCGTAGCAGGTTACATTGGGCTTGTTTGCGGGTTCAGCTGGTTCCTCCTTTCTTCGGCCAGTTTTCCGTTTGTTGGTTCGGTTCTTCAGCTCCTTGTAGTAGCTTCGAGCGAGCCGGACCAGCTTAGTTTGATCTCCATCTTCTTCTTCTGAGTCTGAGTCTGAGTTAGACTCAGGTTCGGGTTCAGGCTTCTTCTTTGTTGTCCTTCCAGTCTTACCTGCAAGAAAAGCAATACCTTTCTCGACCATATTGGTGTTAGTTTGTTCGTGCAGTTCTAGTTCGGAAAACAATTCGTCTAATTTTATTTTTGAAAGATCCCTAGAGACCTTGTACGCATCTACCATAGATGCCCACAAGGTGTTTCTAGGGAAGGCGTTTAGAGCATACCTTATTAAGTCACGGTTTTCAACCTTGTGACCTATTGTGTGAAGACCGTTCATTAACTCTTGGATTCGTGCGTGGAGCTGGGTTGCTGATTCGTTGTCGGCCATCTTGATGGTGTACAACTTGTTCAGGAGTAGATCCCTTTTGCTGATCCTGGTATCTGATGTTCCCTCGTGCAGCTCGATCAATTTTGCCCAGAGCTCCTTCGCACTGTTGAAGGGGCCCACGGGGTTCAGCTCTTCTTTCGTCAATCTGCATTGAAGAGTTTGAGTAGCTTTTGCGTCGGCTTCTATCTTGCGTTTTAGGGAGTTGTCCCATTCAGAGTAGCTTTGAGGAAGTCCATTAGCATTCTTGGGTATCTCCAGTCCGAACTGGATGATAATCCACATGTCCACCTGAGTTTTCAGGTGGACCTCCATACGACTTTTCCAGTAGGAAAAGTCTTCTCCACTGAAGAGTGGAGGTCTTGCGGTGCTAAATCCCTCTTGCATGGCCATCTGAAATAGAAAACTAAAAGAAAAACGAATTTTCCAAGACTAGGTCTTGGATTAGTAGTGCTGGATAAATTAAATAACGAGGGGTGTTGCACCAACCTCGCTTAACAAAAAAAATCGAATAAAATATTTAACGAAAAATTCGTCAGAAAAAAAATAGAAAAATAAAAATCCGAAAAAAAATTTCAAACTAGTGGTTGCACTAGGTTTGAACTTCCCCGCTCTGATACCACTTGTTGGATCGAGAAAACTGATAGAATCGGTAATCGTTTTTCGGAAAATTAAGAGCAAGTACGCAGCGGAAAAACACAACACAAAGACACAGTCGATTTTACTTGGTTCGGAGCCTGTGTCGACTCCTACTCCAAGGCCCACGGTCGTTGACCGTTTACTTTGGGCAATTCTATATGAAGCTCAATAATAGTTACAGAATTTAGTTACAAAGTAAGTGCATGAAAATAATAATAAAGAATTGCGCTCTTCGTTACCGACGTCCAGAGTGTATTGACTTTTTCGGGGCAGCGGAACGTCGTCGGCTCGAGTTGGAGTGTTTCCGGAGCAAGGCACGAGCATAGAAGAGCTTTGAGGCGTTGAGAGAATTGTTTATTGGAAGCCTTGGTCGAGGGCCCTTTATATAGGGCCTGGGGGCGCCCGGGACGTCGGGGGCGCCCCCTACGTGGCCTCTGATCCGCAGAGCTCTCGGTCGCGTCTGATCCTCTGGATCCGCTTTGACCGGGGCGCCCGGAGCGCTCGGGGCGCCCGCATTGACCGGTCAAAGCTTTATCTTCTCGGCTTCGCAAGGGCGCGCTTCGGCAACTGGCAGTGGGGCCGCCCGCGACACGCGGGGCGCCCACGACACGCGGGGCGCCCGCGACAGGCGGGGCGCCCGGAGCATCCGGGGCGCCCCGAATGTAGCTGTCGAGGCGCGTTGAGGTGTGTTTTCACTTCTTGCAGACTTGGGTTGACCTTGGGGGCGCCCGGATCATCCGGGGCACCCTGCTCAGCTTCTGCCTCACTCCTTTGAGGCTCTCTGAGCTGCAGATACTCAGTCCTTCGATCCTGCATCCAGGGTTAGTCCAAATAGCAATTATATTATTATTTTATACAGCCTTAGCTGTCTTGGTTCTGACTTTGGTCTCCAAAATGGAGCCCTAGGTCGAACCGACGCCTACTGTTCCCTCGACGGGGAACGCGTCCTCACCTACTCCTCTCGGGAGAATTTACCTGATGCCAACCGTTCCTTTGGTTGGACTTTTGCCTGACGGTCCTTTGTTAGGTCTTGGATACCGAGCTGCCCTTCGCTCGGTGCCTAGCATTCCTTCGCTAGGGCTTCAGTCCCAGACTGTCCTTCGCCTGGCGCCTAGCAGTCCTTTGCTAGGGCTTTTGACTCTGGCATTCCTTCGCCAGTGCCTAGCGGTCCTTTGCTAGGGCTTATTTTCCTGGCATTCCTTCGCCAGTGCCTAGCAGTCCTTCGCTAGGGCTTTTCCTGCACACTAGATTAACTTGTTAGAAAACAAGAAAGACTTAACTTTTGACCTATGTTGCCATTATCAAAACACAGGTTTGACTTTGGTGCATTCTGCACCAACAGTTCCAACCATTGATGAAGCAGTGCCGGTTTACTGCGACAACAATGGAGCTATTGCACAAGCAAAGGAACCAAGGTCTCATCAGCAATCCAAACACGAGCTTCACCGCTATCATCTAATCAGAGAGATTATAAGTAGGAATGATATACAAATTGAGAAAATTCCCACTGAAAGGAATTTAGCGGATCCTTTAACTAAGGCCTTGCCTCAAAGCAAGTTTGAGGGTCATGTTAGAGCCTGTGGTATAGGATACCGTAGCGATTGGCATTATGCCAAGTGGGAGTTTGTTAGTGATATGAGAGAAGTGTCCTAAGGCAATCGCCTTATGATTGTAAACATTTATTTTAATAAATGATAATTCACTATTTGAGTATACATGTTTGTGTATTTGATTGGGATCTTAAACTCATCTACTGAATGTCCGCAATACAATTCACAGCATAAGAGAATTTGTGATGGGATCACAACTAGTGATTATCTCTAAATGTGCAATTGTGAAGTATTGAAAATATCCCTAGTCGATGAATTGATAAAAATGGACACTATCAATTCTGTTGAGACTAGCATGGGTTATTCTCTAATCAGCTGATTCTCACTGGCTGGTGACATTGGGATGTCCGGAGATAAACATGGATGCTAATTAAGGGAACTAGTTCATTGGAGTGACTAGCTGTAAGACTTCATATGAGAATCTACATGTAGATATGTCAATGAAGTTCTTACTGCAGCTTAAGTGCGATGTTCCTTTGACTTGCGGTGTTCAAGTCATCTTGGTCATGAAGACTTATACTTTAACATCTTAAGCAAGCATCTCCAAGGAGGTGTGGACCCAGGATGATTGGGTATAAGCCGAAGTGCCCGAAGATGTTTGAGCAGCCTACAAAGGATTCACCACTCCTTGCGAGGAGATGTATACCCAGGCCTATCGTCGGATTGTTACTCAAAGCCTCTGGCCAAAGCATATCATGTTTAGAGTATGAGTCTCTTAAATTCATGAGAGTAATTAGAAATCCAAAGGATGAGAAAGACACTACTTAGGCTAGGTGTGACGTAGTCAGTCTAGTGGGGACTGACACAAATAGACCATGTCCTGAACCAAGTGGGTATAAGATGGTGAAGGGAATGGGGCACGATTCATTAGAGCTGCTGAAGGGTTTCAGAATTACTTCTGAGGTCAACCGTTGATATTTCGATTAATTGGGGGTCATGATGTACTACTAGGTGCCACTCATGATCGTTCTATGATTAGTTGATTATAGACGGCCAACATAAATCGAAAGTCTATTTAGTCACACGCACTACGAGTAATCCGAGGGATTTAAAACGAGTTGAAAATTAGATTTTCCGATCAAGAGAAATAAGTCGAATCTGAGTTAATCAGAGGCGCAACGGAAGCTTAAAATGGCTAAGTCTTTTGAAGGCTTATTAGGCGAATTAAATGAGTTTAATTCACGATAGGTTCGTCTCGGTTTGGCCGGCCAAAGAGGGTGCCAACCCTCTTTGGTTTGGCCGGCCACAATATTGGGGAAAAACCAATTTATTTGGTTTAATTAATAAAATAAATCTAGCGCGATTTGTTTTATAAATTATGGATAAATAAATTTGTATAAAGAAATTTATATAAATAAATTTATAGAAATTTATTCTTTTTATGGGAATTAAAATGATCCATGGAATGGTTTATTTTAATTTTATAAAATCAATTATGAATTGATTTTTCCATAATAAGAAAATTTATAAATTTCTTGTAAAATTTATTCCATAATAAAAGGAGAGATGTATTTGTTTTATTATAAAGTTAGTTATAATAAAACTTGGCTTAAACGGAATAATTCATAAGAAAATTTATAGGATAAATTTCTTATGAAAATTCCGTTAAGAGGGAGACTTGGCAAGGAAGAGGCTACTATATAAAGGAACCAAAGGCAAGCCTTGAATTTTTTGAGTAATCAAGAGATCTAGTAGTTCTCTCCCTCTCTCTCTTATTCTCTCCTTCTCCTTTCCTCCTAGGGTCGGCGCCCTCCTCTACTTGCTAGGGCCGGCGCACATCCACCCTAGGGCCGGCGCACCACCCTCCCTTGAGGTTGCCGTGGGTCACCATCACCAAGGAGAAGCCAACCAAGAAGAAGAAGAAGCGGATCGCAACTCCTTCCTTCCCGGAATTTAGATTCCGTTTCTTGGTGGTTAGTTTCCTTTCTTCTCTCTTGATATTCTAGTTGTGTCTTTGGAGAATCTAGTTGTTCTCGTCGACACAAAACTCGTGGCTTTGCGAAGTCATCCCGAAGAGAACTCGGCGTGGACGCGAATAGAGGCGGAGCTTCCAAGGGACGCTACGGTTGGATCTCGTCCCTTACTTCGAGTTACGCAAGGTACTAAGTAAATTAGTTTACTTTTTCGCAAAGTTTTAATTTATGATCATGTCCACATATCATAAGGTTGCATGCTAGATACGTGGTTAAAATAATTTGAGAAATTATTTTATGCTTATTCTTCCGCTGCACGTAAAAATTTAAAATTTTACGAACCCGTATCCTTGTCAACATGCACCCGGTCCCAACACATAACACTTTAATAATGGTGGGTGATTACGAGAAGTGTTGCATATATATATGAGTGTCTCCTCCACGGCGTAGGTATGAAAAATCATCTTTCTTAATCTCTCATTTTTCACTCCACTCTCGCATTCGCTAGTTGCTGACTTGAGCGTCGGAATACACGTGCTAAAGACCCCCTATGCTTGCTTTTAACATTCTTTTAAGTAATTGATTTTGTAGTTCTTGCCGTCGGTTATCTTCTCACGGTCAACTTCCATGTCACATCATCGGCACCCCATTCTTGTAGCTCCCATACAGAATCAGTATGATTGCACTAATATTAGGCTACGTTTGGTTAGCGGTAATGTAATCCAATTTGTAATGTAATAGAGTCTGTAATGTAATCCAGATTACATGTTGTTGGCATTGTAATCCAGATTACAACACTTTTACTAGCTTTTGCAATGCAGATTACATTACATTACAGTTTTAAAACTGTACCAAACAAAGTAATCAATCTTGTAATATAATCCTGATTATATTATAAGGCTTATTACCCCTTATCAAACGTAGTCTTAGTGAATCATTTATAAATGAGTGAACCCTATTTTTAAATAGGTTGGTATATATATTTAAATATATTAGATATGTTGTGGGGATCATTAATGGCATAATATGTATAATTAAATGAATCATTAACAAGTCAATAACATGACCAATTTAATAAAAAAACTTTAAATACAAATAACATAATATAACTATTTTTAATTATAGAAAATTTAAATATAATTATAATATAATTATAATATATGTCTAATGTCTATACATTATACATTTATTATAACGTTATAGCATAATATATGTTAACTTTAGTATAAATTATACATTTAACATATATATTACTTAGTACTATTTAAATAATTAATCAAATATTTACATAGGAGATCTAAACGAATTAATCAAAATTATTTACTTTAAATATAAAATTTATGCTATAAATGATATGATTGAATGCATGCGGCAGCCTGTCTCAAACTTTTCTTTCACGCTTCCCAATAACAACCCATTCGTACGCGCCACGTCTTGGCCAATAGTAAACCTTCTAACACGGAGTTGTGTGTATTTATTGACCAATCCTTCCTTGACGTACGTCCCTTCTCCGGCTCCATACGCTAGTGACCTCGCCGACCGAGATCATACAGGTGCCTAAGTCGCCGACAGAGAACGCCGGAATGCAACATCACGGCGAAGTTGGCGACCGCACGGCCAGCAGCGAACTTGACCTGATCAAGCTCCTGCGCACCTGGATGGATCATGATCACGACGGCGACGGCGACGGCGACGACGACGAGGGTAGGTTCCAGTGGATACGGTCGCAGATCGTCGGCGGTGAGGCGGAGATCGACACTCCATTCGGTTGCCGGCGGATTACGTACTCTGATCACACGGCTTCCGGCAGATTCTTGGGATTCATAGAGGGATTCCTCCGCCGCCATGTCCTTCCATTCTACGGTGAGTTCTAATTGATATGATTTTGAAGAACTAAATCGTAATTAATCTCGTTTTTCTGTGATCTTGGCCAACAAAAATTGTAAACGAGAGAGTGTAGGCAATACTCACACAACCGATAGCTACGTGGGCCTCCACACTGTTGGGAAATAAGAAAGGAAAAATTGTAAGAAAATGAGAAGGAAAAAAAAAACCCTGTAAAAGAAGGTAAACAAAATGTAGGTAGACTACTCAATAATTTTTTCACATTGCAAATCTCTTAGAAACATTACATATTTATAGGTTTTATCGGATAAGTACTATCCTCAAATACATTGAATCTAAACCATACCTCATCTATTTTATCTCCATTAATTCTTATCTTATCAAAATCAAATTTTTAACTCATCCATATCGCTACCACCTCATTTTTATCCATAAATAATTAAGTTTATTTTTCAACACCCCCTCTTAAACTTAATTTTGTGACTCCAAGTAGATTCCGCATCTTAATAAAATCTTCAAACTTCAGCGGCTTCGTAAAGATGTCAGCAACTTAATCTTTAGTTTTCACATAGACTAGCTTCACATCTTTATTCTTCACATGTTCGCGAATATAATGAAAATGAACATCAATATGCTTGCTTCTTAGATGATATACTGGATTCTTCCCTAATGCAATTGCCGATTTATTATTAATACAAATTTGAGTTGCTTCATTTTGTTCAAATTTTATCTCCTTTAGCAAACTTCTTAGCCATATAGCATGACTAACACATGAGGATGCCGCAACATACTCTGCTTCACAAGTGGAAAGAGTAACAATAGGTTGTTTTTTTGACATCCAAGAAAATGTCGTATCTCCAACGAAAAATGCAAAACCAGAAGTGCTTCTCCGGTCATCACAGTCTCCACCTCAATCACTATCCGAATATCCAATAAGTTGAGAATTGTTAGAGTGAGAATAAAATAATCCGTGATTTAGAGTACCTCGGATATAACGAAGGATTCGCTTGGTCACCTTCCAATAAGTCTCTTTAGGCTCCTCCATGAACCTACTCACAAGACCGACTCCATATAGTATATCTGGTTGAGTACAAGTTAAGTACCGCAAACTTCCTACCAAGCTTTTGAAAAGTGTAGGATCAACTGTCTGTTGGGTTTTTCGGGCCGCGAAAATCGCCTTTTCGCGTCGCGGAAACCCCGAGAACCCAAAGCCATGGATCTCGTGCGAAGAAAAATTCCGAAACAAAAATTCACGTATTCATTTCATGCTCAAAACTCGATCTACTCCTAGATCTAAAGAGGGATAAACCATTTTACCTTTGGTGCGTGCCCTGCTTAATCTCGCTCGCTCCTTTTGGATGTCGGATCTCTAGGACGTCAAGTGCCGTCCCTCTAGAAGTATCCACGCGAACAAAGTGGATGGAGGAAACCCTTTAGGTGTGCTAGCACCTTTCAAGGGTTCGGCCAAGAGGAGAAGAAGAAGAAGAGCTCCAACACTTGGAGGAGGAAGAAGAGAAGACACACGATCAGAAAAATAGAACAAAACATTGTTTTGTTCTCTCATTGTGGCCGGCCACATAATGGCCATTAATGGCCATTAAGTGGCCGGCCATAATGGCCATTAATGGCCATTAAGTGGCCTGCCATAACCCCCTTTCAATTTGAATTCAAATTCAAATGGGGGGGGTTACAACATTTGGAGATGATGTGGAGCATCATCATTGGTCAAATACCAAGCCAAGTCATCACTTGGTCAAGTCAAGGTGAGGTGGTCTTTTGGTCAAGTCAAACTTGCCTTTTATGGACTTTCCATATTTAGTCAAGTCAAACTTGACTCCATTTCTTCTCCCATGTCAAGTCTAACTTGAAGTGGAACCAAGTCAAGTCAAACTTGATTTGGATTTGGGTCAAGTCAAACTTGCCTTTTATGGACTTTCCATATTTAGTCAAGTCAAACTTGACTCCATTTCTTCTCCCATGTCAAGTCTAACTTGAAGTGGAACCAAGTCAAGTCAAAATTGATTTGGATTTGGGTCAAGTCAAACTTGCCTTTTATGGACTTTCCATATTTAGCCAAGTCGAACTTGACTTCATTTTTTCTCCATCTATTTGTTCTTTGCGTGTGACCCTATAGGTTCTTGTAACGTTGGCAATACTTCTAACCTCTTAGAAACATAAGCAATGAGCGGTATCTAGCAACACATCATTGCTACCCAAGTTACAAGAATGTTGAGATCCAACATCACCAATGTGACTACTAATTATGACTTTCATAATATGTGACAATGTCCTTCTATCGTCGATATCTAGATTGATCTTCTATGAAGCATAGACCGTGTCATCCTCCAATCAATCTATGTGTCTTGAACTCCAAGTAGACTCACTATAATCAAATAAGCTCAATATCTCATATTGCCTTATTTGGGCATGGTCATGCACTTAGTGATCTCACTCTATCAAGACTATGATATCTCTCCCGTCATATAGGAGGGATAGATCCCATCTACATCACTCACATCCCTCCGCATAATTTGTTACATACCCAGTAATCGCCTTTATAGTCCACCCAGTTACGGGTGACGTTTGACGAAACCAAAGTACATAACTCCTTATGTAGGGAACTATGGTGACTTCAGGTCTAAGGACTATAGTCATACTAATAGTCACATGAGAAAGTATATGACACTCATATAACGATCCATGATACTTTCTCATGGCGGGCCATTCAGTATACATTCTCTAATGTATACCCATGTGTCAACTTGATATCTCATATCCATGACTTGTGAGATCAAGTCATCGTGTTGACCTACATGCTAGTCTCTATGCATTAACATTGTCCTTGAATGTTAATACTTGACTAGGAATAATTAAGAGTAGTGTTCTCTATATCATCTCACTATCGATTCAACTAATCGATTGATATAGATATGAACCTACTACCAAGGACGTTATTACACTTAGTTATTTGGCACCAATACAAGTAAGTATAATAACCATAATCAAATTCCTTTATATATATATATGAAATATGATACAATGAGTCCATACAACAACCATCACATGATTGGCTCTAGGGCTCTCACTAACACTGTCTTTCCTTCGTCACCCTTGGATAGCTTTGTTCCGCAGTCCACTGGTATGTTAATTGGATTGCAATCATCCATTCTAAATCTTTTGAGAACCTCTTTGGCATATTGTTCTTAAGTCATAAATATGTCATCAACTCCTTGTTTTACCTCCAAGACGAGAAAGTAGGACATAAGTCTCATATCGGTCATATCAAACACTTTTGTCATAGCTTCCTTAAACGTTTTTATCATTTGAGGTGAATTTTCTGTCAAAATAAGATCATCTACATATAATGATACCAATAAGATGTTACCATTATCTGCTCTTACATAAAGAGCATGCTCATAAAGGCATTGCATAAAGTCATTTTCTTTGAAGTATGCATCAATTCTTGAATTCCATGCTCTCGGTGCTTGCTTCAAGTCATAGAGAGCTTTTTTCAACTTCAACACCTTTCTTTCTTGCCCCCCCCCCCCTTAATATAGCCAGTCGGTTGTTCAACATAGACTTCTTCTTCTAGGTAGCCATTAAGAAACGCCGATTTGACATCAAGCTGAAATATTTTCCACTTTAGTTGAGCGGCTAAGGAGATTATCAACCTTATAGTTTCCATTCGGGCAACGGGAGCAAATACTTCTTCGTAGTCAATGTCAGCCTTTTGTTTTTAGCCTTTTGCCACAAGTCGCGCTTTGTACTTTTCTATTTCTCCTTGAGCATTTTTCTTCACTTTATAAACCCCTTCACACCAATGGGTTTGTGGCCATCGGGTAAAGTAGTAAGATGCCAAGTTTCATTCTTCTCAATTGCCTTCATCTCTTCATCCATGGCTTTCTTCCATTTGCTATCTTTAATAGCTTCTTCAAAAGATACAATCTCTTCATTAGCATAAAGACAACTGAGATTAAGTGGAGTTGTCACTTCATATAATTCTCGAAGACTCCTTGTCTTTTGCGGAGGAGGATCTTCTTCATCCGAAGATGATGAAGAGGTTCTTTCTCCTTCACTTGCTCTTCTTCTTGAATCATCACCATATTAGTGCTCCAATTCCAAGCACCATCTTCTTGAAATTCAACATCTCTACTTATGATAATCATTTTGTTCACTAGATTATAGAGTCTGTAAGCCTTCGATCTTGCATCATAGCCAATAAAATGCAAGGTAAGCTTTTGTCATCAAGCTTCGTTCTTCGTTGATCCGGAATGTATGCATAGGCAATACACCCAAAGATCTTCAAATGAGATACACAAGGCTTGTATCCGGTCCATGCCTCTTGAGGTGTAACTCCTTCTAGATTCCCTACAGGACATCTATTTAGCAAATAAACAGCACAGTTTACCGCTTCGGCCCAAAGTTCTTTCGGCACTTCTTTCGTTTTTAGCAATTTTGAACCATGTCAAGAATAGTTCGATTCTTCCTTTCAGCAACTCCATTTTGTTGAGGGGAGTAAAGTGCAGTTAAAGGCCTCTAGATGCCATGATTTTTGCGGAATTTTTCAAATTCTTTTGATGTGAATTCGCCACCACGATCTGACCGCATCGCATTGATAGTATAGCCGGATTGATTTTCTACCAATCCTTTGAATTCCTTGAACTTCTCAAAAGCATCGTCTTTATTCATCAAAAGATAAACCTAGGTTTTCCTGCTGAAATCGTCAATAAAGGTTAGAAAATACCGATGACTTCCAAAGGAGGTCAGAGTGATTGGCCCACATATATCTGTATGAATGAGTTCAAGATGCTTCTTTGTTCGGTTATGTGATTCATTTCGAAAGCTTGCTCTTGGGTGTTTGCCAAGAACACACCCTTCGCAAATATCCTCTTGAGCATCAATATGAGAAAGACTATTTACCATTCCTTTGTTTGAAAGAAGCTTTAGAGCTCTGAAGTTCACATGCCCGTACCTCATATGCCATAGCCACGTACTGTTCTTCATACATGCACTTAAGCACTTTGCAGTAATATAATTAATATCAAGAGAAAACATCCTATTTTTAGACATAAAAATATGAGCAATAAGTTTGTTTTGCTTTCTCAACTGAAGACTACCATCCTTTAGTTGCATATCAAAACCTTTTTCAAGCAATTGTCCAAGGTTAATAATATTTGTTTTCATATCGGGCACATAATAAACATCGGTGATATATGTGTGAGCTCCATCTTTAAGTTTGATGAGAATCTTACCAACGCCTCTTACTTGGATTTTGGAAGCGTCTCCAAACGAGACTTGTCCATTCACCCTTTCGTCCAACTCGACAAACATATCTTTATGCCCGCACATATGATTGCTTGCCCCGGAGTCTATATACCATAAATTCTTGTTTGTGGAATCTCCATCCTTCCTTGCTAGCAAAACCACATCATTGTCATAACCTTCTTTTGATGCGTAATTAACATTTCCTTGCACATTGTTAGAGCGGCATTCTGTTGCATAATGTCCAAATTTGTTGCAAGTATAACATCTTACATTTCTTTTGTCATACCTTTGACCTCTACCTTGATTGTTGTCATTACTTCTTCCTCGGCCTCGAGCAAAGCCCCTGCCACGACCTCTACCTCGGCCACGTCCACAGAAATCACCAAGACCACCGCCGTTTTCTCGCGAACCTTCGGTCTTTGACTCTTCTTTCTGGTCAACAATCGTGAGCTTGGTTTGTAGAGCCTGCTCCAAAGGCTCTCTCCGTCTTCTTTGCATTCTTGCTTCATGAGCTTGTAGAGAACTTAATAGTTCTTGCACCTTCATTTCTTTTACATCTTTTGATTCTTCTATGGCCGCAACTACATAGTCATACCTTGGCTCCAACGAACGTAGAATTTTCTCTACGACGCGACTATTTTCAATGTCATCGCCATTTCTTTTCAATTGGTTGACAATGACCAATACCCTTGTAAAATAGTTTGATACATTTTCAGACTCTTTCATCTCCAACGATTCAAATTCCCCTCTCAAGATTTGAATGCGAATACTCTTTGCTCTTTTGTCACCTTTGTATGCTACTTGTAGGATCTCCCATGTTTTCTTGAAAGTTGTAGCTTTGGCTACTTTCTCAAAAGTAGCTTCAGCAAGAGTTTTATAGATAAAGAAAAGAGCTTTCTTATCTTTTTCTTTTTTGTTCCGCCAATGTTGTCTTCTATGCGTCTGTTTGGTCGACTCCTTTTTGAGGCGCTTTATACCCTCCTTCAACAATATCCCACAAGCCTTCGCTCTCAAGTAAGGCGCTCATTTGGATACTCCAATTACCATACTTCAAGTCAGCAAGACGAGGGATAGGAAGCATCGACATGACTCTGATACCACTTTGTTGGGAAATAAGAAGGGAAAAATTGTTGGAAAATGAGAAGGGGAAAACAACTCTATAGAAGAAGGCAAACAAGATGTAGGTAGGCTAATCAAGAATTTTTTCACATTGCAAATCTCTTAGAAACATTACATATTTATAGGCTTTATCGGATAAGTACTATCCTCAAATACATTGAATCTAGACCATACCTCATCTATTTTATCTCCATTAATTCTTATCTTATCAAAATCAAATTTTCAATTCATCCATATCGCTACCACCTCATTTTTATCCATAAATAATTAAGTTTATTTTTCAACACACACTACTAAGCAGAATCACGAAGCTACGCATTCCATCAAACGGCGGCTGGGTACCCTCGGCCCCCACGACGTCCTCCTCTTCTGTGGCTCCAGCTCCACCGCCGCCATCAAACGACTTCAGGAGGTGATGGGCATCGTTATCCCCTCCCTGCTCGACGCCTCAGTTCTCCGGCACCTGCCGCCCGCCTACCGCTGGGTCGTCTTTGTCGGCTCCCACGAGCACCACTCCAACCTCCTCTCTTGGCGCGAGAGCCTCGCCGAGGTGGTCCACATCAGCCTCGACGACGCCGGCGCGGTAGATATGGCCGCACTAGAGGCTTCTCTACTGTCTCCTGACTTTGCCCGACGCCCCAAGCTTGGCTCCTTCTCCGCCTGCAGCAATATCATGGGGATTTGCTTTGACGCGCACGCCATCGCGCGCGTGCTTCATCTCCATGGCGACTACGCTTGCTTGGACTTCGCTTGCAAGTAATTTTATACTCGATCGGTTCTCTCTTTAATTATATTGATGGCACAGAATTTAATCTAGATGTCGATGTGCATCACTTCAGTGGACCTTACGTGGCGATGGAGATGAGAACAGGGGAAGAGGACTACTACGATGCGATATTTCTGAGTCCTCACAAGTTCATCGGCGGCCCACGGTCCCAGGAAGTCCTGACATCCTGCTGATGAACGTCGCGCTCTACCGCATCAAAGGCACGCTGCCATCGACGAGTGGCGGCGGCACCGTCCTCTACGTCAGCAACCACAATGAGGTGCTAATCCGTCACCATGCATGCTGATTTTCATTCTATGTCTTTCCATGCGGCGCATGAGCTTTGCTCGCAGGGGACCGTGTACTATGGCGAGGTGGAGGAGCGGGAGGATGCGGGGACGCCGGCAATCGTTTAGAAGATCCGGGTGGCGGCGACGTTCCTGGTGAAAGAGTGGGCAGGGGAGCCTGCGATTTAGCGGGCGGAACTGCGGATGCTGCGTCTGGCGTCGGGGAGGATGGCGGGGAACCCAAGGGTGTGGGTATTGGGCTTCGACGTGGCGGCGACTGCGGTGACGCAGCAGCCCATCGTGTCATTCCTGGTGTACCCGGAGGCTCGAGGAGAAGGAACGCGTGGCAGGCACCTGCACTGTCGGTTTATAATAGGATCCTCTGTCCCAAAAAAATACCTATCTCGTCTGTCTCTCTCCCCAACGACAGCTGACGAGTCGTCCGATCGTCGATCGGACACCACCGATGAATTTTGATCATCATACCGAATCAAATGATATCATAGAAGAACGATGAATCGGTCGGAATCGCTACAATTGCAATCTCGTCGGATTCGACGGTGAATCCGACTAGATCGCAATTGCGGCGATTCCGACGGGTTCACCGTACTCCCCAAGGTATAGTTTTATTCAGGGCGACGGTCGGAGGCCGCCGATGGTGTTCGATCGGCGATCGGACGACTCACCGGTCGTCGTCGAGGAGTGGGACAAGGGCTTTTTTGGAACAGAGAATCTGCCCTTGTCGGTTTACCACGCGACTGCTCAACGACTTGTTCGGGATCCAGGGGCGCGGCGGATGTGCGTGCGCAGGGGAGGGCAGATCCTCTGTCCCAAAAAAACCCTGTCCCGCTCCTCGATGACGGTCGGCGAGTCGTCCGATCGCCGATCCGACACCATTGGCGACCTCCGGTCGCCGCCCTTAACAAAACTATACTCTGGGGGGTACGGTGAACCCATCGGGAACTCCGCAATTGCGATCTCGCCGGATTCACCGTCGAATCCGACGAGATTACAATTGCAACGATTTCGACCGGTTTACCGTTCTTTTAGGACATCATTTGATTCGGTACGACGATCAAAATCATTGGTAGTGTCTAATCGATGATCGAACGATTCATCGATCTTCGTTGGAGGAACGGGATAGGTGAGACATGAGTTCGTTGAGACAGAGTATCCGAAGGGTTGCGCAGGGCCCTACGGCGAACGCCTCCTTGGCATCGACCGCCGCCAATCCAAAGCTATAAAATCCGCTGTCGAAATGGTTATTTTAATGACTGCAAAATTAGGGATACAGTTATGCATAGCAATTTTATTTCAAGTTAATAAAAATATTATATATATATATATAATTCTTGAAAGTAGAAAAAAATATAATCACTGCATATGATTATTTATAAAGATCTATGATAAACGTTTTCGCCAGTTTGCCACCTATAATAAACGTTGTCGTAATTATTGTAAATTGTTTGCCCGGCATGACGTACTCAATCAATCGGGTTAGGGCCTATGAGTAATGTGGGGTCTGGCTTAGTCCGTGGGTGGGGATTCATCCTGGTCCTGTCTATATATCATATTTATTTTTTTGTTGCCATAAGATTTTATTTTATTTATCAATACCCTTCTTTCCCTTCATGTCTTATAAATTATCGCTTCTTTCAAATGGGGCGCGAATACTGGGACGCTGGATTTATAGACCGCCCACCGCGAACATTTTCCGATTTACCTTGACGTCTGGTGAGAAACATCCGTGGGATCGGATCGGTCGTCCGAGGTTGGTAAAACCTCATTAATCATTTTTTCTTATAAATTATCGCATTACTATTACATAATATATTTTCTTTGAAAAAAAAATCTCTAGGGTTACGAAGGAATCAAACCCGGTGGACACGAGTGAGCTTTGCATACTACACCTCATGGCAGAACATGGTCGCAAATTTTTTCCACTTTATAGTTTCGATTGGAAGACAGGGAATTGGGAATTCATGCACCATCAACATGTCCTCCTTCCCATGAAATCAACGGATGAAGACGATGAAACTTCTTATGGCAAAACGTATGAAGATCATCTCAATTTTGCCAACAATATTGTCGATTCCCTACCAAGTGACGCGTTGGATAGATGCATTCCGGAGGTCATTGATCCTGATTTGGTCGATTTCATGTTGTAATACACACACATTCTCACCATGCTCATGTAAATTTATCACTTGTGAATATTACTACAGTTTCTCATTTGGTTGAATCAATAGTCAAATAGGAATTTAGCATGAAAATAGGATCGAGATACATGCCAATGCATCCTAATCAATAGCTTAATTGTCTCATCTTCTATATATAGCTCTTCTTCTGCCAATTGTGAAAAAAACACACACACAAAAATGTTACTTGCAGTTCTATTCACCAACATCGAAGGGAACATTCTCGTCGAACGGTAAGCTTTCTATTTCTTTTTCATTAATTAGTTGGTCCCGATTAACTCCTCTTTACGATATAAAAAAAAAGGCAAGATGATCGCCATGCAGCTTCCATGGAGTTCCTGCAGAGGAGAGGCTTCATTGGAGATCTTTCTTGGTAAAGCTCGGAGCCGACAATCTCAGAAGAGCCAAAAGTGAAGAACTTTTTGTTGCTACGCACAAGTTTGTAAATAACCTTTATGTTTACTCTCCAAGAGAAAAAATTGAATCAATGATCGAATCACTAGTGTCTACACTTTGGACATCTTGCAGATCCGTCTATATAGTGTATACCATGCTGGGGGATGTCTCGATATTTATAGTGGGCAAGGACGAGTACGATGAACTAACTTGTAAGTTACTCGTCCTTGCGAATCAATTAGCAATAGCATTATGATCCTTTCGAGATGAGGCATTTTATAGATCATTCAATATCTTTATTGTTTATTTTGATTCAAGTGTCTGAAGTGATGTGCACGATAATATCATCGGTGAAGGATGCTTGCAACAGGACACCTACCGAGCGTTTGTTCCTAGACAAATACGGGAAAATTTGTCTCTGTCTTGATGAAATTGTTTGGAAGGTACGAAAATCATATAAATAGACGAACGAATGTTAGTGTAGGGTTTCCTCTTTTTTTTTTTGTTTTTACTTCATTGATACAATTGTTTTGCTTTTTATCTGAAGGGGATGCTCGAAAATACAGACAAAACCAGAATCCGAAACCTAACAAAGTTAAAACCCCCAACCGATATCTAAAGAGGATGCTAAACCAGATTCGAAGTTCACTGAGATTTTTCTTCAATGAGATTCCCTTTGAATTGTGTAACAATTGCCCAGCACGTTACTTGAGTTTGCTTTGTTAATTATTCGCATCCAAAGTTGCAACAAATGAGGTACATTCTAAAAGAGAATAAATTATCTAATATTTTCCTTAATAATATTTTTTTAGTAATCTTTAATTTACCAATTTCCTTATTAACTTTATATTATTATATTAGACATTTTCCTTATTAATCTGTTAATTGACAGATTCATTATAAATCTGTTAATTAACGGTTTCGTTATTAATTTTTCATTTGACTAGGTATCTTAAGGTCTTTATAAATTGTGTATCTCATGGACAAGTTTTTTCAATTAAGAAAGTTATTTTGTTATCTCTTCTTTTCTCTCTCTCTACATCTCTTCTCTCTCTCTACTTCTCTTACTTTATCATGGTATCAGGGCCATAGTTCCTCATACCTTACGTGCCGCTCTTGTTATGCAACATCTTTCTTCTTCTTCATGTGACGCTTACTATTACCATTACCATTATTATTATTTTTTTTCGGAAAAAAGGCTACCACCTACTCTTTTTTTTTTATTTTTACTTGCCATCCTCCTTCCTCATTTTTATCACCCGCCAACTCATGACGGGAAAGTAGGGGACAAGAGGAATAACCTCCGTGCCTTTTGGCCCAAGCTACAATAATTTTTTATTTTTTTGGTTCTTTATTATTTTGATGTCGAATGTTCAGATATGTCAAATTTGTCTTCAATTTGGACATACTGGTATTCAATGTCCTAAAAGACTCGACAGAACCTTCATCGGTGGTCCTTCAGCTTTAAGAAGATGTCAAATTTGTCTCCAAATTGGACATACTGGTATTCAATGTCCTAAAAGACTCGACAGAATTTTCATCGGTGGTCCTTCAGCTTTAAGAAGATCTTTAAGACACGCAATTACTTCACAAGTTCATCCTAAAGTTCTCTCATCTGTGCCTATTCATGACAAACCTTCAAACTTTTTTATCTACTGAATGATATATTGACACTGTAGCAACTCATCATGTCACATCAGACTACAATATCTTTACAGAAGCACTACCATACACTGGTTCGGATACGGTACAAGTAGGTGATGGCTCAGGTTTGCATATTACTAATCTTGGAAACACATCCATTTATTTGTCCAATCGTACTTTTCACATGCGCAACATCTTTCATGTTCCATCCATTACTAAAAATTTACTCTCTGTCCGTCAGTTTTGCCTTGATAACAATGTCTTTTTTGAATTTCATCATGATCATTATCTTATAAAAGATAGAGGAGCAAATACTACCGTGTTTCTTGGGAAACGTAAAAATGGCCTCTACTATCTTCAAAATTCTTTAATCAAAGCTTTTATTGGTGAACGCGCAAATAAACTGTTGGTATTGCTTGGCGGTTTCCAAGACAACCACGAGGTCGTATCTGAGAGACCTCTCTATTGCTACAGATTAAAAATTTAATCCGAATAGAGACCCGTCCTTCTAACGACCGACTTGTCGTCGTGTTAATTAATCTAAGTCACAACTTAGCCAAAACTGAGATTAAGGTCTTGTAACTTTCCGGATTAATTAACCGCGGAAAAGATGATTGGATCGACGGTTTTTGTGTTTATCTTCGGGGTCCAGTTAATTAATTATTGTCTATGATAACGAAACAAAATAATCAATTAACATACATGAAATGACGAGACAAAGCAACAAGACACAAATATAAAACATAGCAAAACAAAACTGGAGCTCGGGAGAAATATACCTCGCTGTTTACCTCGCAGTCTTCTATCTTATGACCCTCTCCTATTGGACGTCGTGTGGGCGACAATCTACCAAGACGCGGAATCACCAAGGCTCCGGAATAATCCTTCTCTTCTTCCCTTCTTTGCGCCAACACCAAAACCTAGGGTTAGGTTTTGGCCTACTGCCGGCAACCCTTCAAGGAAGTGATGATGAAGCTGAGAAGAGAAGCTCGTCTCCTTCACCACACCCCACACCAACCTCTCTATCTCTTCCTATCTCGCGGACGCTGATCCACAAGGAAGAGGAGCTCACGACACCTCCCTTTTTCGGCGACAAACGCCAAAAGAGAGGCGCCACTCTCGCCGCCGCACCTCACCTCTTCCTTCTTTACTTCCGCATGCCACAACCGGAGAAGATGACTCCTCCTTGTCCCGTGCACGTCCACAGAAGAAGCTGAGGAAGAAGATAGTGAAAAAGAAGGAGAAGAAGGACTTCCTTACTCCTCCAATGCCGGCGTCGACTCCCACCTTGCATCGCCGGTTTCCCCTCCTTCCCAGCTCAGCCGCGCACCACCAAGGGTCGAGGTCTCCTCCTCCCTTGCTCTATGATCGAACGCGGGCTTAGGGACGAGAAGAAAGCAAGAGATGAAGAAGAGGTAGTCTTCTTCTTCCCTACTACCGCCGGCACCTTTAGGTTAGAGAGAAGAAGTTAGGGAGAGAGGGAGAGGGGTTATATTTATAGGGGATTAATTGGAAAACATTCCAATTAATTAAAGACTAATTCCTCTAATTAATCAAATATTAATTCCATAAATAATCAAAGATTATTCCCTCAATTAATTAGAGATTAATTTCTTAAATAACCAAAAATTATTTCTTCAATTAATCATAGATTAATTCCTTAAATAACCGGCTGATCCTGTCGCCGAGCGTAGTGGAGCCGCAACCGGAATGACGGTGTAGGGATGAACGACGTAGATGCTGACGGGGCGTCCTCGCGCAGAATGGCAGCTTCGTGGGGGGTATCCTCCGACCGAATGGAAGTGGATGTCGCCTGGGGCAGGGCCGGCCGACGAGAGGTGAACCTGGTGAGGAAGATGACCGTTAGCAACCCAGCCGGGAGACGTCCCGGCAAGGCACTCCGACGATCAAGTCAGTACTCCGAGGAACAGTAGAAATAATGGAGCACTGGAAAGATAAGAGGATTCGCGCGAGTATGTATGCGTACCTGAGAATGAGGAGTGGAGTGGCTTATATAGCCGGGGAAAAGGACCAGGCATGGCCTGTGTCAGGATCTTCTGACAGGGTCAGAAGATGTGGTATGGTGCTGTCGATATGGGTATGGCCTGTGTCAGGATCTTCTGACAGGGTCAGAGGATATGGCATGGTTGTGTCGACTGTAACCATCCTTTTTTGTCGTATACTATTTGTCTTATGCGAGGACAAAGACAGGTTACGGTAAGGCGGCGCCTGTCAGAGAGTGTCCGTTCGTACGAGGAGTGACATCCTGCTACCTGCAGCTGGTGCAGGTATATATTGTCCTTTTCTCAGGGTGATTCCGAGAGAGTGCCTGAGTGGATATCCGGACGGTTCGACCGGATGGGTATCAGGCCCGGGCATAAAGGACTGCCGGGCGGATGCACTCGGCTGAACGAGACATGTAAGCCTTACTGTGGCCGGGCGGATGCACTCGGCTGAACGAGGCATGTAGGCCTTACTGTGGCCGGGCGGATGCACTCGGCTGAGAAGGCTTTGGGCCCGGTCAGAATGTCTGTTGAGTCGGCTGCTCGTATAATGACGTGGACCCTGAAGCAGGCCAGGTCGTTCGCCACGTTGGCTGCCCGTATCGTGCAAAATATAGGGCAGGATCAATAGCCTTCCCCTCGAGTCTAGTCGAAGGAGGCGATCAGTCCGACTGACTGGACTACAAGTGTGTACAACCATCCTGCGGCCGGGCGTTGTCTGCCCTTTCAATATCCGGCCGGCTTACCACGATGCTCAACAGCTGGTGCTGAGTATGTTTGCCCTGTCTGGGCGGAAGAAGATTCTGACCGGAGGAACGTGGGCCACCACGTCCTCGTAACCTGCTAGTGCGTCCGACCGGACGAATGTTGTTAGTCGATGAGAGGTTTGTTGAACACGTTTGGGCGGGAGAATGCTTGCCTTGAGTTGCAAGAAATGTGGTGTCACGCGCCTCAAGACGATTTTCTCGGGACAGCCCGAGTCAGTCAATTAATGGAGACGGGACATTCTAAGCCGAATGGGGTGATGTGATAGGCCCGATGCGACCGGCGCCATAACGACATCACCTCAGCTTTAATGATCTGGGCCACGTGGCGTTCGCCGGTTGGCCGACCGGGATGCGATTTATCCCATGATTACGAATTTTTAATGGCCATTAATGCGCGTAATTCTTTCTGCCACGCGGCAGCTTCCGACTGGCCGTCACGGCGACGCGCCCTGCCGCCGCATCAGGCGACGTCAGCGGATGCGGCACGCTTTTTCGAGGCTGATCGTGGGACGACTCTTCGGCATTGGGTGAGGCGATCGCCGTACACGTGGATCGCCATCCGACGGTCGCCTTTCTTTCGGCCTAGCTATAAATAGGTCTCCGCATTCGCCGAAACCCTTATTTGCTCTTCACTGTTCTCTCTACCTCGGTGCTTCTCACTTCTTGCCGCCGTCTTCGCGCGTCGCCGCCGGTCTCGTGCTTCTCCGTTGGTTAATCTTTTCCGCCACCCCGACGGTCAGATTCTCCCTTTTCTTCCCTTTCTTTCCGTTCCATGGCTACCCCTACGTGGTATACCTCTGTCGAGTCTTCCCTTCACGACGAGACCATCTCCGACCTCCGACTAGCCTACGACATCCCCGCGAACTACCGCATTGCCGTTCCGACAAAGGATGACCGACCGCACCAGCCTCCGGCTGGCTTCTTTGTGTTTTTCCGGGATCAACACATGTCTGGCCTGCGCTATCCTCTTCATCCCTTTATTGTAGACTTCTGTAACTTCTTCCACATTCCTATCTTCCAGCTTTCTCCCAACGCTATTCGTATATTGTGCAACCTAATTGTTCTTTTCACCCTTTACCGAGTCCCCCTCCGACCGGAGGTTCTGTATTTCTTTTATTACCCGAAGAAACAGGAGGTCGGGAATTTCTTCCTCCAAGCCCGGGCCAAACTATCTATAGTGGAGAATATTCCTTCCTCAAATAAGGGATGGAAAACTCACTTCTTTTTCATAGGCCCTCCGACCAGCCCTGGGTTCCCGATCGGATGGGTCGAAGACATGCCCCCTATAGCTCCCTTAAGAAACTTTAAAACTGACCCCTTGTTCATAAGGGCCGCTTCTCTAATCGGCGGTCGTCACTTCGACGGCATGAAACTTCTCACCGACGCCGTTCTGTACATATTTGGGCTAAGCCGAGTGCCTGCCGCCCTGCCCTACGCCTTCTGTAAGTTATCTTTTCTTCGTACTCCTTTTTTTCCTAACTCAAAATCTCTTGATTTTGCAGCCAAGATGATGTGGGAAGCGCCCCTTGATGAGGCCATGGGTCTGGCGGACGCAGAAATCAACACCCGGGCGGCCGAACAGCTTCGCCTGCGCCAGGCCGGTCCGCCCGACCAACATACGATTCCTGAGAGCGCGGAGCCAGCTCCTCAGGCTCCTTCTGCCGAACCAGCGCCGACTGGTTCTAGGGAGCCGGTCGGCTCTTCGAAACCTCCTGCCCCCGCAAAATCCGCCGGCAAGAAGAAGGTTCGGTTTTCCATGGAGAAGTCCCAGCCTTCCAAGCGGAAGGCTAGCGCTTCTATCCGCATTGAGGAGCCGACGGAGGTGGACACATCCTCTTCCGATTCCCCAGACCCGGAACCCTTGCGAAAGCGCCCGAGGAATCCTGCGTCTGGCTCTGGTGCTCAGCCTGCAGAAGCCGCTGCCAGCCCGGCTAGCACTAGCCGACCTGCAGACGCGCCGGGTTCATCACGCTCGGGGGGACAATCTTCCCAACCGCCTTGCTTTGGCGTATATCTCCCCTCGCTCGACCCCGCGGCCGCTCGGGGAGCCGAGCAGCGACTTACCCTTTATGGGGAATTGGCAGAATGCTGGGAGCAGGTATGAAGGAAGGGACTTCCAAACCCCCGGTCCGCCTGGCCGACCCAATTTATGCAGGATGCTACGAATGTAAGTCCGATGCTTTAGTGCTTAGCTAACTTGCTTTTTTCCTAATAATTCTTATTGTAGTTTTGGGCCACCTGCTCGAGCGTCGCCCATACCTTGGTTATCAATGCCAGGGGACGCGAATGGCCGAGCGGCGGCTCGAGGAATCGGAGCTCCGTCAGTCGCATGCGAACCTGCCGGTCGGGGAGGAGGGAACCGCTATTCTCCGCTCGGAAATACTGGAGCTTAAGGAGAAACTCCGATCCACCGAGGCGCGACTGACGAATGAAGTCACCCGAGCTGAGGCAGCCGAGCGGGCGTATGCCAGGTCTTCCTCCTTACACGAGACCCTTGAGCAAGAGAGGAAGAAGGCTCTGGATAAGCAGCGCCGCACCCGATCGGACCTCGCCAGAAACTACCGAAGTCGAAACCATGAGGGCGGAGCTAGAGAAACTGGTGAAGGCTTCTGAGGAGCTCAGGGAGACCTTGAATGATAAAGAGCAGGAGCTGGCAACTCGGGAGTCGGACTTACATGGCCAAGGAGAAGGCTTTAGACTCCCGAGAAGACGAGCTCCGCTTGTCTGAAGGACTACTGGCTTCTCAAGCAGTTGCCCTGGAAGATAAGGACAAGGAGCTAGCCAGCCTCCGGGCGGAAATTGAAAGCCTGAAGCTGCACCAAGAAGGCGAACCCGCCCGGATGGACGCACACCGCCTGGCCTATATTAACTCCAAAGAGTTCTGCGATAAGCTGGGCAAGCGGACGTCGAGCATGTTCCAGATGGGCATTAACAGCGCTATTCTGCAGCTCCAAGAGGGCGGCTATCTACCTGCTGACATTCCTGCCAACGCTGTAATAGTGACTCGGGTCAAGGAGCTACTCCCCAAGGACTTCTTCCAGCCTTTCACCTAGTTTAAATCGTGTAATCTTGGCCACCGGTTGGGGGCTCTTTTTTGGTAATGCCGCCGAGTAACCATCAATGCAAAGGCCTTATCCTTTAACGTGTTATTTTATACAACGATTCAGTAGATGTTGCTGATTGGTTTTAGTTGTCAGGTAATGTATTGGGGATCTGAATGAAACTCTTCTTTCTCGCTCCAACTTTGTTTTAGGTGTTTTCGACCAACACCCTTGGTTCTGGAATAGGCCATTTACTTTAGGAGG